>JAQISU010000046.1:15552500-16152500 GCA_029339505.1 Unio delphinus | reverse complement strand
AAAATAAACAATATCAATTTCAGTTCGAAAAGTGACATAGCAAATGTTCTTGCCGATAGTTTTTCGAAAAACTCATGATCATCTAATTATTCAGACGCCTTTAGAAGATTAAAATCTCAAAAAGAAGAGTCACGTTTAAAATTTACATCGAACAACACTGAAAATTATAACCAGCTGTTTTCTCTATTGGAGCTTAGGGAGGCATTAGACAAGGCCCATGATACATCCGCTGGGCCTGACGAAGTACATTACCAGTTCTTGAAACACCTCCCAGAATCTTCTCTGACATTGCTTCTTAAAATCTTTAACGATTTATGGGTTGCTGGTAATGTACCTAAGAGCTGGAAAGAAGCAACAGTGATACCGATTCCCAAACCAGGCAAAGATAACGAAGATCCTAACAGCTATCGGCCTACTGCATTGACAAGCTGCGTATGCAAAACAATGGAAATATTGTTTTACCCTAAATATCCACACAATCGCTTTCCCACATCGAGAGGTCGATACTGTCCTCATTAACTGAAACAATATTGTGTGTTCTTCAGGGCGATTGATAAGATTTTCTGTTGCTATCAAGAAAGAGAAAGCGAAATGATGAACCTAGTTCGAATGTTGCAACACTCACTCACCCTCGTTGCTGGATTTCAAACTTTATTAGATCTTCATGTTGTCAATCATGTAGATAAGTGGTTAATAAGCATCTACTACTACTACTAATACTAGCAGTAATAGTTGTAGCATGTGTGTGTGATAAGTATTTTTGTTCAGTCATATAGCTACTATATCTGCAGTGTGGCACTTTATAGTGATGTCTAGCAATGGGGCATCATGCCGCAGACATGTAGAATGATGTTCCACCCAGTCACATTATCCTACCACCAGGCCGACCAGTCCTAACACTAACATCTTAATGCTGAGCGCCAAGTGAGGTAGCTATCAGCTCCATTTGTGTCAGTCTTTGGTATGAGTCGGCCAGGGATCGAACCCACGACCTCCCGCTTCAGCGGCGGATGCTCTAACCACTAGGCCACCGTGGTGGTAGTAGTTGCAGTAAATAACAACTACTATTGTGGAACTATTTATGTTGATAAGTGGTAGTATGGTAGCAATACAAACTACTTCTACTACTACTACTACTACTACTACTGCTGCTGCTACTACTAGTACTAATACTAATACATCAACAGCAAGAACAACCACCACTACTACTACTACTACTATTACTAATACATCAACAGCAAGAACAACCACCATCACCACCACTACTACTACTGCTAATATTACTAATACATCAACAGCAGTCACCACCACCACCACCACTACTACTATTGCTAATATTACTAATATATCAACAGCAACCACTACCACCACCACCACCACTACTACTACTACTGCTAATATTACTAATACATCAACAGCAACAACCACCACCACTATTACTACTACAACTACTACTACTAATAATAATAAGAAAGATCAGTAACAATTAACGTAATAATAATACATGCGTTTTATACTCTAAAGCTTCACTTTCTCGTCATGTGCAATACAATTCAGCTTGAGCGAAAAAAATAACAAAGGAACTATGAATAGTGTTATAATTTTAATTGCATGGAGGAAAACACAGGAATATACAGGCCTAAATATGCACCAACGGTTCTTTTCGTTCTATAATAGAAAGCTAGAAGGATGTACACTACCAATCACGGAAGGCATATGTACTCTCTAAATAATGGTTTGTTCCCGTAATGAGTGAGATACGAACATCATTTTGGTTTGTATTTGAGTGATTTAATGCCAGTTTCAGTACATGATAGCGTGTACTTGAGCAGTATCTTTAGTGGATGAAGAACCGGGTCTTGAAGAACCAAAGATCCATGGAAAGTTAATGGCAAGCTTGCTCGCACACGCATGTTGGTTGCGTCGAAACTTGAACTCACGCGCACCAAGTTTTATTTTAAACATTTTTTGTTGGCTACATTATGCTAAACGGGATCAACCTACAATCTCTTATTACATTATATGATACCCATCCCTTTACTAATGCATTGACACAAATTAATCATACTTTGCAACTAGAAGTAGTTAAAGAAAGAAAACAAAATTAGCAAGAAAAAATGGAATGTTCTAGACGAAGGATAAAGCTTGGAAAAAATGAAACAAAAGAGAGATATCCAAGACAAGGAAACAATGATGTTAACTTCGGACTGAATTGCATTCATATGTAACGAAACCAAATCATGATAAAGAGGTAATTATACTATCATAAAATTATCAAAGAAAAAGATGAAATAAAATTAGGTAATTATCGTTTTGGATAAGAACATTATTATAAATAATTCGGGTTTGTCCAAACATTTAATCATGGAAAAGTCTAACCAATAATTTTGTTTGTTTGTTTGTTTGATTAGGATTTTTAACGTAGGTTTAGCAATTTTTCAATCACATCGCTGTGATGTCTGCTGGGACGCAGTTTGTAGTGATGTCTAGCACTGGGGCATCATGTCGCAGAATCCGGACACCCGGCCGACCAGTCCTAACACTAACCTCTTAATGATGAGCGCCAAGCGAGGCGGCTGTTAGTACCATTTTGTAAGTCTTTGGTATGACTCGGCCGGGGATCGAACCGACGGCCTCTTGCTTCAGCGGTGGACGCTCTAACCACTAGGCCACCGGAGCAGTGCCTCTAACCATTGAAGTATTGTTGATAAATATCATTTGAAATAGCCCATAATATCATTTGAAATAGCCCATAACTGTGGATAGAACAAATGATTTAATTTGTTGAGTTTTTGTGTATTTCTCAAAAATATTGTTACATACAAATTATATTTGAATTTCTGTCTTGAGATGGGGATGATTTACAATGCAGTGTCCAGCTAGTTCGGTTTATTGTTGTACGACACAACAACACTTGGATGGTTATATCGTGGAGAGGTAATCCACAAAAGAAAAAAACAACCTCCCCCCAAAAAATCAACACATTCCCCCAAGACACATCGCTGTAGCCGATCCTTCTTACAGTTGAGTTAAATCCACTTTCAGTTATTTGACAGAAAAGGCACTCCTGGTCTCTCTCCTTTATCTCTGACGTTACCTATTGACAAATACAGAGTAGGCTGAACATGAATAAATTATACCTATATGTCTTCCTATGTATAATTTGTATCGCCATGGAAGTAATTCATGATAAAAGGGAAGTAACCTGTATGTGTAATAATCGATTTTGCTTCCTTTAAAGGGGTAGGGGCCAGTTTTTACGCACATATTTAATTTTGCAATCAGCGACCTAGTATAAAAAATCATAGCAAATTACACACACAACTGAGGTCAGAAATGTTCATATTTGTACACCTATATAAATTCAACGGATAGGAATATTATCCACATGACTAAGTAAGTCAATGCGATTGCATAACAGATGAAGTTTATGTACACCTCCTCCCCCCTCCATATATATATATACCTGAAATTATCATGTCCGAAGGTAATTTATTACACCATGTCATGTTCACAGTGCAAACAAAAGTCACTATTCTACTGAAAATTCTGCAAAACAGTGTGTATCAAAGAGGTTGATGCAATTGAAAAGAGGTGTCATTCAAGCCGTTTTTGAAATATTTTACTTGCCCCAAACCCATGTGTTTACTACTATAGGAGGCTAGATGCTCTTTCTAACAATTATTGATATTTCACTATCGACATATTGCAGATTAGCTCTGGAAGGTGTACGTGCCTACAATCAATTTCACAAACCCGAAATACCTAGTTCACAAAGATATCCATCGTTAATTAGTAATTAATAATAGCTGCCTTAAGTTAAGAAATTTGCCAGGGACCAATTTGCGGAACTGGACAGCGCCACATTAACACTCCAACATTTTCTTATTTATAGGAATTTTTTAAAATCAGGACGACATATTAGCCATTCATATGATACCTGTCTTTTACCAGAATTAAAAGAATTTAAACGCAATTAATTTGATAACATGCCATGATAAAAAGTTTAAAATCACGGCATACAGATTGTGTGCCTTCACACATTGTCACATGTTTAAACTTGTGTATTGGTAGATACTGTTTTGAGAAGGTATGGTATGATTTCCGGGAATGACCTAGGAGTGATTAGCCGGGTTTCGTTTGCAAATATATTGCTCACAGGTGTTGAACGGTCTCTTATTATCTATCTTAGACGGAGAAGAGTGTATATTGATATTCGTCAAACAGGTTGGTATAATTTAAAACTAAGTCAGTGATAGTTTTGATTATCTTTGTTTTTCATTATCATAACCAATATTAAATATTATGTAATGTTATATTTTATGGAGTTTGTAGGTTTTTTTTCTTCTAAATTGGTTCAAACATAATACTCAACAATACAAACTCGACATTTAGATACGGTTTACTAATTGTTATAAATGCTTTCAAATTCTTCATTCTTCTTTATTCCACCATTTTTTTTTAACAAGAACGTTTAACGCCCCACCACCATCACCACCGTCGTTCAAATTTGTGATTTTCCTGATAATCTCTCAGACCATGAATTCAGTGTTTTCTTTATGCTTGCACGTTTTCTCATTATCTGCCAAATAACGTGATAAGATCAAAATTACGGGAAACTCTTATAATTGTGCTGTTACTACACACACACACACACACTCTCTCTCTCTCTCTCTCCGTCTCTGTCTATATATATATATATATATATATATATATATATATATATATATATATATATATATATATATATATAAATCCTGTTTTGATCGACCTTTCATCATCATCATCACCACCACCACCACCACCACCACCATCATCATCATTATTATTATTATTTTTATTATTATTATTATTATTATTATTATTATTATTATTATTATTATTATTATTATTTCTCTAATTTATACTTTCCAGGACAATTGAGAAAATTAATCAACAATCTTCATGAAACATTCCTCAATGAGTGGCCATGACCCATTGAAAGATGCAATCGCCCTCTTCGTACTTCTTAAAGGAGAAGAGGACAGACTAGTTGATTTTGGGAAAAAACTCGCCAAAAAGAACAAAACATATGCCAAAACTGTCTTCACATCGGAAGTGGACGGTTGGACTCCATTTCATGCGTTTGTGTTGCGTGGAGAACGGAAAATGTTGAAAATAGCATTGAAAGCCGGCGTCGGCGTAAACTTTCCCATGGGTAAACCGGAAGGACTTCCGGGCAACTGTTCGCCTTTACATCTTGCAGCACATCGTGGTGACGTCAGTGTGATTAGTGTTCTTATATCAAACGGTGCTGATGTGAATATCAGGGACGATACCGGCAGAGTTCCATTATATTACGCCTCACAAAAACAAAATACGTTGGCAGTGAAAATGTTAATGCGTGCTGGTGCTGATTTGAGACAATGCGGCCGAGAATATAAGCAGTCAGTGTCGTCCGAAAGTAGAAAAAATCCAATCACCTACTTTTTGGCATGCTCAGGGTTACGTAGATAGCGAACATTTCTCCTCGATTTCACTTCATCAGCTGTGGTGGCACAAAGAAGTATTCCGTCTTTAAAGACGATTAATGTTCATTGACATTATGCACGTTTTGTATGTAATGTTGGAAGCATGGACGTGTTCCAAAGATTGTAGCATCTGGTATGTGTCCTGCTGTGCTAAGTTAAATCTAGCTATAAACAAGTATGTTTTATTAGAATAACTCGCAGATTCTGGAATATTTAACATTACACATTATAAATCATTTGACAATTTTCTTAACATCTTAAGAAAGGTTTATTTAGCTAAAAGTTTGTGACGTTACTGGTACAAATAAAGCTTTAGTACATCGAATGAAACACCGATATAATGCATAAACGTAACTAAATAATGAAATGTATGATGTCATGATTTGAGAAATATATATTCAAATTATTTTATATAAAACAAATACAATTTACTGTTTTGCCCAAAATTATCCTACAAATCTCTACCCCAAAACATCGTATATCATCATGAATATCCGTACTTAGATGCAGGGGTTAATAATTTCTTTCTAAGTGAACACTTCTAAAGAAATGGCAATTGTTGAAGTTTGACTTCATTCGACCTCCCACACAATTTATTTGTGATACCATGTAAATGCCATTTTTTTGTATACGTAAATGCCACTCACATTTGTCTTTTGATACTAAGTAAATGCCACTCACATTTGTGATACTATGTAAATGCCACTCATTTGTGATACTATGTAAATGCCACTCATATTTGTCCTTTGATACTATGCTGTTGTTGTACTAGTACAAATTATCGTGAAAATAGTATGGCAATTCACGAGACGCGTTATCTAATAGAACAGGATTTAAAATGTCTGTATAGCATTATGTAAACGATGCTTATTCGACAGTCAAGTCTTAAAATATGCTAAAGACAATTAGACATTATAAGCAAAAACGTGGGTATATACTTTACTTATAGGCTGGGGTAAACTAGTCGACAATCAATTTATATAATAAGTAAGAAACAAAATGAAAACATTAATAGTTCCATTGAAAGTATAAAAGATGATAGCAAAAACAAATACTTTAAAAGAAAAACAGAAGACATTTTTGTAAAGCTCCTAAATAGCAAATCCAGTCTGGTTGCTTGAAATAATTAGAGCAGATAATGTTGATATTTTAGTTAACCACAAGAATGTGTACAATTTCTGATTTCGAGGATTTATACGTACAGCAATATATTCGTCGTATGCCGAGAAGATTCCAAACGAGCATTTTCATGTCTTTCGATAATATTTGGGATGAAATATAATCCTCGATTGAATTTCTTTGGGCTCGATTATACTAAATTTAATATGTCAAGTGTTCCATAGCGTTTCTTGTAGAAACAGGAATTACCAGTAGATGGCTTTAGTTAGAAAGTAAGCACCGGTAAATGACCCATTGACGTAGAGATTCTTATTCGTGGTTTTTCGATAAACTGTGCAAACATTCTGCTTATTATCTTACAAGGAATGTGAAATACTTGGAAATCGTTTCTGTTGAAACTGCATCTCAATTTATTTATATGAATTAGGACAAAAAGCGCAATATGTAAATAAATCATTCACGTTTAAAAAGAAATTTGTACATTTTCTTTATTTTTCTTCAAATAGCGATGTTTTAAGTAAGAAGTAATCAAGATAACAGCGGATGTTGCTGATAATCGTTCTTTGCCGAGAGCGAGTAAATATAATAGAAGAAAATGACATTTCCCTGAATCATTCTAAAGATTATTCTTTTGAATGCGTTACTGAGTGACGAGTAACTCTAATCAATGTCCACATGATAAAATATACTTAAAGTACAAGGGAAACATGTACTGCTTACAAGTTAATTTAAGAAATTAGAAGTTATTTGTGTATAATTCTATCAAGGGATGAAATTTTAGTGGACAAACCCTTCTCCATCACCCCACCACACACACTATGATGAAAAGGGAGGTTTTGGAATATAAGAATGATTGAATAAATGTCGGCCTTAAACAGTATTTAATTAGCGTCAGCACTTTCTGTTAATGTTATGGTTAATTTTGTTGAAAAGTATTATTTTCGAGAATAGAAGCTCTTCATTACACCCAATTTATGAGAACGAATATATGTTGAAATCAACTATAATGCAAGGTACGGTTTGCGTTTCAGTTTCACATAGACAAATTGGTCTATCATACAGTTTGTTCTTGACAAAGAAATAAATTCAAGAAGGCCCCAATCAATTCCCTATGTTTCTTAGAAAGGAAGAACAATTTAGTTTAATACAAAGCTCATAATATGGATCGTTGGCCTTCAGTAATAATCATACATATACATATAAGTAACAAAGCACTACGTCGATGTTATGTGTGAAGATGGGAAGGTTTGAGAGTAGAAAGCAACTCATTATTCATCCAGGACATACGTCACAGATCATGCCCAGGTTCAAATTCAAGAATGTAATCGACCAAGCCATACTGGAAGACTAATCTATTCCTGTTTTCTGAATTTCTTTATTTAAAAGAATGCCGCTATTTTTTTGACAAGGTTTAATCGGAAAGTTGACATGAAGTGTAATTAATAAACATAATTACATTTCAATAATTGAATTTAAAACGACAATTGTGTAATGGGGAAAATGATAACAATTCAGTCTTATAAACCAGACACGTCATCTCTCAATACTGTTTGCTTGATATAGTTCATATTCTTTATCGTATGAAATTACTTGTTGAGATTTGTGTATTGCCTAGGCAACGTATAAAACAGATCAAGCAAAGATTTAAAAAAATTACATCGTTCCCAGTTATTCATTGTTTGATCATGACCAATAAATAAGTCTCTATCAAATCTTCATTTATTATGACACTGTTACTAAAAGTCGATGATTTGGTGATACCCTCTTAGTCGTCATCATGATCAACGTATCATATGCATGCACGTGTTTTCTCCTACACCACAGAGTGGAAGCTCGCCAAAGCAGGATTCTTGTTATATATAGTACAAAGTGCGTTATGTCTGGCTGTCTGACCTGGAGCTGGGTTCATTGGAGTGAAGAGGACAAAATATTTGTGATAAAGGATTATGAGTTACGACCTAATTGCTTTTCTTACGTTATTGGGGTGGGGTTTAACGGTGAACGATATTGCTTGTATATTTTTTTAAAACCGCAATATTATGTTATGGCGGCACTTACCTCGGTAATTTTCATGTATACCGTTATTTCTGCCGTTTTAGTCAGTACATAATATACGGAAATTTCCACCAAAAAATATTGTTTAAAATTTAAATAAACGCATATTTTAAATTTTCAACACAAATTAATAAATCTAAATAAATTTTGTTAAAAATTTGTTGTTTAACTGTGACTAATTGAGAAATACGATTTTATTGATGCCTCTTCAATCGCACCGTTGTTATGCATACAAGATGAATGAAAGGATGTTGTAAAACATATTCACTATTCTTACTTGCTGAGTCAGTGTCATTATTTTATCTGTCTGGTCATTATATGATGAATATCTTGCGAGGGTGTTGATGCCCAGCTCGATTTTTCTCTGCTTATTATGTAAGTTGTATCAATGGAGGAGTGTGCCAGTGAAGCCGAAGATATGTCAGATCAAAGTTTAACGAATTATTAATGCATTATCTTTATTCTTGTGTGATGGTTGCCGCTCTCTTGTTTTATTACCAGGATTGATAAGAAATGATGTGACTACAAGGTACCGAATGAAAGTATAATTTTAGCGAGCGACAACGCTCAGAAGATAAACATATCAGAAGATAAACATAATGACAATAATGCAACATGTGCTCGATACGTCGCTTTAAATACGGTTTGTGTTCGTAATAAAGCCTATTTTCTTTATCGTGCGAAATTACTAGCCGTTTTTGTGTACAGTTTAGCAAATATACCGAACTTGTATTAGAGAACGCGGATTTACGGTCCCATAGTTATGGTCACACAACTCGACATTTACACGAAACAGCCACACAGAGTAGGGAAAAGGGTTTTGTTTGTTAAGGATAGAAACAAACACACAAAAATATTAACGTACGTTCAAAGAAACAAAATACACACTTAAACAAAATACACTCACAAACAAAAAACACACACGCACACACACAAAAACGTGTGCAAACAATGCACATACTCACATACATACACTCCCACTGCTTTGTTACAGATAAGCATTTTGTTAAGGAAACACCAAACACAGAAAAACATACTAACGTTCGCGTGTACACATGCATAGATACACACAAACACACAAACAAACACACACACAGACAAACGCATGTATACGAAAACAATTACATACACTCATACACACATAGACACACTTTCTTGTTACGGGACAACCTGTTTGTCAAGGAAATAATCAAACAAACAAACATTAAAAACGTAGGCGCGCATACATGTACATATATACACAAACAAAATTATAAAGCACTGAGACGAAGCTATGCAATATTGTAAGTATCATGTCTTCGGGGCCCCGAGTGGCCGAATGTTCTAAAGTGCTCTCCGTTACGGATCACTGCTGCCTCACCTGTGTCTGTGTTTGTTCGAGTTTCAGATTCGGCCAATGTTGGTATGTGAGAAAGTTTGCCAGTAGCTTCTCGTGGGTCGATGGTTCTTTCAGGGGGTTCTCCTGGGTTCATCCTCCACCAGTAATACTGGCCGCCATGTATAGCCTATCCTGGGCTGAAAATAGTGTTTGACCTTACAACAACAACAAATAAGTCTTCACATGTCGGTACGTTCGTGAATAGATAATTGTTACTTATTTTTTTTATTAAGTCTTACCGTTCGTTCACAACCACAAATTTGGACAAATTTGATATCAATTTAAATGTTTCTCGCCAGTCTAAATCATTCAATGTCTTTAGACTTGCATAAAAATGCAAATTAAAAATATCTAGTATTGTATCCTCAAGATCGCGAAGCTAAACGACTTGACGGAGATATATATTCATATATGTGTTTGAACCATTGCCTTGTTCAGACTTTTCCACGTCAATTGGTGATAATATTATTGACATAAACCATAGTGACACAGCTATCCAATAATATATAATAGTTTAGGTATCAGGTTCAGTAAGTCATTTGTCTGTCCGTACGCCTATACACAAGTTTCGCATACAACCACATATTAGGAAATCGTTGATATCAATTTAAATGTTTCTCGGCAGTCTAAATCGATCTCAACCACTGGATTTGGGTGAAAATGCAGAACAGTGTATATTGAAGAAATGATTGTTTACCAACCCGTGGTAGTCAGTATAAGGATTAGTTTTCAAACAAACGTACAGACTCAAATTCACCCATGGCGGCCGAATAGTTCCTGGATGTACAGTCTCACATTTTAGGCAACAAACTAGGAAAGTACGTCTACATAATCCTAAACACGTACACGTTTCTGAACTTGTCAGTGATTGGTCGCATCCTGTCATTTAAAAGCTGTCCACAACAACGATTCTCTGCTCTTTACACTCTTTAGCGTTGTTTCGCAACCTCTCTGCACAACGCGTTAAAATCCATAAAATTCATAATTTTCAACACCACTTCGAATTTAATCTGAACACAGTTATTGATAGTGTATATACATGGTGGCGCCAATTGCAACCAGAATATTACTTAATGAAGGGAAAAGTGTGTCATTTTTGTGATTATGAGTTATTAGGGACAATGCTGTAAAAATGTCCCATGTAATTCAGTTGTCAAGATTGGTTCTAATAATATAATGTATTGATGGTAGGTAGCAAACAGTCATTTATCTTAAGGAATGTTCAGGGGCGGAGAAACGTAATAATGATGGCGAATAAGCAAATCTTTTGTGACAAATTTTCTGTTATTTTAATATTTCAACAAGGAATCTCTGATTCAAAAAACAAGAATGAACTAATTTCCTATAAAATCACTTATTATGAATATTTCGGTAAAGGTATTAAAAAAGCAAGCCAAAAGAAAATTGTCATCTGCTCATTTATATTGTAGCTGGAATTTAATCAGGAACACTGATAGTATAACTATGTCTCTTCAAAAAAATCGTCCTCTATTGCAAACAGTCTGAACTCGTGTCATTTCAATTAAAATCTTACAGCATGCCAAAATCAATAAAGAAAACTATGTATTGTTTCTATAATCGCAACATCCTAAAAATGTCCTCCTTGAAAATTATGATTTAGACGTTCACATAGTACGTGAGTTATATATTCCGTCCAGAATTATAATACACCATTATTGACCTTTGTTGGGGTGAATATTAAGGTCAATATGATATGTTAACTGGTTGATATAGCTTCATATTCACTTAAAGATCGTTTAATTGTTTTGGAATTTTATTTGTTTGATTTAGTGCACAGTTGGTAAATGTAACTTATCTGCCTGACGCCACAAGAAATACGTAATTTAGTCAAAAACTGTGCATTATTATGAACTATCCCACATCACACTACGCCTTGTCGGTTAAGGAGAAACGGTTCCCACCCACAATGTGTAATTGTATCCATAGTAAGTTTCACTAGCTAAACGGTTAACTGCCGTGGAAAAGTCATATTTGAATGAGTAAGCGAATAACATTAATAACGTCTGATTGAGTGAATAGAAGTGATAACATAGAGACACATTAGTGTTTTTGACAGTGATAACGTAGTTAGAGACACACACGGTTTGTGACAGTGATAACTTAGTTAGAGACACATTAGTTTTGTGACAATGATAGCATAGTTAGAGACACATTAGTTTTGTGACAGTGCTAGCATATTTAGAATCACATTAGTTTTGTGACAGTGGTAGCATAGTTAGAGACACATTAGTTTATGATAGTGATAGGGTAAAGACACAAGTTTTGTGACAGTACTAGCATAGTTAAAATTACATTAGTTTGTGACAGTGATAACGTAGTTACAGATATAAGTTTTGTGGCAGTAATAGCATAGTTAGAGACACATAAGATTTGTGAGAGTGGCAGCATAGTTTGTTTTTACAGTGATAGCGTAGTTATAGACACATTAGTCTTGTGACAGTGGCAGGATAGTTAGAGACAAATTAGTTTTTTGGACAGTGATAGCGTAGTTAGAGACTCATTAGTTTTGTGACAGTGATATCATGGCTCGAGACAGTTTTGTGACAGTGATAACGTAGTTCGAGACACATTAATTTGATCAACATTTGAGACAGTCGAAGCATAGTTAGAGACACATTAGTTTTGTGACAGTGGTAACATAGTTAGAGACACATTAGTTTATGATAGTGATAGGGTAGAGTCACAAGTTTTGTGACAGTGCTAGCATGGTTAAAATCACATTAGTTTGTGACAGTGATAACGTAGTTAGAGATATAAGTTTTGTGACAGTGATAGCATAGTTAGAGACACATATGTTTTGTGAGAATGGCAGCATATTTTTTTTTACAGTGATAGCGTAGTTAGAGATACATTAGTTTTTTGACAGTGATAGCGTAGTTAGAGACTCATTAGTTTTGTGACAATGATAGCATAGATAAACATATTAGTCTTGTGACAGTGGCAGCATAGTTAGAGACAAATTAGTGTTTTAGACAGTGATAGCTTAGTTAGAGATTCATTAGTTTTGTGACAGTGATATCATGGCTAGAGACACATTAGTATTGTGACAGTGATAGGGTAGAGGCACATAAGTTTTGTGACAGTGATAACGTAGTTAGAGACTCATTAGTTTTGTGACTTTTGCACTGATCGGTGAATACCCGCAAACATTACCTCACCATATAGGGTATGTTTCATACGATATGATGGAGCTCCTACAATGCACGCACACACACACACACACACACACACACACACACACACACACACATTCGGAATCTAATTGTACACAGGTTTTCGTTCAAACATCCATAAACCAGCCATCTGTATAGGCTCCAAATCTGCTTCGCACAACGGTATTTTACTTAGCTAAAGTCTGAACCAGGCTTACATTTGTTACACCTCTATAAGCCGCCGTTTTGTTACTTTAGGATATCTCCGGTCGCATCCACAGGCTTACATGTGTAACACCTTTGTAAGTTGCCAGCCAATATATAATGAAAACTATGTCCAGTTTAGTCATGTTCGCTGTATTTGTGCACCCTTTGCATTTATTAAAGAAAGTATGGTTTTGAAGTATATTACATTTTGTTACCTTCGGATATCTCCGGTCCCCTCCACAACCCCAATATAAAAAGACCCGTGAATGGATCATAATTTGTAAAATGGAGGAATATGTTTCGTCCGTCTGTTTTAAGTTCCATAGACCTCTCTAGCTCGTGATGTGTACCACATCGGATTACTGCTACAGAAATAAAGTCTATTTATATAAATTAAAACTCACTTTTCTATCAACAAGGATGTGCCTGACTGTTGATGAGAAGATAATAGAAGACTAGACTAAACTGGCACAATGACGTTCGTGGTTGGAAACGCTAGAAAATCTACTACTTTCAGCAAGAAATCTATAATTTGTTTCTCGAAACTTTATTAACGTCTCAGATTTACTGTTTGGTAAAAAGATACGTTTTTTTCTTAAGCCACACTAGTTTTAGATAACTGATAACAATGACATTTATATAATGCATTCATATTAGCTGTATACAATTACTAATTCATATTTGTAACATTCAGACCGTATTAATAATGCCTTCCGGAGGAAGTTTTTACCAGTCCTCCATACGTTATCAAAGGCAGTTAAAATCAACAAAATCACAAAAATGTTTCTTTTTTAGATTGTCTAGTTAATTCAAAAAGACTTGACAAAATCAAAAATATTGTATGCAGTAAACCTGTCTTGAGAGACCGGTGCTATGGGAGACCACCTGTTTTGGGAGACCAGAATCTCGAGGAACATATTTATTCAGTATATAGTGTTATGACCTGTTGTGAGAGACCACCTGTCTTGAGAGACCATTATCTTTTGGTAGAAGGGGTGGTCTTTCAAGACAGGTTCTACTATATTGCAAAGAAAACACCCCTCTTGTGTCGCAAATAGTAATCTATTATAGCACAGAAATGAAAACAGTCTGAAATATAATATAACTGTATAGGGAATGCCTCAACTGCTAAATAAAGAATAGTTCCGTAATTTGATATATTAGTTTTGACACCGTTTTTATTTTTAGGGGCACCAGACAAATGCCCCCTCTCGCCTTTGAAATAAAATTGAAAAAAGTATTCATGTATTGTTGTTAGCATCCCGATGTGTAGTTATGTGTTTATTTGATATAAATTTTCATCTGAATTTTGAACGAAGTTCGGTGTAATACATTTATTTCAAAATAAACTTATTGATTTAGTGATTGCATATCTACGTTGTTCTTCGTATTTTCCTTATTTTTTTTATTTATTTCCTTTTGAGTACAACTGGGCTCGAGTAGGGGTCCATACAATTATTTTCATATTTCTAATTGTACTTCTCCCAACTAGAACCTCCATTTATTTATTTATTTATTTATATATTTATTTATTTATTTCTTTATTTATTTATTTATTTATTTATTTATTTCTTTATTTATTTATTTATTTATTTATTTATTTATTTATTTATTTATTTATTTAATTATATCTATCAAAATGTTTGTAAATTGTTTATTGTATCCATAAGCTAGGTTATCTTGTGCAGTGTGGGAACTGCACAAGTAAAGTAGTAGGTATAACAGAGTAGAAGATTCTTTCTACACTGTGTATATGTTATTGTTTTTGTTTGCATGTTTAGAGTTTCCTTTATTGTGGCCTTTTCCCAACTCTCTCATAGGCCTGTCCACTTGGCGATGTACCATGTGTCGTAGCTCTATGACGTCAACATCATGTACCTCCCACATTAAGGGTTCCTGTTCCTCTGTATCCCCTTAAAGCGTGTTATTTTTTTTTGTTAAATGAAAGTCATATATACAGAAGAAAAGAGAAAGGTTTCTAGTTAAAGTTTGACTAGTTATTATTGTTTCTTTATAGTAATTTCTTGGCCGCGAGCAAAAATCATCTTTGTAATATAGTCCGTTATTTGTAGTATTATATTTTTGTCGAAATTTCCGTCAAGGAAGAATATTTGTCATCCGTCGTATTGTCCACTTTAAAAATTTCTTGTATCAGTTTTAGGCTCTCTTCCTTTGTCCCGTCGCATTGTGTTATAGTGTGGGGGGCTTTTTTGTGTAACGTGCAATACACTTGGGTTTGTATCATGTGTTTTCGTATAGCAACTTCTTTTAACCAAGCGTTATGTAGATATATGAATAGTAAACTTTGTATTTTTGTCGATGATATTTTCGACCAGTGCCTCCAAACCGACCCAATCACCTGTGAAAAAGTCCTCCTCTACTTTATTCCTTATGTTTTTTCTAACGTTCTCTTTGATCCAGTCGTATGTCTTATCTGTTGCAAATCCACATAATTCATTTTGGTCTCTATATTTATATAATAGTTCTTTAATGTTCCTTATATGTTTGGCTGCTTCTAAATATTTACTTAATTTGTTGTTAGTGTATTTGTCTTTTCTGTTCCTCATTCCGAATCCAAACCAAAATATGTACAGTGCTTCCAATATATTTGTGGTGCATTATTTACATCTTTAAACCTATTAATTATATTTTTACATTTAATTAGGATTGGGCTGGGTAAAGCTATCCCTTCTTTTAGTTTAGACCTATATAGTGATGCTTTTATATAATGTGTTTTGAAATTCTATATGTAGTCAATTATTTCATGGTTTAATTCTTCCAGTGTTTTATTTGTTATCTCCACAGAGTTAATAAGGTATGCCAAATCTGAATACATATACGTTTCATTTTCCATGATGTTTCATTGTAAGAGTAATGATTTGTAAGAGGTTTTATTTACTGCCTTAGTACATATTAGCACACTAGGTTTACGCCGCTGTTTTTCTTATTTAGTTATTCTTCCAGTGTTGTAATGCTTTCTGTCTTTGAGTCATTCTATGGATATCTGTATCTTATCTCATATTTATTTATTTCAGTCATTTTATGGATATCCGTATCTTATCTCATATATATTTATTTCAGTCATTTTATGGATATCTGTATCTTATCTCATATATATTTATTTCAGTCATTTTATGGATATCTGTATCTTATCTCATATATATTTATTGCAGTCATTTTTTGGATATTTGTATCTTATCTCATATATATTTTTATTTCAGTCATTTTATGGATATCTGTATCTTATCTCATATATATTTATTTCAGTCATTTTATGGATATCTGTATCTTATCTCATATTTATTTATTTCAGTCATTTTATGGATATCTGTATCTTATCTCATATATATTTATTTCAGTCATTTTATGGCTATCCGTATCTTATCTCATATATATTTATTTCAGTCATTTTATGGCTATCCGTATCTTATCTCATATATATTTATTTCAGTCATTTTATGGATATCCGTATCTTATCTCATATATATTTATTTCAGTCATTTTATGGATATCTGTATCTTTTCTCATATATATTTATTTCAGTCATTTTATGGATATCCGTATATTATCTCATATATATTTATTTCAGTCATTTTATGGATATCTGTATCTTATCTAATATATATTTATTTCAGTCATGTTCGGATTAATGCAATTTTATTTTCAAATTCTTTAATTCAGTGGCTGTCAAATACTTTGATAAACACATGTACAACAAGTGTAGAATTCTCATGTGAGTGTAAAGTAAAGACAACAACTATTTCGGTCACGTGTTGTTGTGTATGTGGTAATTTATAGTACTGTCTAGCAATTGGGCATTATCCGCAAATGTGGCATCATGCCCCTTCCAGGAAGCGGGAGCTCGTGGGTTCGATCCTTGGCCGAATCATACCAAAGACATACAAAAATGGTACTAACAGCTGCCTCGCTAGGCGCTCAGCATTAAGAGGTTAGTCTTAAGACTGATAGGTCCGGGGTCAGGATAATGTGACTGGTTGGGACATCATGCTATATGTCTGCGGCATGCTGCCCCAGTGCTAGACATCACTACAAATTGCCTCACTGCAGACATGGTAGCGATATGACTGAACAATTGTTAAAGCTACGTTAAAAATCCAAATCAAACAGAACAAACCAGTTATATTATCATGACTTTTGGTCCGACTGGTAATAACGCGCCAACTTAGGCAGCTGCAAGAACCATTTGTATAAGTCTTTGATATGACTCGGCCTGGGTTCGAACGGGTGACCTCTGACAGCGAAGGCAGACGCTCTGACCACATAGCTGGCCGGAGCGTTCATTTCCGTCAAGTAAGCCATACATTATTGGAGAAGAGGTCATTTCAAAATAGAATGATCCAAGGGAGTATATTTATACAGCGGATATGTCATAATTACCATAGCCGCTGACTGGATAAAAATAAGTTTAAAAAGGTATTGTTGACAACCAAAATATAACTAGAGCTATTGGAAAAATGAATTTCAATCTATATTTTAGTAAATGCTTTATCCAAATAATACTCCAAACCATCGGATGGTGTGCATGCATACATACATACATACATACATACATACATACATACATACATACATACATACATACATACATACATACATACATACATACATACGTAGTAGGTACGGAAAGCATTCAACACACTGTCGTGTATTATTATCTACGCTTTGTTGTAGCCACCTGATGCTCATGTACACCACACTTTTTTTTATCTGCAACAACTTTATTATTCATACATACATGTATTTCCAAAGCCATATTGTTATTGCAAACTTTAACTCTTCGAACCCCATGTGACTCTACCAACTTCGTCTAACTCTTTTGCAGCATAAAATAACACTAATGAAGGTATCAAGCATCCAAGAATCGTTAGATTTTAATCAATATTTAAACATCTTACCATATGTGAGAAAAAGAGGGAACCTACTTCTTTCTCCGTGTATTTATTTTGGTTATAGGTAAATACGTTAACATCAATCAAAGTATACAACATGGCTCTGGTTCCTTGTTTAAGAAAGAAACATTCATTCAAATAAGCCATAAGAAATTATATGAGGATCATCGACCCGTAAAAGCAAAGGGTAACCAAATATAACGTCACTCACCGAGGAAGATGGTAGTCCGAATTGTGAGGCGATCTATAAAAATGGTGACTTTTGAAAAATGTGTGACAAAAACAACACCAGCGCCATTCTGCAGAAAAATTATTAAATACGATGTTTTGCATATTCAGAGGAGGCGAACATTAAGAAATGATTTAGTAAGATTATTAGTTCTTGAATTTTTTTTCGTTTTTATTTCAATTTTTAAAAAAATCTCGTTAGCATAGGTTTTCAAAATGAAAAACCCAGTCATCAAAATAATATAATTCATAGCGTGTTTATATAATTTGTGTTTTTCTATACAAAGATATATCAAACTAGTTGTATTTTTGAATTTTATGGACGGGGTGAGGTAAAAGCTATGTGTTCTTAAATACTAGGGTGTGTATATGAAGTATTGGGAGGAAATGGGCAGATGTTGGAGGGATAAGAAATGCACCAATATTTTGTGACATACTGTTGGCCCATATGCCGTAAAACATTAAGCCATTTTATCTAGATACTAAATAGTTCCACATCTAAATCTGCATCTGAATACAAGAATGTCCAGCAAAAGTTTAATGTCACAATATTTTCTGACATAATTTTTGTTGTTGCTATGCAACAATTGATAAAAATAGATGGCATAGGCGTAGAGTTCTCGTGGCTACTAAATGAAACCAAGATATGTTTAATCAGGATAAAATGTTTGTAAAAAGTCATTGCAATGTACCGGAAACAGGACATTAAGATCTAACAAAAGAACAAACAACTGACAATCTGTTACAGGCTAAATGAAGGCCGGAAAAAGTCAGAGATTCGATGATTCGTATAAATATTACTATTACAGTCTGACTGATAAATTAAAATATAAATACGTATTTCTTATTTGTCAAACATTGGTTTAAATAGTAAATAAATATGTATATTATCTCGCCTGGTGGTGGGAAATGCGAGACTGACCTAGACACAGACATCATAGAAATGAAACATACTGTAGCCCGGAATGTAAAAGAATGCACTACATATAAACCCTAAATAAAGGTACTGATATATCTATTGTTGCAAGACGGCAGGGTGAAATACTTGCAAAACGTCAAGCATTGGGAACAGAACGTGACCCCTGGTTTGTACATTTCACCAAGACCATTAACGTTATGGGCTTTTAGAAATGTTCATTTCAACTAGACGTGGCAAGACGGCAAGGTGAAATACTTTAAATATGTTAGATTCCCCGATAGACGAATAATCATAATAAACCCCTATATCAAATCCTACTTCTAAAAGAAACAACAAATATATAAAAATAAAAACTACTTGTAACATTAAGACTTTATTAATTTCAAAATTATATCAAGACATGGTATTACAAGGGATAAATAAATTCACAACCACTACCACTTACTTCTTCAATAAAAGTGGACTTTAATGAATGCAGGAAGGATTTAAAAGATGTTGGTCTTTAGAATCAATTTTTATGAGTGATTTTATTATTATTATTATTATTATTATTATTATTATTATTATTATTATTATTATTTAAAAAATGCTGGTCTTTAGAATATATGCTTGACGTTCGCACTGTCTGTTAATTTTATGAGTGATTTTGTTTAGAAATCAGCTTTTGCTCCTATTGCCACCTACAGAGTACGAACGAATATGTCTTGAAATTGACGTGGATTGTGTTTAATTTGAACATTGATAAACGGATCTATCCTACAGTGCATCCTTGACAACGTAGACATTCTACTAGGTCCAATCATTTACTTATGTTTCCTGGAAAGACGAATAAATTAGTTTAATAATAATAATCGGATTAATTCGTCCTACAACAATGCCAATACATATTCATGGTTTATGTGATTAGATTTAGCAATCTCAACAAATTCAGCGATGTATTCTGTGAAAAACCGGAATAAAAAGTATGTTTGCGAGTAGCAAGCAATTTAACCTGATATCATTTCACGACATATACCATCGTCTTTCTAGTGCGAAATTACTAGACGAGTTTTGTGTAGAGCTTAGCGTTTGTATGTCTATCAAATTAATCAATCATATTAACATAATTCTCCCCTTCCGTCTTCAAAAGTATTTGTTATGATTAATACAAAAGTTCCTAATGCCAATCGTTTTTTATACCACGTTTATAAAGGTGATGATTTTGTGATAACCTCTCAGTCTCCATACATATACTTGGCTGACTATATCTTTATTGGACATAATTATTCTGTCGAAATTCCCAAATCGCGATTCTTGTCGAATATAATAAGATAGTGGGTGTCACATATGGTTAGCAACCCCAGGGGTCATTGGCAGTAGAATAATTAAGGTGTGGCAAAAGTACTGTTGAAAAGGATAAGAAATTCAGGGCCCCATTGTCTTGGTTACGTTCTCGTGTTGGGGGTGGGGTAAGCAGTCTTTCCTGAGTATTGGTGTGCTGTGTTACTTCCTAGCAACTACGGTAGCTCCTTAGAGACATTCCGGTGAGTGCATAAAATGTGCAACCGATGTGTGCATAAATAATAAACTGCTGATTTGCGCAAGTTTTAAATGAATAGGTGATATTAGTGCCTAAACTGCCAGTTGATATTATCATTTATGAGGGACTAAATTATCGGCCAATAACGTCACTAGTTCTGTGGATACGTATAATATACATAATGTCAATAGTGTACCGGCAGTAGATATCTGTTAAATAAGTAGTGTTACTAATAGAGCGTGAGCTTTATCATCTTTATATTCCATTTGTATCTCTAAACTCTTTTACGTCACTGCTATGTCGTTTACAGGCTGTCTACCACAATGGAACCAAAATCGTTCCACTTTAATTGCAGAGTTTATATGAAAAATCATGCAACATTTAAAGAAACATGCACAATTCTTCTAGATTATAATAAATTCTGTATAACATGATATACATCGTCGTATGCTGTAGAAATAGCACAGTTTACTATAGTACAAGTAGTACCACATTCAATTACAGCGACATCAGAATCTTTTAAATATCTATTATAAAAGTTGTTTCTTATCATCAGGCTAAGGTCATCCCGTTGTAAACATTTTATGATGGAGAACCTAGCTGGCGTGGTTTATTGGTTTAGTGTATATCAATAATTTGGTGGTTATACTAGTATATTAGACGATAACTCATGGGTCCTGGATATATCATGTTAGCTGATTCCTATTATATTGTTTTTCAGAGGCACATAACAATATTTTGGTTGAATTCCTTTCAAGCATAAAATGCACGCCTAATCTCTTATACGATTCTTATTTCGTCTTTGATGTTACATATATATCAATTTAGTGTGGGTAATCCTCGCTGACCCGACGGTACCAATTGAAGGCTCACACTTCCGGTTACGAGTGCAGGGCCTTAAATAAAATAAAATAAAATAAAATATATTATTATTATTATTATTATTATTATTATTATTATTATTATTATTATTATTATTATTATTATATAAATATTCAGTCAAAGAAAAATATTTATTTACGAGTTTTGTTCCGCATTGTGTAGCGAGTTCCTGCACTGGTTTAGTTATTATTGTTTAGGAGAGGAAGCAACCTCTTTAACAGACAATATTGTTTCCTGTCATTATACCAACGGCTTTCTGTGTAAAAGATCACGTATGAGATTTTAAAAATCTGAAATAACAAATCTAATACATTGCCATCAACAGTTGTAGAACAGAATATTTGCAATTGGTATACATACGTGCATATCATCTCTATGAAAACTATTATGTCCGTGAAGTACGTGCATATCATCTATATGAAATCTATTATGTATGTGAAGTACGTGCATATCATCTCTATGAAAGTTATTATGTCTGTGAAGTACGTGCATATCATCTCTGTGAAAGCTATTATGTCTGTGAAGTATGTGTATATCATCTCTATGAAAGTTATTATGTCTGTGAAGAACGCGCATATCATCCCGATGAAAGCTATTATGTCTGTGAAGTACGCGCATATCATCTCTATGAAAGCTATTATGTCTGTGAAGTACGCGCATATCATCTCTATGAAAATTATTATGTCTGTGAAGTACGTGCATATCATCCCGATGAAAGCTATTATGTCTGTGAAGTACGTGCATATCATCTATATGAAATCTATTATGTCTGTGAAGTACGCGCATATTATCTCTATGAAAGTTATTATGTCTGTGAAGTACGTGCATATCATCTCTATGAAAGTTATTATGTCTGTTAATTATGTGCATATCATCTCTGTGAAAGTTATTATGTATGTGAAGTACGCGCATATCATCTTATGAAATCTCTCTCTGTTTACCTCTAAAGGTATGACAACGGATGGGGGAGTACATATATTGTATATTTCAAACTGAGTATAAGCACATTTTCAACACTGAAAAAAAGGTCTTAAGACAGCTACGTTTTGGAAGGGTTAAGTACACAAAACGTCTAGGTTTATTAGACACTAAGGGATTTTTTACCATATATTTTTGTATCGCCTCCATTTGCCGCAAAGAATATTTAAAAATACCACAAATTTCCGTAAAAGACTGTACTAATCATTTGTTTGAATGCCTCAAATGTATCGATATATACATTACTCTTAAAACATCTACTTTAGAATGGGGAATACATTGTATATAACATACATTCTACTTTAATTCTCTAGAAATATGTGTATTATTCAGATATAGCACGAACGTTAATTGAAGATAATACGCACCCCCCCCCCCCACTTGTTTCCGAGAAGAGCTGACTTCCACGAATCTAGGAAGGATTTAAGAAAGGTAGGTCTTGGAAATGTTTACAGTATTTACTTTTAGCTGATTCTGCTGATTTCTGTTCTTGTTAGAAATTTGCACGTCCCAGAACACTTGCACCTGTTGACACCTAATACCTGTCAGCTCATATCTTAACACGTTATAAGGCCCGCTTTTTAGTTTTAAATTGATTAGAAGATAGATAATGTAAGTGGCATGTATGTTATATACAATTTATACTACATTTTTGTCTTGACAACGTAGACATGCGTTGAGATTTCCTATCTAAAACGGGGTGGGGTGGGGGAGCGTGATTGTATTGGCGAGCAGCAGAGAGGGTGAGCCGGACAACATTTTTAGACAAGTTTTCACTGAAATCACGCTTAAAATCAATGAAACCAATGACATCAGACCCAAAAGTCAATGACATCAGGTCCCAAATGTGTGTGTGAATCATGGATTAGGTCTCAAAAAAAATTATGAAAAAATCAATGAAATTAATGAAATCAAAAACTTTTCAACTATTACATTTTTTGGGAAAAAGGGACTACAACATCGTTGTCACTCACCCTCTCTGCTGCTATGGGTTAACCGAATATTTGATCCAGTCCGATACGATATCGTGTTCCAGACTTTGTCTGGGGGACATGTAAATCACTACGACGAAAGTCCTTAGGATTTTACAAATAGACTAATTTGTAAAACCTCCTCTTGTAAATCAATCAGATTATTAGACTGGTCAGTGAGTTTGAAATTAATTCTGGTTAATGAATTATTATGACATCGCATATAGACTGGATTCACCGGAGACTCAATTATTAAAAACCCTGGAGGGGCTGTTGGTGCAAATGAATACAAAATATATCCTTGCTGAGCTTGATTTGATCGTTCTAAATTTATTTGATAGCTTCCTTCTATCACATCACATACTAAATTGAGCGCAATCACCGTTGAAATATTCACATTGAACAGAGCAATATGCCTGCCACCACCATCTGGGTCATTATTATGGGTCAGGATTTTTATTTCCGGTGATGTTGTTTTTTTCCATGCATCATGAATTATTTTAAAACCGACATCGATGGCATCACTGAGAGATTTTTGTAGTTCTGGTACGTTATATCCTGGTAGTTTAAATGTCGGAATATCTTCAATGCGGATATTAAATTGTGTTGCAAACTCTGTTCTCGTCATGGAACTATTATTCTCATTTGTTACCGCTCGAATAATTTTTAAATGAAATTTTTCCATATCGTCGATAATTTTATTGCATGTTTCTACGACACTGATAAATTCATCTCGGGTAAGAGAGCCGGATTTAAGGGGTATTAACAACAGTGAAAAATCATTATTCATTGCTGTGAAATTTTCAATAATTTTAGGTTTCTTATAAATATGACAATACTCTATTGTAACTATGCCCCCCTCTCCCTTCACCCTAGTTTCTTTGTAATCATAGAAACCCCGATAGCTAAAAATATCTGTGTGATCTATATAACTCTTTACTGGATTATCAGATTTTATCCTGTCTGTGACATAATCAGATTTTTTTGGTTCTGGTAAATCAACGGGTTCCCCCCCGGGTGGGATTTCAGGCCATCCCAGTACGGTTCTAATAGAACTTTGATAGATATCTACGACATAACCCTCTGTGCTTATTTCAATGGCAGATGATAGTGTTGGCTCATGAACTGTTATAGCGATTTTTGACTCTACTCCAGTAATCGATTTTATTCTACGCGCGAATTCGTTAGTGATTTGTTCGATTTGGTATGATCCGGTTGGTATGGAAACAACGTTCCAGTCTGGGGTACCGTCGGGTTTATTCTTATTTGCAAATACCAGGGAATTATTCGGTTGTTGACCACCAAATGATTTTGACCTAATATTTGGCCAACTGTGGTATACTCGTAATTTTGCTAGCGCTATCTCCTTCACTGGGACCGGAGAGGGGAAATTCACACTGAATTCTGGATTCGTTGAGGTTATTGAGATCATGCTTGTTTGTACTGGGTTTGTGTTCTCCACTATTTGTTGAAGTAATTCCATCTGTGTTGTCATTGTTATTATACTCATGTTTTTGTACTTCTAATTTTGACATCGCAGAATCATATATATCTACCATCGCTGAAAACTCACTCTCTGATATAATTGTATCATCGAGCGATGACGATATCAATGAGGATAATTGCGAGTATGCAGTGGACACAACATGAAATTGAATTATGTAGTCTTGTAGTTTCCGTTGGCTGCATGAGGATATTTTTTTTGTGATTATTGAAATAATTCCAGCGATTGTTGTTGCCGCAGAAATGCAAATTGGAACAGCTATCGGGGCCATCATTGTCACTGAAGACAGTATAATACCGGCTCCGGTGATTACACCACTCACTGAATACACTGTAACATCAATTGCGGTAATTCTCCTGCGATATTTTTTAATTTTCATTGCATACTCCTCAGACAGGGTTTTGAGTCTAGTTTGATATTCTCTGACCTGATCATACCGATATTGCGATGATGAAATCATTTTTTATTTTAACAACGCTAGCGTTTTCAATTACGATTTACTTAAATCCGCTACGAATTCCACATACCAGGTTACTGAAGCCTTAGTCAAACTTTTATCAGTATATGTTATAGTGAACTTTTCAGTTGTATCCTTGTCGATGATCGTTGAAATCGTATTATTGACCCCGGATGAACTCGACGATGATATATTAAATTTAGTTAATGGTGTTACTAGTGTTAATCGATAAATACCTTTAACGGTTGCAGTGATATCTAATTTGTTGTTTGTAGATGACCACTCAAATGATCCGTGTTGGATTGTGTATACCACGTTGTTGGTTTTCTCATGAGGAATTTTTGTTTTTTCAATGATTGTTATCATCCTCGAAAAATCACCTTTGACGGCTTCGATGAAAGTTTTCGTCTCATCGATGGATTTTTTAATATCAGGGAGTTTTAGTTCAATTTTATCGAATGTAGTTCCAATAAATTTATCAATGATATTTCTACGAAATGCGGTAAACTGTTTTATGTGTTCTTCGGTTTTAGATTGAAGTGTTGCTAGTTCTAACGCAGAATCGTTGAGAGTTTTAATTCGATCTGTAATCGTCGAAAAAAGTACACCTGGTTTGAGTTTACCCTGGTCGGAAAATAACGCGATAGTATCCTCGATTGCGTTTCGTTGTTTAACTAAAATATCATCCAACGACACATCACTGGATTTCAATTTACCCTGGCGATCTTGAAATACAACTATTTCATTGGGTTCAACACTTGTTAAGTTCAACGTCTCAGCTATTTCATCTTTGATTAGTTTTTTTACATCCTTGACAGAATCAGGTGGTGCAGTGTCATCAGGTTTGGGTTTCAAAGATCTCCCCCAAATATCAATCATGTTATTGTAAAACTCTTTCTTTCTCTAAAAAGCGATTGCTGGTGTAGTCATTTACGACAATGTGTGGTGGTTTTCTAGATGCTGAAATAGCGTCAAGGACATTTAATACTTCACTGCCGCATATTGGTGGGTCATTGATTTGTTGTGTTGGTAGCGTAGAATACCAAGTCTTCATTGGAAATTGTTTTATATACCGCATAAACTCTTTTGGTGGGGCTAATCCATATGAATCAAAATAGACAATCCCACGTGGATCAATAGCGTATGCAACCCAGTGAGTTCCAGGTCCGGTGCTGTTATCGAGATTAATAATACCTGTTTCAGTTTTGTTTGGTTGATGTGGTAATTGATCTTTCATAAAAACACCTCTGAAATTTTTAATCACTAGTTTTTTAGCAGCATCCATTAAATCAAAATTGGACATTGGAACCATCGAAGATTTGGGAACCATAGGTTCCTCAATTAATAAACCGTTCCTGGTAGTCTCAGGCCTGATCCGTGAACGGATCTCCCGCTGTACCATGAATACGGGGTTCCTGGTAGTCTTAGACCCTTTCCGCTGTACCATGAATACGGGGTTCCTGGTAGTCTTAGACCCAATCCTTGAACGGATCGTCTCTTTTTTTTATATCCTTGTCCAGTTGCCTTTTTTAATGCCATTCCTGCTGCAGTACCAACGGCTCCTAACGCTGCTGCTTTAGCCACCGCTGGGGCTGCTGCTGCAATCAATGCTGGTATTGCAGCTAACAATGGAAATATACCACCCGTTTTCATCATATTTTTAATAGCAGCCGCAGAGAGAGTAATCTGAACTCCCTTTTTATCCTTGAAAGCATCATTGAAATGTTTCACCTGACGAGTTGTCAGCGATAATTTATTTTCACCACCAGTCATTTGGCTGGGTTTCAACGTGATTGTGGTTCCACATTTTTAGCCGATTCTGATTGCAATTTTTTGATTTGACCAGGAGTTAACGTAACACTAATAACACTATATGACATTATATATAATTGATTGATTCTAATTCAATGAAAAATCGAGAAAAATCGTTCAAAGATTTTCTACTGGGGCATCTACCACTCTCATTCTTCCACCAACACCTTCGAGTAGCATTGATTTATCACTGAGAATGACAGCAACAGCTCTATAATCAGCAATAGCACCACGAGTCACATTAGCTCTAAAGTGTATATCAACAACTGACTGTCTTGTCAAATCGAGATGTTCCAGTGAGAAGTAGTAGATCGGATACAGATTTTTAAAATCAAATTGTGATATTTGCAAACCAGTATCCACATTTTGATCGCGTGCCATAAATGACAACAGACGATGATAAACTCGTGCAATATGATTTTCTGTGTAATTAAGTTGTATATCCTCAGATGGTTCCTGCTGGCCGTTTATTCTCAGTGAGACGTCTTTCACACCTAATTGATCAAATATCATATGACTGGAGAGTTGATTGCCAACTCGTGCGTTATCCTGTAACGCAATAAATATATGACGTGGCGCAGAAACACCTTGTTTTGATGCTAGGTTCCAAGTGAATAACCCGTTGATATTTGATTGCTTCACATCTGTACTCACGGTTAGCCAACTCAACAACGACTTTCCTCCTTGGTCCATAAATGATAGTAGTCGTTGTTCTGCGGTGATTGCTGGAGTCAACACTGGCATCCACAATGATATTTTTGTAAAATTGACTTTACCGGCATCATCATTTATATGTGCTGCAGCTGGGTTTGCTGGAATCCTCCAAATTGCGTCGTTATCATCACCCTTTCGTACAAGCGATACTGTATGCTTCGCCCCGTAGATAACGTTTCTGACGTTTCTACAGAATCCAAAAATATGATGCAGTGGAATCGCACATGAAAATGATTTACGCCCTACTCCCAACATTGCGTTTCGTGTTGCAGCTCCTAGATTGAAATTAACATCGTTGTTTATAATCATATCTTCGGCATCAATATTAGCGGTGCCAGCATTATTCTTTGGTCGTCTTACAACAAATGGATTTCCACCAGCGGTATTCTTACCATCTTTTGCAAACATCATAGAGGGTCCTGCTGATCTTGTATAATCATCAGAATATCTCGCTAACCCGATTATTGTTGTAGCCACATCAACATCACGATCTATGGACTCAATTTCTTTTCCATCAATGAGATATCTAGCACTCTCAAATAGCGCCATAATACCATTATTGACAAAACCGACTTGAGTACCAGCTGGATACGGTGCTGGTACAGCAGGAGTATCAGCAGCTGTTACAATTTCTCCTTCTACTTCAATAAATGCTTCACAGGGTAAAAAGTATTTACTGGTATCATGGACTTGAAGATCAATTCTTGCTCGACTATTTGAGTCTATGGCATGATAGGCGTAATATTGATAATCGCGTACAGAATCATCCTTGCCAACTGGGGCGTCTATATCAAACGCTGGATCAGATGATTTTTTTGAACATTTTATTCTATTTATCAGAGTCTAAATAGTGAAATCGTAAACGATTTTTCCATTTTCATCGACGTAGTTTTTTAAGGCCACTTCCCGCTATCATGTTTGCAATATTGCTTTGGTCTCCTTGATTTACCATCGACGCTAATTTTTCATCTACTGCGTTATTTATAATTTTACTAACACTTGCAGGCATTTCTTCTGTAGACGGTAACGGTTTCTTTTTTCGCCCCACTAATGATGTTATTTTATCCTTCGCAGTTGAAAACGCTTTCCCGGCAAGATTTCCAACAGTACTAATACCCTTATCACGAATAACATCAATGGCTTTCATTGATAACTGTTTAGCTAACGGCATCACTTTTGGGGCCATTCTTGAAAAGAATCCTAAAATGGTATTGCCGAGGCCATCTCCGTAGTATGCCTTATAAACTGGAAACCGTGAATTAACTACATAGACGGGGGTTGGTTTATCATGATTGTAATAGATGATCATTATTATAAAAACAATAGTGTTTTCAATTGTTATTTAATCGCTATGATACCCATTTGCTAACTCGTCAATGAAATCTCGATATGTTTTGATATCCATGATACCGCCGGCAAATAACCGTCTACAGATATCAGCTGCTTCATTAATTATTTCTGGAGAGTTATTTCCAGCTCGTTTTCCTCCGATGAGAACATCTAATCGTGATATATCATTGATAACACTATCAGGACAAATGTTTCCAATCCTTGGATTTCCTAATCCACTTCCGCTATAGCCAGCTGCTTCATCTAGTTTGTCTGTATCCGTGGTTTGTAAATAATCAAGAGTATCATCATCATCATCATCATCACGTGGTATTTGTTGTTTTTTAGGTTCTTCTTGTTTTTTTTGTCTCCGTGTTGGTGTTTGACGTCGTTCTTCTAAATCATCATCATCATCAGGTGGTAGTTGTTGTTTTTTTTGTCTTCTTGTTTGTCTACGTGTTGGTGTTTGACGTTTTAGTTCTTGCCGTTCTTCTATTTCTCGTTGTCGCTCTTCTATTTGTTCTCTTTTATAATTACTAATCCCCTTTTTAAATTCCTTGTATCCTATCTCATCCTTATTCAAACGACCAATCCCTTTATTTAGTTTATACAAATTATCGAACCAATCATTACTTGATATTCTATCATTTTTATACTCGTCCTTTAAAAAATCTTTTTTTGAATTATAGCTTTGAGCAGCAAAATTACCAAAGGCTTGATAATCCTTTGATTTCAATAAACTAGGTTTTTTTATTACTATTTTAGCATGATCAGTAAATTTATTCAACAGAGAAACAGTCGTTTTTTTCGGATCAGTTTGTTTAGTTTGTTCAGTTTTCGCTGCTAGTTTTTCAAGTTCACCAATAACAGATTTTCCCGTCTCGGGACCATCTCCCAGTAAAGCACGCTCTACCCCCTTCGTTGCTGTGGTTACTGGTTTAAACAACTCTTCAGACCCCAGAGCAAAATCAGTTTGTAAACTCTGTCGTTGTTGCAGTTTATTTCTTACAGAGTCGCGAATTGGTACAAATCTCTTAATTGCATCCAGTCGTTCACGAGCCAATCGGGTTGTTAATGCTTCATTGACCATTATTTGAAATCGCAAACTATTTTTCAATTGCAAAACAATTTTTCAATCCCGACCTAGCACCATCGTGCAACTCCCTTTTTGACATCAGTGACATGTCGGATGATTTTTAACACGGTCATGGAAGTGTTATTTCATCCTATAACAGCTTCTATCAGGTGTGGCGAAAGTATCAAAATTGTATATAAATAAAATAATACTGATAGTTTCGCCATCAATGACATGTCGGATGATTTTTGATACGGTCATGGAAGTGTTATTTGATTGTTTTGACAGCTCTATCATTGATGTTGAAAGTATCAAAATTGTATATAAATAAAATAATACTGATAGTTTCAACATTCTAGTTTTGACCAATCTGACACATCGTCCATCGATTTTTGACATCCCCCTTGAGGGTCGGCTAAAAAAAATTAGGATCGGAATGATAAATGGTCGGTCACAATCAAAAAATGATAATGGTCGGGCAATCAATGGTCGGGCAATCAAAATTGTTCATTTTCTTGAATTAATGCTCGTAGGTTTCTAATTTTAGAGTTGACTTCTTTTTTCAATTCGTATTCGTTACCTAATTCTTTTCGTATTCCCTCTACGATAGTATACAACGGAACAAACACACTGATGTCACTGGAAAATGAAAGAGAGTCTTTAATAGAATTCTGAATTTTTTTGATGAGTGCATATTTCTTGGGTAGCATATATTTGTTAGTGCTAACTCCGTATTCAATATCCTGAAAATCAGACACAATTTGGTCAGGATTTAATCCATCTGATAGTTTGATATCCTGATTTTTTAATTTTGCTATTTCAACTATGATGCTATTCATGTTTTCAGAATTCATTATTCTATAAGTATGACATATCTCTAATTGGAAATTATGACGCATTAGACATAACTAAATTGAACTTTTTGCCCCGTCTTTTTTGAAATAGCCGATCGATAAATCCCCTCTGCAACTTTTCGTACTGACGGTCCACAAATATCGAAAAATTTACCGGCTTCATATAATGATTGAAATATTTTTTCTTCATTAGTTGTTGTATTCAAAGATGTCACAGGTCTCTTCCAAACCGTTTTGCAAGTGCCAGCTCTTCCTCGTTTGGAATTCTCACTCAGTGTGATAGCCTGCAGATTGGATACAGAATTATTCTTTGGATTAGAATCCTTGTGATAAATAACAAAACCATCTTTGATCAATCCATTAAAACATTCAAATACGAAACGATGAATGAGATAATTTTTCTTTCCAATAGTAAACTTCAAATACCCTTGATTATTCACAACACCGACCGGTTTCTTTAGTCTACGGTTTCTGACAGTACCATCACTGGATGCTTCATATTTTGTAATCACTGGATGTGGTCTGAATTCTTGGTTCATATATACTATTCTATTGTTTGTCTAATTCAGTGTTTGGTTCAATAATTACATCACTGGAAAATCTTTCGATATAGTCTTGCGGGGTTCTTATGATTTTATCCTTGATGTTGTCAGGGTCAAGGGCCTTTTCAGGGTCATAATTTCTGATAGATTGTCCATTTTTTATTCTTTTATCATAATAACGCTTCAATTCCCTATATCGCTTACCACCACAATCACTACACAATTGTGATCTTCCCTTGACCCCAACCCCACATCGAATACAGGGTAACGGACCAAGACTTCCACGTCGAAAACTTTGCATATGATACCTACAGTATTCATTTTTTCTGCATGATTTGTTACACGGGGTTACATTTCCCATCATGAGCCATTTGCAGTGATTCATTATACATAAAACTTTCATTTAAATGTTTGTTTTTTATATAGCATGAAGGAGTTCAAGAGATTGACTTCGAAAAATGCTAAATTCAATGCCGATAGAGAGTTCAAGAGATTATTGAAAATCAATCCTAGATTTAATCTCGATAGACCAAAAAAACGTCAAAAACGTCCAAGAGACGGAAACATGAAAGAGTTTAAGAGATTATTAAAAATCAATCCTAGATTTAATCTCGATAAACCCAAAAAACGTCCAATAGACGGAAACAAACGTAACAAACGTCCAAGAGACGGAAACATGAAAGAGTTTAAGAGATTATTGAAAATTAACCCTAAATTTAATATCGATAGACCAAAAAAACGTCAAAAACGTCCAATAGACGGAAACATGAAAGAGTTTAAGAGATTATTGAAAATCAATCCTAGATTTAATCGCGATAGACCCAAAAAACGTAACAAACGTCCAAGAGACGGAAACATGAGATCACCATGGAAGGATGCTCAATTCAATCTTGATATAGTTTCTAATACACCCAAGAATAAAATTCTTGATAAAGCCATCAGAGACTGTTTTAATGAATTCAAGCGTGATGGAGCATCTTATTGTTGGTCAACATTTCGAATTGATGGTGTTGTTGACGCTACCATGAATGATGAAAAGGCAGCAGCGATCATTTCACGTGTTGGGGAAAAAAGTCATTTTTTCCGAATCAAATTCGTTATCCGTGAGAATGGCAAATGGATTATTAAGGATAAATTTGAACCCATTCTCAAGGGCAAAAACACTGTCACCGTGAATCAGGATTCCAAACCGGGAATTTTGACTGGAATTGATAAACCCTATTACGAAAGATCTTATCCTGTCACAGCAGTTGTTTACGGGATCTATCCGCTCAATGAAAAACCTGATATTTCAAAACTAGCACCCATGAAATATTCGACAGGGCTCAATTGTGTAGCAGAACGAATAATAGAACACTTCACAAATGCGTCCCGGGGGAATAAACTCACTGATCTAAGACGAAAAAAAATAACCGAGTGGGAGTTCACGGTAAAAGAGCATGGGGCAACAATTCAGGATATAATTAAATTAGAAACATCATTGAGATTTCCAATATCGGTAAGAACAATCACCGGTGAAGTATTAAAAGAACCGAAATATCAATCAAAAAAAGGAAACCCCATTGAAATTATTGATCATAACGCGCACGCGTGGTCATCTGCAGTAACAATATTTCCACGGGATAGAACCGTAAAATATCTATCCCAAACTCTGTTTGGAACCGAAGAGTTTTTTTCAGAGCAGAAATTATTTGATGCTATTTACCATTTGAGTAAAAACGATCCTGTGTCAGCGTGGTTATTTCATAGTAATTCAGACGAGGAATGCAGATTTGATCAGTTTGTAAGGCCTAACGGAGAATTATACCGTACTGAAGAACTGCAGAATCAAATGAAACAACTAGCTAGTGAGTTTTCTGAGGACGGAGAAGAAGACGATCAATTATTAGCAAACTGTTTTACAGTACCATCCATTGCAGCACATTTTGCTAGAAAGAAAAACGCGTGGAAACCAACACGAAGTGAGTTTTTATCAGATGTCAAATTGTCCTGTCTTGAATACAGCCACGGCGGATTATGGAACACAAAATACACCTCTGATTCCGTTATTTCAGTTGATATGATTGCGTGTTATCCAGGAAGTTTTCTTGGGTATGGAGAATGCGAGAAATATTTCAAACGATTTGGACACCCTACACACGAAATGACCCGTGTTGCTATTAATGGACCACTTCCTGATTTTGATTTAACCGGATTCGCTTGTGTGGTATCATTTGAAATGGCTGAAGGACTTCATCCGTGTAGTTATCTTTGGATTGGTAAACACATGTCTGAAAAACACTGGATGCCAATAGTGTTGTTACGGTATATGCTTGATTGTAAAATGTTAAAATCATTAATTGTCAGTGAAGCAATTATATCCTATCGGGCACAGAAATCAGTCTGGTTACCACAACCTGATCTAGAAAAAATAATTAGCGAAGAGCGAAAACTGTTTCCTGATTTTAATGAACAACAAATCATGGATTGGTCCAGACAGTTATTTGAAATCAGAAACAATGAAGCAAAAAATCTTGGACGAAGAATAATCGGTAAATTTACCCAAGGTGGCAAAGATGATAATACGAAATATTCTTCACGATTGATTATAGACAACGCTGAATACGATTTTGTAATGGCGGATTTAACGAATAAGGGCCTATATGTCAATCGTAAGGACGCATTTATGTCCGATGGAACCAAATTGGGTACAATTGTTACCTACAATGATGGATACCATCCGCAGTACACACATTTGAGAGCTTCTATGCTTGGTTATGCTTCTATCAATCTGTTTTCAATGATCAATAGATTTCCTACCACCGCAGTTAGAGTTGCTACTGACTCATTTTACATAAATAGCAAAATGGCTGATTTTAAGGCTACTGGCAACGAGAAATGGGGATCATGGAGAATTAAAAAAGAAATGATTCATGATTATATTCAATCAGCAGATGTTACCATTGAAAATAATTACTTAGAAAGCAATCAGTGTTCAGAATTTTCTAGTGCACCACCGATTTCTGATCCAATATGCCTGTATAAAACAGTTTATTTAAACGGCTGTGGTGGGTCAGGAAAAACAACCCGGGTAATTGAGTTATTTCGTGGGAAAAATCATACGGATTTCACAAAAATGATTGTGCTAACACCAACTCATAGACTTGCAAGAGAAATGATACAGAGAGGGGTAAATGCCTGCACTTATCACAGCTTTTTCCGATGGAAGGGAGATAAATGGACTCCTGAGCGCATGGGAGAGAAATTTATTCCTGAAATTATCATTTGGGATGAAATAGACACAGTGTCCGAAGATGTCTTAAAAATATTTCTTGAGTGGTTGTTATTGAAGAATACAAAAATCGTCATGTGCGGTGATCACGGGCAACCACCACCATTTGTCGGTGCATCTCCCCATGAACGGCTAAAGGGTTTTGTAGACTATTATGAAGAAATTGATACTGATCATAGATCGCTTGATAATGAATTAAAAGAATTGAAGAAACTAATTAGATTACAACCGGATAGAATCCAGTGTGAGATAACCCGTGAAATAATTTCGGAAACTCCCATGAATGAGTTTTGGGAAGCGTGGAGACCAAATGATTTAATCATTGCAAGTAGAAAAATAGTCAGAGACACACTTCAGATGAAGTTATTTGAATTGCATAAACAAAAATTTGCAACACTTACAGTGCCTCTTTGTTATAGGCCATCGGATACGCGAAAACAGAACATCGAAGTTGATATTCCAGGACAAAGTGAAAAACAGAATTTAGTATTAAATGATATTGTGCTGGTTGATATCAATGTTGTTGAAGATGCATTGCGTGCTAATAAATCCCCGTGGACGCTAGGTTATGCAGCGACGATACATTCTTCACAGGGATTGACTATATCGGATACAACTCTTTGGATGGTAGATAATCGCATAGAATGGTCGAATTTAGTCTATCTCGCAGTGTCTAGAGTACGAAAAATAAATCAACTTCGAAGAATTGTCTTCGATGATGAAATCATTGGTGGTGATGATAATGACACCACAATAGATGATATTATTGATAAAGAACTCTCCGGTTACAAACAACAAGACAAAAAAAAACAACGAGAATTTGATATTGATGCTGAATTAATAATCACTTTGAAGAAACAACAGAATAATCACTGCGCGAGTTGCAATTGTATAATGCGTTGGCAGTATTCGGATAAGGATCCTCGCCAATTCACCGTAGACAGAAAAAATAACAATCTCGGTCATGTCAGAAATAATGTGATGTTGACTTGTCTTGAGTGCAATAGACGCAAGGGTGCTAGTTAAGACCATGGGGTGGCAATTGAGTATCGTCAGGAATTACTTGTAGTTGTTGTCTAGTAAACCCACGCTGAGGGGCAGTTGAATCCAGTTTATAGATTGGAGGTCTACCCGTAGATCGTGTTATACTAGATATCTTATGCGTAGTGACACTCCAAATAGGATCAGTAGCCCTTTTTGTACCACCCTCAAGCTCTCCTGGTTCATATAAATACCTCACAATGACATTACTACCAAGAATTGGTTCTTTGAAATCTTTTTGTGGTTTTTCAGGTATCGACTTCTTTTTAATCGCGTTGATAGGTTTCATGTTGATGGTTCTAGTAATCTCGTTATTCAGTGCGGTAACTACACCTGGTAATCTCTTAACCCATTCACGGGATCTTTTTTCTTGGATGAATTCTTTTGCGTATTGATATCCAAATAACCGTTCAGCAAGAATCCGATTAAATCGTTCTACAATGGCCTGATCACGATGCAGTGCAGTATGCCCTCGTCTGATAGCGACATTGTGATATTTCATTGTAGATAACACTGCACCCTGAAATTCCTTGCCCGGGTCAACTTGTAACAGATTTGGCCAGTGCAGAGGGCTCCTTCCATAAATCCTTTCAAATGCAGAAGCGACTTCAGTGGCCGATTTTGTTTTTAACGGTTCTGCTTCTTTGTATCGACTTGCAATATCAACTACAGTTAACGCATATTTGTAACCACGATCATGTGGCAGAAATAATAGATCAGCCTGATGAACTTCATTGGGTCCGGTTACATCAAAATGCGAGAATTGAATTTGTTTAGGCGGTGGTAGATAAATTTGCCATAGTGCCTGTTTGGATAACCAATGAGCCGCAGTGGTTTTTTTCACTTTTGCGGCGCTAGCGAGTTTACTGATTGCAGCGTTACCCTTCCAGTATCCTCTTGGGGAATAATAAATAGATTCCATGTTGTTATTAATTACCAGCACCTAACATCAATTTACTTTTCATAGCCGATTTTATCAAAAATGAAGCCAATTTTTCTTTGAAGGATTTATCAGTGATAGAATTCAACGCATGAATTAATTTCACATCTGCTAGATGCCTGTGCTGCAGATTACTGCTTTTATAAGATACATCATAAAGGTGACAGGCCTTATCAATAGCGTTTATTGGTTCCTCACCGGGTCGGGGCTGATTTTGATCATTGAGTCTGATATCAAGTCTTGTTCCCGGTCCACAATAACTATACCCTGGAAGGTGTTTTTCTCCGGGGTATTTTGCCCATGGGGTTCCAGGGAGTTTTGCTAATTTGGCAGCGATATCACCTCCTCGTTTTTTTTTAAAGGTTCCTTGGGTTCCTTGGGTTTACAAACAATTCTAAATTTCTTTGTACTACACTGTACGCATTTACCAGAAAGCGCTGATCGGTTATTTTTAGTTGTAATCGTCGTCAAGTCATCTGTGCCAGTACGCGCCTTACACTTCACGCAATATAGATCCATAATTTATGTATAGAGATATGAATATAATTGATTTTTCAGCGACTAAAACAAGAGAACCAGTGAAGCATCATGCAGCGCTACCAAACTCTATCCGCGCAATTATAATCGGGCCATCTGGATCCGGTAAAACGCAATTGTTGCTCAATTTAATAATGAGATGGATGAAGTGGGATAAGTTGTATTTAATTGCCCCTAGCGTAGACGACCAACGATGCTATGAAGTGCTAAAAGATTTTAATGAAAACGCTTCAGAGATTGCCGGCGAGGATGTTATTGAATTTATAACCGATATTGACGAGGCGCCATCCGTGAATGACCTCGATGGAAGTATCAACAATTTAGTTGTATACGACGATGTCATGTTAGATAATCAAAAAAATCCTGCTAGAATATTTTCCCGAGGCAGGCATAAAAACACGGACGTGATCTATGTCACTCAACGCTACACTCAGATTCCAAAAGTGATTAGAGATAACTGTAATATGCTTGCTGTATTCAACGGCGTTGATACACATACGCTACGAAATATTTGGCAGACATGGTGTTCTGATATGGACTTCAATCAATTTAGAAATTTCTTTAGTCATGCTCAGTCTGCCCCACACGGATTTGTAACAATAAATTTACATGACCCTCGAACACGATATCGTATCGGACTGGATCAAATATTCGGTTAACCCATAGCAGCAGAGAGGGTGAGTGACAACGATGTTGTAGTCCCTTTTTCCCAAAAAATGTAATAGTTGAAAAGTTTTTGATTTCATTAATTTCATTGATTTTTTCATAATTTTTTTTGAGACCTAATCCATGATTCACACACACATTTGGGACCTGATGTCATTGACTTTTGGGTCTGATGTCATTGGTTTCATTGATTTTAAGCGTGATTTCAGTGAAAACTTGTCTAAAAATGTTGTCCGGCTCACCCTCTCTGCTGCTTGGCGTGTAGTTAGAAAAACATCCATTATTGTTCCGAAAAATGTCACATCCCGAGCATCGATTTATCTCTACAAAAATGCCCTATCACGCCAAAGAATGCTTTTCGCAACAAGAAATTACTTATTTACTTGTTTCTTGTCTCAAGAAGGTTGCTCTTCCTTTTTGACAAGATTTGATGCGGTTTGCCTAAAATGTATTGAAGAACCATTAACGTATTCCATAAATCGAATTTAATGCGACGACATTACAATGGGGAAAAAAGATGATAAATTCAGTGTATACACTAGCAACTTCATTTGGTACTGTCTGTTCTTTTTTTATTTCACACCCAATATTCTTTATCAATTATTAGCCACGTTATGTGTATTGGCCAGCAAATGTATGTTAAACATACTAGTCAAGGACCTTCTCAAAAATACGCACCCCCACCCTCTTCAAATATATTTTTTGTTATGAGCAATTGAAAATTCTTATAACAAATCTACTGGTATCAGACACTTTAAGAAGTCGAATACTTTTTTTTAAAAAAGAAATATCCCCTGAATGTCCATCTGTACGTGTGTCTTCCTGTACTTTCATTTCGTATAAACCAAGTGGATTTGGATTAATGCTTTGTTTTAACGGATTAGAAGTTACTTTTCCTTCGATTTGTTACGTTCATGGGGTGGGAGTTAAAGGCGAACAGTATTACCTGTACAAGTATATTAGTATACTGCGATATTTCACTACGGTGTTAATTGCCACAGTACATTTCCACAACACCAGTCGATTTGTTAGAAAAAATGCATATTTTTTTGTTTTGCAGGAAGAAAACGTAAATTCCCAAACACATTACAATTTTTGATAAATAGTTGTAATTTTTACTAACTAATTTCGAAATTTTAAAGTAATTTTTTTATATTTGAACCTTAAATCAGGTGCAGGTCGAGTGTCACGAATACAAACACGACTGAATCTGAAAAATACATTTTGGTTAGATACAGGTGTCAGAAACATATTAAATTAAATAAAGAACAATATGATATTGTTGAGGTGTTGACTAGATTGTGCTGATGTATTAAGTACACTCATTGTTTTACGTAATTTGTAATCATCGCAAGATTTTCAGGAGACTAGATTTTGTCTTCTGCTTGAATTTTGCGTATCAAGTTTGGTCCAATAAATATTTTTATCGTCTCTTGAGTGTGTTTCTATTTACTGACCTTTTCTAATGAACATTTTGCCAGAGTATGTGTCAAAAATAAATCTTAGATTTCGTACTTTTTGCAAACTAATTTGTCAAACTATATTCTCTGGTAAATTGGAAGGGCTCATACAGAGCGCACGTAATTCACGCAAAAGTGCGAAGTCAGCTTCGTTACGGAATTAACTAGTGACCCTCTATGGCCCCACGCGGTCATAGTCGGCCCTAGGCCACGTGTGTAATCTTAACTTCTCTGCAGTCGTAGGCCTGTTGTCAGGATAATGTAATTGGGTGTGACATGATTCCACATGTCTGCGCTATGATGCCCCAGTGCTAGACATCACTATAAGATATCACACTGGAGACAACGTAGCGATATAATGGAAACATTTTAAAAGTTACGTTAAAAATTCAACTCAGTTCTTGCAAAGAGTGTGCGCAGCAAAAGAGTTCGTGCTCAATTTCTCGAAGTGTTATTCCAATCCCACTTCTCGTTGCCACTATATTGGTTACTCACAGGCGTAAGTGCATTTAATTTCCATCGCATATATACTCCAATATCTTGTCCATGAGACTCTTGTGAGCGTCCTTTGTGACGCGCGATTTCACGAGAAAACAAGAGTAATTTTAGGACATTTGCTTGAAAGTTTATTGTATCGGTTGTTTGGTTCCCATGAGTGCCAAGGCAGGTGACTCGACACTGTCTGGATAGGATTCAAACTCACAAAGTACTATTTGATGGGCACTCTAAGCCGCAGAGAAAATTATATAAGCGTGGTTAGGTCTCTCCAAAGCCTTTGCAACATCGATAACGTTTATACCAGATAGTTGCGTATCGCTGCAGTTTGGCGTGAGTGACTATGCAATTACAAAGAAAAAAATTTTCCTGGAAACCTGGACCGATCACTTATAAGTTATAAAAATAGGTCAGAAGTCGCGATAGGAAAATAAATCTAATAACTTCAACCTATGTTAAAAAAGAAAACAAAAAATAAAACATGCAAAGTTTGCTTATTACATTAAGTGTTTATAAATTTGTACATAATCATATCAAGGCATTTTAAGGGAACAAATCATTCCACCACCACCACCCACTACATGAAGAAACGGGGACATTTTTGAATGCAGGAAGGATTTAATAAAGATAGGTCTTGAGAATATATGATTGACAATAGTACTGTTTGTTAATTTTATATTAATTTAAAATGGTTTTAGTTGTTGTTTAAAATTCAGCTTTTACTTGAATAGTTTACTCCTAAAACGTACGAAGGAATGTATCATAAAAGCGACTATCATACTCGATAAGAATTGATTAGAGGTTTGGATTAATGAGCTGGCTTATCCAACAGTTTCCATGACAACGTATACATTTTATAAGGTCCAGTTATTTATTTAGTCATCCTAGATATGAACTTAGTTTAATAATAATCTGTTGATATGGATCGTTGGTTTTACAACTGTGATCAGATATATACATACTCTGCTTGATTCCACTTAATCATTCCTCGCTGCCGTTTGAAACACAGCAATTGCCACTATATCGATACGTCTACTGTTATAGTCATTAAGCCGGAATGCACGTAATCTTGCAGATAATTACAATAAATGCATGTTTGTAGTTTTCGTGCCGAAAATGGAATTTCTAATTTCCAAATACATTCTTTACGAAACAGTTGCTTTTGTCACAAACAAGTTTCGACTATTTTGACATTTAGTGGCTGGTTCCACCGTAAATCACGTGGTTTGCACGTGTACGTATGAAAACAAGATACATCAACGTATGCTGTGAACGGTATTCGAGGCAGATACAAGGTTTGAAAACATTTAGTATAAAAGGAAAGTAGGAAATCTCATTTGTCACTTTTTAAATAGGGTATTTTAATATGTGATATACACACATTCCTTTGTATCACAAGTAGTGTATATTTTAGCGCCTTTATATTTCATTTATGTCCCAAAGATCTCTAGTGTCAATGAAATCTCATTTGCATATTGTCAGCTATAGTCAAATAAAACTCGTCCCACTTTAATTACAGTGTTCATAGAACATGTTATGCAACATGTAACATACACAGAGGGACATTCTTCTAGACTAATATAATTTCTGTAAACCACGGTATGTATCTTTGAATACTATGAATATGATACGTCACTGCTGTACAAATTGTACCTCATCTGACCACTGCAACGGAGGAATTTTAATGGTTTAGTATACAAGGTTTTTTCTTCTTATCAGCAAGGTATTATCATAGCGTTGTATATATTCTATTATGGAGTATCTACCTGGCCTGGTTTAGTCTTTTAATGCAAAACTACACTTTGATTGTTATATCGTGCCGAGGATAGTAGAAGAGACCTTTTTTCTTGTTGTTTGTCAGAGGGACACAACCTTATTTTGTTTTCGGCTGAATACATTTCAAGTTACTCGGCAAATAAATGCACGTCTGATCTCTTACACGAACTTCTTTTTTTTTTGTCTCTGACGTTACACATCGATCAGTTCAGTTTAGGTAATCCTCGCTGCTCCGACGTTGGCATTTGAAGGCTCACACTTCCTGTTATGAGTTCATAATCTTAAACAAAATAATATAAAATATATAATTTTATCCATGCATAACTATGCGATTGAAAAACAAAATGATCAATGTATTGTGTAGCGAATTTCCGTATTGGGTCGGTAATTGTATCCTGACTATGGATACACCATGTGAGTTGATCCTTATTATTGTTGTTTTCCAGACGCACACATTATTTTGATTTCAACTGAGCTCATTTTAAGCTATTTGGCATAAAAGGCACATATTTTTTTTTACATGAACTCCTCCTATTTTGTTTTTGGCATCACATATTGATCAATCAATGTTATTTAATCAACGCTGATCAATTGATGGCAGTCTCACACTTCCGGTGGAAATCGAATACTCACACGTCCGGTAATAAGTCAAGAAGCTTACATAAAATCAAATAAATACTTAGTTATACTATGGTATAAAAAGAACGTTATCATTTGCGACATAGAAACCGATATCTATCTACAATCATCCCCTTCCTCATCTTTTTTCTCTGGCCAAATGATTACAGCCATACATTATCGGGTCATTCCGTAATAAATGGGGAGTAAAGCAAAGCATGGTTTTGGCATTTGATTGTACATAATTTAAGCCCGGTACGCTTCCAGATGTAGTCATATTTGTTTTATTTAGCAATAAGAATTCACGGTAGATGGCTCTGGGAGGGATTAAACAGCGGCAGATGGCGCAGTGAGGAAGAAATTAGTTTGTATGATTGTTTAAAAACTGGGAACGAAACAATTTACTTTATACACTTGACATACGCTAAAATCCACTCAGTTTACCTGTACATGAATGACAAAAGGCGCCAGCTTATATAAATTGAACATTTAACTGGCGTTGTAAGCATTTTTAATAAATACATGCTAGGTTAAGGCTCTAACGCGTGTGTATAAAAAATATCAAAGCATGGGCGTTTACGGGACAAATTCCGCAACCATCACCACCCTCCATTTGAATAATGGCGAAATGGTCTGATTATGGGACACATGTGGATTTTAGACCTTTGTGTTGTTTTTAGTATTCTTATTATATTAGAAATTAGAATGCTACGCCTGTTGAAACAGATGCAAGCGAATCAATCTTGAAACTGACTATAACACTTTACTCCGTTTGCTTTTTAGTTTTAAACTGATAGACTGGTATATCCTGGTATATCCTACAGTTTCCTTGTCAACGTAAAAATTCTGTAAGGTCCCATCATTAGCCTGTGTTTTGTGTAAAGAAAGAAAAATTTAATTTAAATAAAGGATATGGACAGTTTACAAAACCAACAATATGCAAATCATACAGGATTATCCTAATAGTATTAGTTTCAACTGACACGTCAATGTTTTCTGTGTAAACCAGGGAGGAAGGCACCTAAATTCGTATGCTTGTCGCGTGTCACGTATGAAGACATGATGAATGAGTGTTGTAAAAGACATTTGGGACAGATATAAGGCTTAGAAACAATGAATTAAAGAAACGAATACGATGACATAGTGGAGATGTTATTGTGTTTGAAGTATACCAATCGTTTTTTATGCGTTTGAGAAGTCCTCATTATTATTATTATTATTATTATTATTATTATTATTATTATTATTATTTTTATTATTATTATTATTATTATTATATAGCTACTTGCCTTTTCTAATGATCAACTTGCCATAATGTTTATATCCACAATAAAATGTCCCGTTTGTGGTGTCACTAGTGGATTGTACAGGATAACTTATAGCGACCAACATATTTTTTTTAATTATCTCCAAATGCTATATATAGGCCGAAACATATTCGCTTACCTTGGTAGTACAAATATGTCTCTGCACTAGAATCGGTTACTTCTGAATTCAGAAAGACGTCATGTCACTTCAATCAAACATTTATAGTTTAGCTAAATATTCAAAGACTGTACCTGCTACCATACTAGCTAAATATTCAAAGGCTGTACCTGCTACCATACTAGCTAATTATTCAAAGGCTGTACCTGCTACAATACTAGCGAATTATTCAAAGGTTGTACCTGCTACCATACTAGCTAATTATTCAAAGACTGTACCTGCTACAATACTAGCTAATTATTCGAAGGCTGTACCTGCTACAATACTAGCTAATTATTCAAAGGCTGTACCTGCTACAATACTAGCTATTATTCAAAGGCTGTACCTGCTACATAACTAGCTAATTATTCAAAGGCTGTACCTGCTACAATACTAGCTAATTATTCAAAGGCTGTACCTGCTACAATACTAGCTAATTATTCTAAAGCTGTACCTGCTACAATACTAGCTAATTATTGAAAGGCTGTACCTGCTACAATACTAGCTAATTATTCGAAGGCTGTACCTGCTACAATACTAATTAATTTTTCAATGGCTGTACCTGCTATCATACTAGCTAATTATTTAAAGGCTGTACCCACTACCATAATAGCTAATTTCCCAAAATATTCTTGACATTTCTGAGATAGATTTTTACATAGTGAATGCAACACGTATTTAGTAAAGAAGGATATTATATCATTATTCACCTTTGTTGGGGTGAATATTAAAGTCGATATGATTTACTGGTTCATGAATTGTCATATTAACCAAAAGGACGTTTGATTGTTTTGGATATTTTTCTTCATTGCAGTGCAGAATTTGCTAACCTAATTTATTTCGGCTACCTTTCTTAAGGAAAGTATGGTTGTTAAGGATATAACGATTGGACATCTCCCCCAAATAAGAACGAACTAGTGACCTGTGCCATAATTGCATAGTGTAGGAATATGCAACGTTGGAAACTCAAGACCGCATTAACTCTTGATGTGCATTACGTCGGTGTACTTTCATACAAAGTATGTTTAATTGTTTGTTTTAAACGTTACCTTTTATTTCTCCAAGGTAGAAAACTAAAACTGAGAAGATAATATAAGACAAGGCTTTGTGCTCTTGTAGTTGTTGTAGGTTTTAACGACATTTGCAGCACACAACAGGCTAGTATTAATGGTGGTGGAAGAACCCGATGAAAACCCTCGGAAACAAACGACCGATCCACGAGAAGCTACTGGCAGGCTGTCTCATACCCACATTGGCCGAATCTGACCACTCGGTCACTCTGGGTCCCCACTCATAAGGCTTTATGTTTAAAACGTTTAGTGTTGTAATATTTACAACATATCTATATATATAAAAATGAATGTTTGTTTGTTTGTGTCGTATGCGTTCCTATACCGTTCATCCGATTGCGATTAAACTTTGGTGAGTTTTTCTGCGCACGCCCGCGAAGGTTTCTGAATTAGTACAATCATTAAAATTGTAACGATTAACAAATGTGTTTTTGCGACATTTACCGTGCGTTCGCTGTGAACTGTAGGCGCCTTTAGATACGTCAAGTGATCGAACAGTAGGCGCCTTTAGATACGTCACGTGATCGAACAGTATGCGCCTTAGATACGTCACGTGATCGAACAGTAGGCGCCTTAGATACGTTACGGGATCTAACACGGTCTGTAGTGATACCTAATTTCGCGTGTCTTCGGTGTGAACTGTAGGCGCCTTAGATACGTCATGTTTACTTAGTTACGTTTGGTTCGTGCCTTGGTTACGTCAAACAATCGTGGTGTGAATTTGTAAGTCACGTGATCGAACAGTAGGCGCCTTAAATACGTCACGTGATCGAACACGGTCTGGATTGGCTGAAACTATGATGACGTAAATCAACAGCTGTATGAAATTCATAATCGGTGTACGTCATGTTTACTTAGTTACGTTTGGTTCGCGCCTTGGTTACGTCAAACAATCGCGGTGTTAATTTGTAATAGTCGTTACAAAGCATTACTTTCGCTGTCTAATCAATTATGCCACCTAAACGAAAAGCTATTGGTCGATCTACACCTCAAGCACGAAAGATAAAGGCATCACGAGCTTCAGAAACAGACGAGCAGCGGAAAGCAAGATTGGAAACCGTTCGAGTTTGCACTGCTCAAGCCCGATCATCTGAAATAGACGAGCAACGGAAAGCAAGATTAGAAGCCGTTCGAGTTCGCACTGCTCAAACCCGATCATCTGAAACAGACGAGCAACGGGAAGCAAGGATGCTAACCGTTCGAGTTTGCACTGCTCAATCCAGACGAACAATGCACGCTGATTTAAATCTTAGTGCATTCCATTATAATGCAAATTATGATTACAGTCTTCATCCAAGTGTGCTTATTGGAAAAATGGATAAATCATGCGTGTAATGCAATGCCCTCAAATTTAAGAATGAAACACCAGGAATGTGCTGCGCGGGTGGAAAAGTGAAATTGCCAGAATTGCATTCACCACCCGAACCATTATCAACGTTGGTATCAGGTGACACAAGCCAATCGAAACATTTCTTGGCAAACATACGGAAGTACAATTCATGTTTCCAGATGACATCGTTCGGTACAACAAATATCGTGCGCGAGAATTACATGCCAACATTTAAAGTGCAAGGGCAAATTTACCATCGTGCAGGATCACTACTACCACTACCGAACGCAGATCACAAATTTCTTCAAATTTATTTCATGGGAAACACTCATGAACAAATTGATCAGCGTTGTCAATTCAATACTGGCACTAAACGAGAAATAGTCGTTGCATTACAAACTTTATTCGATCAACCCAACGAATTAATTCGATTGTTCAGAACTGCCCTTGAACAAATGCCAACTGATGACTACAAAGTCTTAGTTAGAGCAGACAAAACATCTGTCGGCCAACACGAAAGACAGTACAATGCACCAACAATTGATGAAGTGGCGATCGTTATAGTTGGCGAAGAATTTAACTCGCGTGATATAATTCTTCATCACACAAATGGTGATGTTCAGCGAGTCTCAGAAACTCATCGCTCATACGACGGATTGCAATATTCGATTTTATTTTGGCAAGGAGAAGATGGATATCATTTCAACATCTTAATGAGAAATCCACAAACAAATGAGGAAACGAATAAGAAAGTCAGTGCCATGAAATAGTATTAATATCGATTGATGATTCGTGAAAACGCTGAAAATCATATCTTGAAATGTCGACAATTGTTCCATCAATACATTGTCGATATATATGTATGCGAAAATCGAAACCGAACGACTCCTCTACATTCGATTAAATCAAGCCATGTTGCGTTCCGAAGAGTACATTCATTTACGTGATCCAGTTGTTAATGATGGCAATGTGAATCTCAATGAATTCGGAAAAATGGTCATACTACCGGCTACATTTACAGGGAGTCCACGGCACATGCATGAATACGCACAAGATGTAATGACATATGTTCGCGCATATGGCCGTCCAGATTTGTTTATTACCTTCACATGCAGCAGCAGAGGGGGTGTATCGGACAACATTTTTAGACAAGTTTTCACTGAAATCACGCTTAAAATCAATGAAACCAATGACATCAGACCCAAAAGTCAATGACATCAGGTCCCAAATGTGTGTGTGAATCATGGATTAGGTCCAAAAAAAAAATATGAAAAAATCAATGAAATTAATGAAATCAAAAACTTTTCAACTATTACATTTTTTGGGAAAAAGGGACTACAACATCGTTGTCACTCACCCTCTCTGCTGCTATGGGTTAACCGAATATTTGATCCAGTCCGATACGATATCGTGTTCGAGGGTCATGTAAATTTATTGTTACAAATCCGTGTGGGGCAGACTGAGCATGACTAAAGAAATTTCTAAATTGATTGAAGTCCATATCAGAACACCATGTCTGCCAAATATTTCGTAGCGTATGTGTATCAACGCCGTTGAATACAGCAAGCATATTACAGTTATCTCTAATCACTTTTGGAATCTGAGTGTAGCGTTGAGTGACATAGATCACATCCGTGTTTTTATGCCTGCCTCTGGAAAATATTCTAGCAGGATTTTTTTGATTATCTAACATGACATCGTCGTATACAACTAAATTGTTGATACTTCCATCGAGGTCTTCTACTGATGGCGCCTCGTCAATATCGGTTATAAATTCAATAACATCCTCGCCGGCAATCTCTGAAGCGTTTTCATTAAAATCTTTTAGCACTTCATAGCATCGTTGGTCGTCTACGCTAGGGGCAATTAAATACAACTTATCCCACTTCATCCATCTCATTATTAAATTGAGCAACAATTGCGTTTTACCGGATCCAGATGGTCCGATTATAATTGCGCGGATAGAGTTTGGTAGCGCTGCATGATGCTTCACTGGTTCTCTTGTTTTAGTAGCTGAAAAATCAATTATATTCATATCTCTATACATAAATTATGGATCTATATTGCGTGAAGTGTAAGGCGCGTACTGGCACAGATGACTTGACGACGATTACAACTAAAAATAACCGATCAGCGCTTTCTGGTAAATGCGTACAATGTAGTACAAAGAAATTTAGATTTGTTTCTAAACCCAAGGAACCCAAGGAACCTTTAAAAAAAAACGAGGAGGTGATATCGCAGCTAAATTAGCAAAACTCCCTGGAACCCCATGGGGGAAATACCCCGGAGAAAAACACCTTCCAGGGTATAGTTATTGTGGACCGGGAACAAGACTTGATATCAGACTCAATGATCAAAATCAGCCCCGACCCGGTGAGGAACCAATAAACGCTATTGATAAGGCCTGTCACCTTCATGATGTTGCTTATAAAAGCAGCAATTTGCAACACAGGCATCTAGCAGATGTGAAATTAATTCATGCGTTGAATGCCATTCCTGATAAATCCTTCAAAGAAAAATTGGCTTCATTTTTGATAAAATCGGCTATGAAAAGTAAATTGATGTTAGGTGCTGGTAATTAATAACAACATGGAATCTATTTATTATTCCCCAAGAGGATACTGGAGGGGTAAATCAGCAATCCATAAACTCGCTAGTGCTGCGAAAGTGAGAAAAACCACTGCGGCTCATTGGTTATCCAAACAGGCACTATGGCAAATTTATCTACCACCGCCTAAACAAATTCAATTCTCGCATTTTGATGTAACCGGACCCAACGAAGTTCATCAGGCTGATCTATTATTTCTGCCACATGATCGTGGTTACAAATATGCGTTAACTGTAGTTGATATTGCAAGTCGATACAAAGAAGCAGAACCGTTAAAAACAAAATCGGCCACTGAAGTCGCTTCTGCATTTGAAAGGATTTATCGACGAGGTCCTCTGCACTGGCCAAATCTGTTACAAGTTGACCCGGGCAAGGAATTTCAGGGTGCAGTGTTATCTACAATGAAATATCACAATGTCGCTATCAGACGAGGGCATACTGCACTGCATCGTGATCAGGCCATTGTAGAACGATTTAATCGGATTCTTGCTGAACGGTTATTTGGATATCAATATGCAAAAGAATTCATCCAAGAAAAAAGATCCCGTGAATGGGTTAAGAGATTACCAGGTGTAGTTACCGCACTGAATAACGAGATTACTAGAACCATCAACATGAAACCTATCAACGCGATTAAAAAGAAGTCGATACCTGAAAAACCACAAAAAGATTTCCCTAGAAACGCTAGCGTTTCCCAACAAATTCTTGGTAGTAATGTCATTGTGAGGTACTTATACGAACCAGGAGAGCTTGAAGGGGATAGAAAAAGGGCTACTGATCCTATTTGGAGCGTCACTACGCATAAGATATCTAGTATAACACGATCTACGGGTAGACCTCCAATCTATAAACTGGATTCAACTGCCCCTCAACGGGGTTTTACTAGACAACAATTACAAGTAATTCCTGACGATACTCAATTGCCACCCCATGGGCTTAACTAGCACCCTTGCGTCTATTGCACTCAAGACAAGTCAACATCACATTATTTCTGACATGACCGAGATTGTTATTTTTTCTGTCTACGGTGAATTGGCGAGGATCCTTATCCGAATACTACCAACGCATTATACAATTGCAACTCGCGCAGTGATTATTCTGTTGTTTCTTCAAAGTGATTATTAATTCAGCATCAATATCAAATTCTCGTTGTTTTTTTTGTCCTGCTGTTTGTAACCGGAGAGTTTTTTATCAATAATATCATTATCGTCACCAATGATTTCATCATCGCCAATGATTTCATCATCGCCTGACTCTGTCAGGACAATTCTTCGAAGTTGATTTATTTTTCGTACTCTGGATACTGCGAGATAGACTAAATTCGACCATTCTATGCGATTATCTACCATCCAAAGAGTTGTATCCGATATAGTCAATCCCTGTGAAGAGTGTATCGTCGCTGCATAACCTAGCGTCCACGGGGATTTATTAGCACGCAATGCATCTTCAACAACATTGATATCAACCAGCACAATATCATTTAATACTAAATTCTGTTTTTCACTTTGTCCTGGAATATCAACTTCGATGTTCTGTTTTCGTGTATCCGATGGCCTATAACATAACGGTACTGGAAGTGTTGCAAATTTTTGTTTATGCAATTCAAATAACTTCATCTGAAGTGTGTCCCTGACTATTTTTCTACTTGCAATGATTAAATCATTTGGTCTCCACATTTCCCAGAAATCATTCATGGGAGTTTCCGAAATTATTTCACGGGTTATTTCACACTGGATTCTATCCGGTTGTAATCTAATTAGTTTCTTCAATTCTTTTAATTCATTATCAAGTGATCTATGATCGGTATCAATTTCTTCATAATAGTCTACAAAACCCTTTAGCCATTCATGGGGGGATGCACCGACAAATGGTGGTGGTTGCCCGTGATCACCGCACATGACGACTTTTGTATTCTTCAATAACAACCACTCAAGAAATATTTTTAAGACATCTTCTGACACTGTGTCTATTTCATCCCAAATGATTATTTCAGGAATAAATTTCTCTCCCATGCGCTCAGGAGTCCATTTATCTCCCTTCCATCGGAAAAAGCTGTGATAAGTGCAGGCATTTACCCCTCTCTGTATCATTTCTCTTGCAAGTCTATGAGTTGGTGTTAGCACAATCATGTTAGAAACGCTAGCGTTTCCACGACGGAATAACTCAATTACCCGGGTTGTTTTTCCTGACCCACCACAGCCGTTTAAATAAACTGTTTTATACAGGCATATTGGATCAGAAATCGGTGGTGCACTAGAAAATTCTGAACACTGATTGCTTTCTAAGTAATTATTTTCAATGGTAACATCTGCTGATGGAATATAATCATGAATCATTTCTTTCTTAATTCTCCATGATCCCCATTTCTCGTTGCCAGTAGCCTTAAAATCAGCCATTTTGCTATTTATGTAAAATGAGTCAGTAGCAACTCTAACTGCGGTGGTAGGAAATCTATTGATCATTGAAAACAGATTGATAGAAGCATAACCGAGCATAGAAGCTCTCAAATGTGTGTACTGCGGATGGTATCCATCATTGTAGGTAACAATTGTACCCAATTTGGTTCCATCGGACAGAAATGCGTCCTTACGATTGACATATAGGCCCTTATTCGTTAGATCCGCCATTACAAAATCGTATTCAGCGTTGTCTATAATCAATCGTGAAGAATATTTCGTATTATCATCTTTGCCACCTTGGGTAAATTTACCGATTATTCTTCGTCCAAGATTTTTTGCTTCATTGTTTCTGATTTCAAATAACTGTCTGAACCAATCCATGATTTGTTGTTCATTAAAATCAGGAAACAGTTTTCGCTCTTCGCTAATTATTTTTTCTAGATCAGGTTGGGGTAACCAGACTGATTTCTGTGCTCGATAGGATATAATTGCTTCACTGACAATTAATGATTTTAACATCTTACAATCAAGCATATACCGTAATAACACTATTGGCATCCAGTGTTTTTCAGACATGTGTTTACCAATCCAAAGATAACTACACGGATGAAGTCCTGTACCCATTTCAAATGATACTACACAAGCGAATCCGGTTAAATCAAAATCAGGAAGTGGTCCATTAATAGCAACACGGGTCATTTCGTGTGTAGGGTGTCCAAATCGTTTGAAATATTTCTCGCATTCTCCATACCCAAGAAAACTTCCTGGATAACACGCAATCATATCAACTGAAATAACGGTATCAGCGGTGTATTTTGTGTTCCATAATCCGCCGTGGCTGTATTCAAGACAGGACAATTTGACATCTGATAAAAACTCACTTCGTGTTGGTTTCCACGCGTTTTTCTTTCTAGCAAAATGTGCTGCAATGGATGGTACTGTAAAACAGTTTGCTAATAATTGATCGTCTTCTTCTCCGTCCTCAGAAAACTCACTAGCTAGTTGTTTCATTTGATTCTGCAGTTCTTCAGTACGGTATAATTCTCCGTTAGGTCTTACAAACTGATCAAATCTGCATTCCTCGTCTGAATTACTATGAAATAGCCACGCTGACACAGGATCGTTTTTACTCAAATGGTAAATAGCATCAAATAATTTCTGCTCGGTAAAACATTCTTCAGGTCCCAACCCTGCTGGGGATAGATATTTTACGGTTCTATCTCGTGGGAATATTGTTACTGCAGATGACCACGCGTGCGCGTTATGATCAATAATTTCAATGGGGGTTCCTTTTGATTGATATTTCGATTCGTATAATACTTCACCGGTGATTGTTCTTACCGATATTGGAAATCTTAATGATGTTTCTAATTTGGCTATATCCTGAATTGTTGCTCCATGCTCTTTTACCGTGAACTCCCACTCGGTTATTTTTTTTCGTCTTAGATCAGTGAGTTTATTCCCCCGGGATGCATTTGTGAAGTGTTCTATTATTCGTTCTGCTACACAATTGAGCCCTGTCGAATATTTCATGGGTGCTAGTTTTGAAATATCAGGTTTTTCATTGAGCGGATAGATCCCGTAAACAACTGCTGTGACAGGATAAGATCTTTCGTAGTAGGGTTTATCAATTCCAGTCAAAATTCCCGGTTTGGAATCCTGATTCACGGTGACAGTTTTTTTACCCTTGAGAATGGGTTCAAATTTATCCTTAATAATCCATTTGCCATTCTCACGGATAATGAATTTGATTCGGAAAAAATGACTTTTTTCCCCAACACGTGAAATGATCACTGCTGCTTTTTCATCATTCATGGTAGCGTCAACAACACCATCAATTCGAAATGTTGACCAGCAATAAGATGCCCCATCACGCTTGAATTCATTAAAACAGTCTCTGATGGGTTTATCAAGAATTTTATTCTTGGGTGTATTAGAAACTATATCAAGATTGAATTGAGCATCCTTCCATGATGATCTCATGTTTCCGTCTCTTGGACGTTTGTGATCAGATATATACATACTCTGCTTGATTCCACTTAATCATTCCTCGCTGCCGTTTGAAACACAGCAATTGCCACTATATCGATACGTCTACTGTTATAGTCATTAAGCCGGAATGCACGTAATCTTGCAGATAATTACAATAAATGCATGTTTGTAGTTTTCGTGCCGAAAATGGAATTTCTAATTTCCAAATACATTCTTTACGAAACAGTTGCTTTTGTCACAAACAAGTTTCGACTATTTTGACATTTAGTGGCTGGTTCCACCGTAAATCACGTGGTTTGCACGTGTACGTATGAAAACAAGATACATCAACGTATGCTGTGAACGGTATTCGAGGCAGATACAAGGTTTGAAAACATTTAGTATAAAAGGAAAGTAGGAAATCTCATTTGTCACTTTTTAAATAGGGTATTTTAATATGTGATATACACACATTCCTTTGTATCACAAGTAGTGTATATTTTAGCGCCTTTATATTTCATTTATGTCCCAAAGATCTCTAGTGTCAATGAAATCTCATTTGCATATTGTCAGCTATAGTCAAATAAAACTCGTCCCACTTTAATTACAGTGTTCATAGAACATGTTATGCAACATGTAACATACACAGAGGGACATTCTTCTAGACTAATATAATTTCTGTAAACCACGGTATGTATCTTTGAATACTATGAATATGATACGTCACTGCTGTACAAATTGTACCTCATCTGACCACTGCAACGGAGGAATTTTAATGGTTTAGTATACAAGGTTTTTTCTTCTTATCAGCAAGGTATTATCATAGCGTTGTATATATTCTATTATGGAGTATCTACCTGGCCTGGTTTAGTCTTTTAATGCAAAACTACACTTTGATTGTTATATCGTGCCGAGGATAGTAGAAGAGACCTTTTTTCTTGTTGTTTGTCAGAGGGACACAACCTTATTTTGTTTTCGGCTGAATACATTTCAAGTTACTCGGCAAATAAATGCACGTCTGATCTCTTACACGAACTTCTTTTTTTTTTGTCTCTGACGTTACACATCGATCAGTTCAGTTTAGGTAATCCTCGCTGCTCCGACGTTGGCATTTGAAGGCTCACACTTCCTGTTATGAGTTCATAATCTTAAACAAAATAATATAAAATATATAATTTTATCCATGCATAACTATGCGATTGAAAAACAAAATGATCAATGTATTGTGTAGCGAATTTCCGTATTGGGTCGGTAATTGTATCCTGACTATGGATACACCATGTGAGTTGATCCTTATTATTGTTGTTTTCCAGACGCACACATTATTTTGATTTCAACTGAGCTCATTTTAAGCTATTTGGCATAAAAGGCACATATTTTTTTTTACATGAACTCCTCCTATTTTGTTTTTGGCATCACATATTGATCAATCAATGTTATTTAATCAACGCTGATCAATTGATGGCAGTCTCACACTTCCGGTGGAAATCGAATACTCACACGTCCGGTAATAAGTCAAGAAGCTTACATAAAATCAAATAAATACTTAGTTATACTATGGTATAAAAAGAACGTTATCATTTGCGACATAGAAACCGATATCTATCTACAATCATCCCCTTCCTCATCTTTTTTCTCTGGCCAAATGATTACAGCCATACATTATCGGGTCATTCCGTAATAAATGGGGAGTAAAGCAAAGCATGGTTTTGGCATTTGATTGTACATAATTTAAGCCCGGTACGCTTCCAGATGTAGTCATATTTGTTTTATTTAGCAATAAGAATTCACGGTAGATGGCTCTGGGAGGGATTAAACAGCGGCAGATGGCGCAGTGAGGAAGAAATTAGTTTGTATGATTGTTTAAAAACTGGGAACGAAACAATTTACTTTATACACTTGACATACGCTAAAATCCACTCAGTTTACCTGTACATGAATGACAAAAGGCGCCAGCTTATATAAATTGAACATTTAACTGGCGTTGTAAGCATTTTTAATAAATACATGCTAGGTTAAGGCTCTAACGCGTGTGTATAAAAAATATCAAAGCATGGGCGTTTACGGGACAAATTCCGCAACCATCACCACCCTCCATTTGAATAATGGCGAAATGGTCTGATTATGGGACACATGTGGATTTTAGACCTTTGTGTTGTTTTTAGTATTCTTATTATATTAGAAATTAGAATGCTACGCCTGTTGAAACAGATGCAAGCGAATCAATCTTGAAACTGACTATAACACTTTACTCCGTTTGCTTTTTAGTTTTAAACTGATAGACTGGTATATCCTGGTATATCCTACAGTTTCCTTGTCAACGTAAAAATTCTGTAAGGTCCCATCATTAGCCTGTGTTTTGTGTAAAGAAAGAAAAATTTAATTTAAATAAAGGATATGGACAGTTTACAAAACCAACAATATGCAAATCATACAGGATTATCCTAATAGTATTAGTTTCAACTGACACGTCAATGTTTTCTGTGTAAACCAGGGAGGAAGGCACCTAAATTCGTATGCTTGTCGCGTGTCACGTATGAAGACATGATGAATGAGTGTTGTAAAAGACATTTGGGACAGATATAAGGCTTAGAAACAATGAATTAAAGAAACGAATACGATGACATAGTGGAGATGTTATTGTGTTTGAAGTATACCAATCGTTTTTTATGCGTTTGAGAAGTCCTCATTATTATTATTATTATTATTATTATTATTATTATTATTATTATTATTTTTATTATTATTATTATTATTATTATATAGCTACTTGCCTTTTCTAATGATCAACTTGCCATAATGTTTATATCCACAATAAAATGTCCCGTTTGTGGTGTCACTAGTGGATTGTACAGGATAACTTATAGCGACCAACATATTTTTTTTAATTATCTCCAAATGCTATATATAGGCCGAAACATATTCGCTTACCTTGGTAGTACAAATATGTCTCTGCACTAGAATCGGTTACTTCTGAATTCAGAAAGACGTCATGTCACTTCAATCAAACATTTATAGTTTAGCTAAATATTCAAAGACTGTACCTGCTACCATACTAGCTAAATATTCAAAGGCTGTACCTGCTACCATACTAGCTAATTATTCAAAGGCTGTACCTGCTACAATACTAGCGAATTATTCAAAGGTTGTACCTGCTACCATACTAGCTAATTATTCAAAGACTGTACCTGCTACAATACTAGCTAATTATTCGAAGGCTGTACCTGCTACAATACTAGCTAATTATTCAAAGGCTGTACCTGCTACAATACTAGCTATTATTCAAAGGCTGTACCTGCTACATAACTAGCTAATTATTCAAAGGCTGTACCTGCTACAATACTAGCTAATTATTCAAAGGCTGTACCTGCTACAATACTAGCTAATTATTCTAAAGCTGTACCTGCTACAATACTAGCTAATTATTGAAAGGCTGTACCTGCTACAATACTAGCTAATTATTCGAAGGCTGTACCTGCTACAATACTAATTAATTTTTCAATGGCTGTACCTGCTATCATACTAGCTAATTATTTAAAGGCTGTACCCACTACCATAATAGCTAATTTCCCAAAATATTCTTGACATTTCTGAGATAGATTTTTACATAGTGAATGCAACACGTATTTAGTAAAGAAGGATATTATATCATTATTCACCTTTGTTGGGGTGAATATTAAAGTCGATATGATTTACTGGTTCATGAATTGTCATATTAACCAAAAGGACGTTTGATTGTTTTGGATATTTTTCTTCATTGCAGTGCAGAATTTGCTAACCTAATTTATTTCGGCTACCTTTCTTAAGGAAAGTATGGTTGTTAAGGATATAACGATTGGACATCTCCCCCAAATAAGAACGAACTAGTGACCTGTGCCATAATTGCATAGTGTAGGAATATGCAACGTTGGAAACTCAAGACCGCATTAACTCTTGATGTGCATTACGTCGGTGTACTTTCATACAAAGTATGTTTAATTGTTTGTTTTAAACGTTACCTTTTATTTCTCCAAGGTAGAAAACTAAAACTGAGAAGATAATATAAGACAAGGCTTTGTGCTCTTGTAGTTGTTGTAGGTTTTAACGACATTTGCAGCACACAACAGGCTAGTATTAATGGTGGTGGAAGAACCCGATGAAAACCCTCGGAAACAAACGACCGATCCACGAGAAGCTACTGGCAGGCTGTCTCATACCCACATTGGCCGAATCTGACCACTCGGTCACTCTGGGTCCCCACTCATAAGGCTTTATGTTTAAAACGTTTAGTGTTGTAATATTTACAACATATCTATATATATAAAAATGAATGTTTGTTTGTTTGTGTCGTATGCGTTCCTATACCGTTCATCCGATTGCGATTAAACTTTGGTGAGTTTTTCTGCGCACGCCCGCGAAGGTTTCTGAATTAGTACAATCATTAAAATTGTAACGATTAACAAATGTGTTTTTGCGACATTTACCGTGCGTTCGCTGTGAACTGTAGGCGCCTTTAGATACGTCAAGTGATCGAACAGTAGGCGCCTTTAGATACGTCACGTGATCGAACAGTATGCGCCTTAGATACGTCACGTGATCGAACAGTAGGCGCCTTAGATACGTTACGGGATCTAACACGGTCTGTAGTGATACCTAATTTCGCGTGTCTTCGGTGTGAACTGTAGGCGCCTTAGATACGTCATGTTTACTTAGTTACGTTTGGTTCGTGCCTTGGTTACGTCAAACAATCGTGGTGTGAATTTGTAAGTCACGTGATCGAACAGTAGGCGCCTTAAATACGTCACGTGATCGAACACGGTCTGGATTGGCTGAAACTATGATGACGTAAATCAACAGCTGTATGAAATTCATAATCGGTGTACGTCATGTTTACTTAGTTACGTTTGGTTCGCGCCTTGGTTACGTCAAACAATCGCGGTGTTAATTTGTAATAGTCGTTACAAAGCATTACTTTCGCTGTCTAATCAATTATGCCACCTAAACGAAAAGCTATTGGTCGATCTACACCTCAAGCACGAAAGATAAAGGCATCACGAGCTTCAGAAACAGACGAGCAGCGGAAAGCAAGATTGGAAACCGTTCGAGTTTGCACTGCTCAAGCCCGATCATCTGAAATAGACGAGCAACGGAAAGCAAGATTAGAAGCCGTTCGAGTTCGCACTGCTCAAACCCGATCATCTGAAACAGACGAGCAACGGGAAGCAAGGATGCTAACCGTTCGAGTTTGCACTGCTCAATCCAGACGAACAATGCACGCTGATTTAAATCTTAGTGCATTCCATTATAATGCAAATTATGATTACAGTCTTCATCCAAGTGTGCTTATTGGAAAAATGGATAAATCATGCGTGTAATGCAATGCCCTCAAATTTAAGAATGAAACACCAGGAATGTGCTGCGCGGGTGGAAAAGTGAAATTGCCAGAATTGCATTCACCACCCGAACCATTATCAACGTTGGTATCAGGTGACACAAGCCAATCGAAACATTTCTTGGCAAACATACGGAAGTACAATTCATGTTTCCAGATGACATCGTTCGGTACAACAAATATCGTGCGCGAGAATTACCATGCCAACATTTAAAGTGCAAGGGCAAATTTACCATCGTGCAGGATCACTACCTACCACTACCGAACGCAGATCACAAATTTCTTCAAATTTATTTTCATGGGAAACAGCTCCATGAACAAATTGATCAGCGTTTGTCAATTCAATACTGGCACTAAACGAGAAATAGTCGTTGCATTACAAAGCTTTATTCGATCAACCCAACGAATTAATTCGATTGTTCAGAACTGCCCTTGAACAAATGCCAACTGATGACTACAAAGTCTTAGTTAGAGCAGACAAAACAGTCTGTCGGCCAACACCGAAAGACAGTACAATGCCACCAACAATTGATGAAAGTGGCGATCGTTATAGTTGGCGAAGAATTTAACTCGCGTGATATAATTCTTCATCACCCAAATGGTGATGTTCAGACGAGTCTCAGAAACTCATCGCTCATACGACGGATTGCAATATTCGATTTTATTTTGGCAAGGAGAAGATGGATATCATTTCAACATCTTAATGAGAAATCCACAAACAAATGAGGAAACGAATAAGAAAGTCAGTGCCATGAAATAGTATTAATATCGATTGATGATTCGTGAAAACGCTGAAAATCATATCTTGAAATGTCGACAATTGTTCCGATCAATACATTGTCGATATATATGTATGCGAAAATCGAAACCGAACGACTCCTCTACATTCGATTAAATCAAGCCATGTTGCGTCACGAAGAGTACATTCATTTACGTGATCCCAGTTGTTAATGATGGCAATGTGAATCTCAATGAATTCGGAAAAATGGTCATACTACCGGCTACATTTACTACAGGGAGTCCACGGCAGCATGCATGAATACGGCACAAGATGTAATGACATATGTTCGCGCATATGGCCGTCCAGATTTGTTTTATTACCTTCACATGCAGCAGCAGAGGGGGTGTATCGGACAACATTTTTAGACAAGTTTTCACTGAAATCACGCTTAAAATCAATGAAACCAATGACATCAGACCCAAAAGTCAATGACATCAGGTTCCCCAATGTGTGTGTGAATCATGGATTAGGTCCAAAAAAAAAATATGAAAAATCAATGAAATTAATGAAATCAAAAACTTTTCAACTATTACATTTTTTGGGAAAAAGGGACTACAACCATCGTTGTCACTCACCCTCTCTGCTGCTATGGGTTAACCGAATTATTTGATCCAGTCCCGATACGATATCGTGTTCGAGGGGTCATGTAAATTTATTGTTACAAATCCGTGTGGGGCAGACTGAGCATGACTAAGAAGAAATTTCTAAATTGATTGAAGTCCATATCAGAACACCATGTCTGCCAAATATTTCGTAGCGTATGTGTATCCAACGCCCGTTGAATACAGCAAGCATAATTACAGTTATCTCTAATCACTTTTGGAATCTGAGTGTAGCGTTGAGTGACGATAGATCACATCCGTGTTTTTATGCCTGCCGTCTGGAAAAATATTCTAGCAGGATTTTTTTTGATTATCTAACATGACATCGTCGTATAGCAACTAAATTGTTGATACTTCCATCGAGGTCTTCTACTGATGGCGCCTCGTCAATATCGGTGTATAAATTCAATAACATCCTCGCCGCAATCTCTGAAGCGTTTTCATTAAAATCTTTTTAGCACTTCATAGCATCGTTGGTCGTCTACGCTAGGGGCAAATTAAATACAACTTTTGATCCCACTTCATCCATCTCATTATTAAATTGAGCCAACAATTGCGTTTTACCGGATCCAGATGGTCCGATTATAATTGCGCGGATAGAGTTTGGTAGCGCTGCATGATGCTTCACTGGTTCTCTTGTTTTAGTAGCTGAAAAAATCAATTATATTCATATCTCTATACATAAATTATGGATCTATATTGCGTGAAGGTGTAAGGCGCGTACTGGCACAGATGACTTGACGACGATTACAACTAAAAATAACCGATCAGCGCTTTCTGGTAAATGCGTACAATGTAGTACAAAGAAATTTAGATTTGGTTTCTAAACCCAAGGAACCCAAGGAACCTTTAAAAAAAATAGAGGAGGTGATATCGCAGCTAAATTAGCAAAACTCCCTGGAACCCCATGGGGGGAAATACCCCGGAGAAAAAACACCTTCCAGGGTATAGTTATTGTGGACCGGGAACAAGACTTGATATCAGACTCAATGATCAAAAATCCAGCCCCGACCCGGGTGAGGAACCAATAAACGCTATTGATAAGGCCTGTAAACACAGGCATCTAGCAGATGTGAAATTAATTCATGCGTTGAATGCCATTCCTGATAAATCCTTCAAAGAAAAATTGGCTTCATTTTTGATAAAATCGGCTATGAAAAGTAAATTGATGTTAGGTGCTGGTAATTAATAACAACATGGAATCTATTTATTATTCCCCAAGAGGATACTGGAGGGGTAAATCAGCAATCCATAAACTCGCTAGTGCTGCGAAAGTGAGAAAAACCACTGCGGCTCATTGGTTATCCAAACAGGCACTATGGCAAATTTATCTACCACCGCCTAAACAAATTCAATTCTCGCATTTTGATGTAACCGGACCCAACGAAGTTCATCAGGCTGATCTATTATTTCTGCCACATGATCGTGCTTACAAATATGCGTTAACTGTAGTTGATATTGCAAGTCGATACAAAGAAGCAGAACCGTTAAAAACAAAATCGGCCACTGAAGTCGCTTCTGCATTTGAAAGGATTTATCGACGAGGTCCTCTGCACTGGCCAAATCTGTTACAAGTTGACCCGGGCAAGGAATTTCAGGGTGCAGTGTTATCTACAATGAAATATCACAATGTCGCTATCAGACGAGGGCATACTGCACTGCATCGTGATCAGGCCATTGTAGAACGATTTAATCGGATTCTTGCTGAACGGTTATTTGGATATCAATATGCAAAAGAATTCATCCAAGAAAAAAGATCCCGTGAATGGGTTAAGAGATTACCAGGTGTAGTTACCGCACTGAATAACGAGATTACTAGAACCATCAACATGAAACCTATCAACGCGATTAAAAAGAAGTCGATACCTGAAAAACCACAAAAAGATTTCCCTAGAAACGCTAGCGTTTCCCAACAAATTCTTGGTAGTAATGTCATTGTGAGGTACTTATACGAACCAGGAGAGCTTGAAGGGGATAGAAAAAGGGCTACTGATCCTATTTGGAGCGTCACTACGCATAAGATATCTAGTATAACACGATCTACGGGTAGACCTCCAATCTATAAACTGGATTCAACTGCCCCTCAACGGGGTTTTACTAGACAACAATTACAAGTAATTCCTGACGATACTCAATTGCCACCCCATGGGCTTAACTAGCACCCTTGCGTCTATTGCACTCAAGACAAGTCAACATCACATTATTTCTGACATGACCGAGATTGTTATTTTTTCTGTCTACGGTGAATTGGCGAGGATCCTTATCCGAATACTACCAACGCATTATACAATTGCAACTCGCGCAGTGATTATTCTGTTGTTTCTTCAAAGTGATTATTAATTCAGCATCAATATCAAATTCTCGTTGTTTTTTTTGTCCTGCTGTTTGTAACCGGAGAGTTTTTTATCAATAATATCATTATCGTCACCAATGATTTCATCATCGCCAATGATTTCATCATCGCCTGACTCTGTCAGGACAATTCTTCGAAGTTGATTTATTTTTCGTACTCTGGATACTGCGAGATAGACTAAATTCGACCATTCTATGCGATTATCTACCATCCAAAGAGTTGTATCCGATATAGTCAATCCCTGTGAAGAGTGTATCGTCGCTGCATAACCTAGCGTCCACGGGGATTTATTAGCACGCAATGCATCTTCAACAACATTGATATCAACCAGCACAATATCATTTAATACTAAATTCTGTTTTTCACTTTGTCCTGGAATATCAACTTCGATGTTCTGTTTTCGTGTATCCGATGGCCTATAACATAACGGTACTGGAAGTGTTGCAAATTTTTGTTTATGCAATTCAAATAACTTCATCTGAAGTGTGTCCCTGACTATTTTTCTACTTGCAATGATTAAATCATTTGGTCTCCACATTTCCCAGAAATCATTCATGGGAGTTTCCGAAATTATTTCACGGGTTATTTCACACTGGATTCTATCCGGTTGTAATCTAATTAGTTTCTTCAATTCTTTTAATTCATTATCAAGTGATCTATGATCGGTATCAATTTCTTCATAATAGTCTACAAAACCCTTTAGCCATTCATGGGGGGATGCACCGACAAATGGTGGTGGTTGCCCGTGATCACCGCACATGACGACTTTTGTATTCTTCAATAACAACCACTCAAGAAATATTTTTAAGACATCTTCTGACACTGTGTCTATTTCATCCCAAATGATTATTTCAGGAATAAATTTCTCTCCCATGCGCTCAGGAGTCCATTTATCTCCCTTCCATCGGAAAAAGCTGTGATAAGTGCAGGCATTTACCCCTCTCTGTATCATTTCTCTTGCAAGTCTATGAGTTGGTGTTAGCACAATCATGTTAGAAACGCTAGCGTTTCCACGACGGAATAACTCAATTACCCGGGTTGTTTTTCCTGACCCACCACAGCCGTTTAAATAAACTGTTTTATACAGGCATATTGGATCAGAAATCGGTGGTGCACTAGAAAATTCTGAACACTGATTGCTTTCTAAGTAATTATTTTCAATGGTAACATCTGCTGATGGAATATAATCATGAATCATTTCTTTCTTAATTCTCCATGATCCCCATTTCTCGTTGCCAGTAGCCTTAAAATCAGCCATTTTGCTATTTATGTAAAATGAGTCAGTAGCAACTCTAACTGCGGTGGTAGGAAATCTATTGATCATTGAAAACAGATTGATAGAAGCATAACCGAGCATAGAAGCTCTCAAATGTGTGTACTGCGGATGGTATCCATCATTGTAGGTAACAATTGTACCCAATTTGGTTCCATCGGACAGAAATGCGTCCTTACGATTGACATATAGGCCCTTATTCGTTAGATCCGCCATTACAAAATCGTATTCAGCGTTGTCTATAATCAATCGTGAAGAATATTTCGTATTATCATCTTTGCCACCTTGGGTAAATTTACCGATTATTCTTCGTCCAAGATTTTTTGCTTCATTGTTTCTGATTTCAAATAACTGTCTGAACCAATCCATGATTTGTTGTTCATTAAAATCAGGAAACAGTTTTCGCTCTTCGCTAATTATTTTTTCTAGATCAGGTTGGGGTAACCAGACTGATTTCTGTGCTCGATAGGATATAATTGCTTCACTGACAATTAATGATTTTAACATCTTACAATCAAGCATATACCGTAATAACACTATTGGCATCCAGTGTTTTTCAGACATGTGTTTACCAATCCAAAGATAACTACACGGATGAAGTCCTGTACCCATTTCAAATGATACTACACAAGCGAATCCGGTTAAATCAAAATCAGGAAGTGGTCCATTAATAGCAACACGGGTCATTTCGTGTGTAGGGTGTCCAAATCGTTTGAAATATTTCTCGCATTCTCCATACCCAAGAAAACTTCCTGGATAACACGCAATCATATCAACTGAAATAACGGTATCAGCGGTGTATTTTGTGTTCCATAATCCGCCGTGGCTGTATTCAAGACAGGACAATTTGACATCTGATAAAAACTCACTTCGTGTTGGTTTCCACGCGTTTTTCTTTCTAGCAAAATGTGCTGCAATGGATGGTACTGTAAAACAGTTTGCTAATAATTGATCGTCTTCTTCTCCGTCCTCAGAAAACTCACTAGCTAGTTGTTTCATTTGATTCTGCAGTTCTTCAGTACGGTATAATTCTCCGTTAGGTCTTACAAACTGATCAAATCTGCATTCCTCGTCTGAATTACTATGAAATAGCCACGCTGACACAGGATCGTTTTTACTCAAATGGTAAATAGCATCAAATAATTTCTGCTCGGTAAAACATTCTTCAGGTCCCAACCCTGCTGGGGATAGATATTTTACGGTTCTATCTCGTGGGAATATTGTTACTGCAGATGACCACGCGTGCGCGTTATGATCAATAATTTCAATGGGGGTTCCTTTTGATTGATATTTCGATTCGTATAATACTTCACCGGTGATTGTTCTTACCGATATTGGAAATCTTAATGATGTTTCTAATTTGGCTATATCCTGAATTGTTGCTCCATGCTCTTTTACCGTGAACTCCCACTCGGTTATTTTTTTTCGTCTTAGATCAGTGAGTTTATTCCCCCGGGATGCATTTGTGAAGTGTTCTATTATTCGTTCTGCTACACAATTGAGCCCTGTCGAATATTTCATGGGTGCTAGTTTTGAAATATCAGGTTTTTCATTGAGCGGATAGATCCCGTAAACAACTGCTGTGACAGGATAAGATCTTTCGTAGTAGGGTTTATCAATTCCAGTCAAAATTCCCGGTTTGGAATCCTGATTCACGGTGACAGTTTTTTTACCCTTGAGAATGGGTTCAAATTTATCCTTAATAATCCATTTGCCATTCTCACGGATAATGAATTTGATTCGGAAAAAATGACTTTTTTCCCCAACACGTGAAATGATCACTGCTGCTTTTTCATCATTCATGGTAGCGTCAACAACACCATCAATTCGAAATGTTGACCAGCAATAAGATGCCCCATCACGCTTGAATTCATTAAAACAGTCTCTGATGGGTTTATCAAGAATTTTATTCTTGGGTGTATTAGAAACTATATCAAGATTGAATTGAGCATCCTTCCATGATGATCTCATGTTTCCGTCTCTTGGACGTTTGTTACGTTTTTTGGGTCTATCGCGATTAAATCTAGGATTGATTTTTAATAATCTCTTAAACTCTTTCATGTTTCCGTCTATTGTGCGTTTGTTACGCTTTTTGGGTCTATCGATATTAAATTTAGGATTGATTTTTAATAATCTCTTAAACTCTTTCATGTTTCCGTCTCTTGGACGTTTGTTACGTTTGTTTCCGTCTATTGGACGTTTTTTTGGTCTATCGAGATTAAATCTAGGATTGATTTTTAATAATCTCTTAAACTCTTTCATGTTTCCGTCTCTTGGACGTTTTTGACGTTTTTTTGGTCTATCGAGATTTAATCTAGGATTGATTTTCAATAATCTCTTGAACTCTCTATCAGCATTGAATTTAGCATTTTTCGAAGTCAATCTCTTGAACTCCTTCATGCTATATAAAAAACAAACATTTAAATGAAAGTTTTATGTATAATGAATCACTGCAAATGGCTCATGATGGGAAATGTAACCCCGTGTAACAAATCATGCAGAAAAAATGAGTACTGTAGGTATCATATGCAAAGTTTTCGACGTGGAAGTCTTGGTCCGTTACCCTGTATTCGATGTGGGGTTGGGGTCAAGGGAAGATCACAATTGTGTATTGATTGTGGTGGTAAGCGATATAGGGAATTGAAGCGTTATTATGATAAAAGAATAAAAAATGGACAATCTATCAGAAATTATGACCCTGAAAAGGCCCTTGACCCTGACAACATCAAGGATAAAATCATAAGAACCCCGCAAGACTATATCGAAAGATTTTCCAGTGATGTAATTATTGAACCAAACACTGAATTAGACAAACAATAGAATAGTATATATGGACCAAGAATTCAGACCACATCCAGTGATTACAAAATATGAAGCATCCAGTGATGGTACTGTCAGAAACCGTAGACTAAAGAAACCGGTCGGTGTTGTGAATAATCAAGGGTATTTGAAGTTTACTGTTGGAAAGAAAAATTATCTCATTCATCGTTTCGTATTTGAATGTTTTAATGGATTGATCAAAGATGGTTTTGTTATTTATCACAAGGATTCTAATCCAAAGAATAATTCTGTATCAAATCTGCAGGCTATCACACTGAGTGAGAATTCCAAACGAGGAAGAGCTGGCACTTGCAAAACGGTTTGGAAGAGACCTGTGACATCTTTGAATACAACAACTAATGAAGAAAAAATATTTCAATCATTATATGAAGCCGGTAAATTTTTCGATATTTGTGGACCGTCAGTACGAAAAGTTGCAGAGGCGATTTATCGATCGGCTATTTCAAAAAAGACGGGGCAAAAAGTTCAATTTAGTTATGTCTAATGCGTCATAATTTCCAATTAGAGATATGTCATACTTATAGAATAATGAATTCTGAAAACATGAATAGCATCATAGTTGAAATAGCAAAATTGAAAAATCAGGATATCAAACTATCAGATGGATTAAATCCTGACCAAATTGTGTCTGATTTTCAGGATATTGAATACGGAGTTAGCACTAACAAGTATATGCTACCCAAGAAATATGCACTCATCAAAAAAATTCAGAATTCTATTAAAGACTCTCTTTCATTTTCCAGTGACATCAGTGTGTTCGTCCCGTTGTATACTATCGTAGAGGGAATACGAAAAGAATTAGGTAACGAATACGAATTGAAAAAAGAAGTCAACTCTAAAATTAGAAACCTACGAGCATTAATTCAAGAAAATGAACAATTTTGATTGCCCGACCATTGATTGCCCGACCATTTATCATTCCGACCCTCAAGAGATTTTCATTTTTTTAGCATTTTTGGATTGAAAATGTCAAAATCAGTGAATAAAAAATCTATGGACCTTTAATGGATGGTCAATGGAAAAGTGAGGAAACTGTGGTATTAATTATTTTATATACAATTTCCACACTTTCCTCATCATTGATAGAAGCTGTTATAAGATGAAATAACACTTCCATGACCGTATCAAAAATCATCCGACATGTCAAAAAAGTGGAGAAACTGTCAGTATTATTTATTTTATATACAATTATGACACTTTCTCCATCAATGATAGAAGGTGTCTCACGATGAAATAACACTTCCATGACTGTGTTAAAAAATCATCCGACATGTCAAGTGTTTTGCAATTGAAAAATAGTTTGCGATTTCAAATAATGGTCAATGAAGCATTAACAACCCGATTGGCTCGTGAGCGACTAGATGCAATTAAGAAATTTATACCAATTCGTGACTCTGTAAGAAATAAACTGCAACAACGACAGAGTTTACAAACTGATTTTGCTCTGGGGTCTGAAGAATTGTTTAAACCAGTAACCACAGCAACGAAGGGGGTAGAGCGTGCTATACTGGGAGATGATCCTGACGGTAAGAGAAAGGAAGAGGGTCTTATTTCTGTACTCGAAAAAATAGCAGCGAAAACTGAACAAACTGAAAAAACTGATCCGAAAAAAACGACTGTTTCTCTGTTGAATAAATTTACTGATCATGCTAAAATATTAATAAAAAAACCTAGTTTATTGAAATCAAAGGATTATCAAGCCTTTGGTAATTTTGCTGCTCAAAGTTATGATTCAAAAAAAGATTTTTTAAAGGACGAGTATAAAAATGATAGAATATCAAGTAATGATTGGTTAGATTATTTGTATAAACTAAATAAAGGGATTGGTCGTTTGAGTAAGGATGAGATAGGATACAAGGAATTTAAAAAGGGAATTAGTAATTATAAAAGAGAACAAATAGAAGAGCGACAACGAGAAATAGAAGAACGGCAAGAACTAAAACGTCAAACACCAACACGTAGACAAACAAGAAGACAAAAAAAACAACAACTACCACCTGATGATGATGATGATTTAGAAGAACGACGTCAAACACCAACACGGAGACAAAAAAAACAACAACTACCACCTGATAATGATGATGATGATACTCTTGATTATTTACAAACCACGGATACAGACAAACTAGATGAAGCAACTGGTTATAGCGGAAGTGGATTAGGAAATCCAAGGATTGGAAACACTTGTCCTGATAGTGTTATCAATGATATATCACGATTAGATGTTCTTGTAGGAGGGTTCCGAGCTGGAAATAACTCTCCAGAAATAATTAATGAAGAAGCTGATATCTGTAGACGGTTATTTGCCGGCGGTATCATGGATATCAAAACTTATCGAGATTTCATTGACGAGTTAGCAAATGGGTATCATAGCGATTAAATAACAATTGAAAACACTATTGTTTTTATAATAATGATCATCCATTACAATCATGATAAACCAACCCTCGTCTATGTAGTTAATTCACGGTTTCCAGTTTATAGAGCATACTACGGAGATGGCCTCGGCAATACCATTTTAGGATTCTTTTCAAGAATGGCCCCAAAAGTGATGCCGTTAGCTAAACAGTTATCAATGAAAGCCATTGATGTTATTCGTGATAAGGGTATTAGTACTGTTGGAAATCTTGCCGGGAAAGCGTTTTCAACTGCGAAGGATAAAATAACATCATTAGTGGGGCGAAAAAAGAAACCGTTACCGTCTACAGAAGAAATGCCTGCAAGTGTTAGTAAAATTATAAATAACGCAGTAGATGAAAAACTAGCGTCGATGGTAAATCAAGGGGACCAAAGCAATATTGCAAACATGATAGCAGGAAGTGGCCTTAAAAAACTACGTCGATGAAAATGAAAAAATCGTTTACGATTTCACTATTTAGACTCTGATAAATAGAATAAAATGTTCAAAAAATCATCTGATCCAGCATTTGATATAGACGCCCCAGTCCCCAAGAATGATTCTGTACGCGATTATCAATATTACGCCTATCATGCCATAGACTCAAATAGTCGAGCAAGAATTGATCTTCAAGTCCATGATACCAGTAAATACTTTTTGCCCTGTGAAGCATTTATTGAAGTAGAAGGAGAAATTGTAACAGCTGCTGATACTCCTGCTGTACCAGCACCGTATCCAGCTGGTACTCAAGTCGGTTTTGTCAATAATGGTATTATGGCGCTATTTGAGAGTGCTAGATATCTCATTGATGGAAAAGAAATTGAGTCCATAGATCGTGATGTTGATGTGGCTACAACAATAATCGGGTTAGCGAGATATTCTGATGATTATACAAGATCAGCGGGTCCATCTATGATGTTTGCAAAAGATGGTAAGAATACCGTTGGTGGAAATCCATTTGTTGTAAGACGACCAAAGAATAATGCTGGCACCGCTAATATTGATGCCGAAGATATGATTATAAACAACGATGTTAATTTCAATCTAGGAGCTGCAACACGAAACGCAATGTTGGGAGTAGGGCGTAAATCATTTTCATGTGCGATTCCACTGCATCATATTTTTGGATTCTGTAGAAACGTCAGAAAAGTTATCTACGGGGCGAAGCATACAGTATCGCTTGTACGAAAGAGTGATGATAACGACGCAATTTGGAGGATTCCAGCAAACCCAGCTGCAGCACATATAAATGATGATGCCGGTAAAGTCAATTTAACAAAAATATCATTGTGGATGCCAGTGTTGACTCCAGCAATCACCGCAGAAGGACGATTACTATCATTTATGGACCAAGGAGGAAAGTCGTTGTTGAGTTGGCTAACCGTGAGTACAGATGTGAAGCAATCAAATATCAACGGGTTATTCACTTGGAACCTAGCATCAAAACAAGGCGTTTCTGCGCCACGTCATATATTTATTGCGTTACAGGATAACGCACGAGTTGGCAATCAACTCTTCAGTCATATGATATTTGATCAATTAGGTGTGAAAGACGTCTCACTGAGAATAAACGGCCAGCAGGAACCATCTGAGGATATACAACTTAATTACACAGAAAATCATATTGCACGAGTTTATCATCGTCTGTTGTCATTTATGGCACGCGATCAAAATGTGGATACTGGTTTGCAAATATCACAATTTGATTTTAAAAATCTGTATCCGATCTACTACTTCTCACTGGAACATCTCGATTTGACAAGACAGTCAGTTGTTGATATACACTTTAGAGCTAATGTGACTCGTGGTGCTATTGCTGATTATAGAGCGGTTGCTGTTATTCTCAGTGATAAATCAATGCTACTCGAAGGTGTTGGTGGAAGAATGAGAGTGGTAGATGCCCCAGTAGAAAATCTTTGAACGATTTTTCTCGATTTTTCATTGAATTAGAATCAATCAATTATATATAATGTCATATAGTGTTATTAGTGTTACGTTAACTCCTGGTCAAATCAAAAAATTGCAATCAGAATCGGCTAAAAAATGTGGAACCACAATCACGTTGAAACCCAGCCAAATGACTGGTGGTGAAAATAAATTATCGCTGACAACTCGTCAGGTGAAACATTTCAATGATGCTTTCAAGGATAAAAAGGGAGTTCAGATTACTCTCTCTGCGGCTGCTATTAAAAATATGATGAAAACAGGCGGTATATTTCCATTGTTAGCTGCAATACCAGCATTGATTGCAGCAGCAGCCCCAGCGGTGGCTAAAGCAGCAGCGTTAGGAGCCGTTGGTACTGCAGCAGGAATGGCACTTAAGAAGGCAGCTGGACAAGGATATAAAAAAAAGAGACGATCCGTTCAAGGATTGGGTCTAAGACTACCAGGAACCCCGTATTCTTGGTACAGCGGAAAAGGTCTAAGACTACCAGGAACCCCGTATTCATGGTACAGCGGGAGATCCGTTCACGGATCAGGCCTGAGACTACCAGGAACGGTTTATTAATTCAGAAATCTTCGATGGTTCCAATGTCCAATTTTGATTTAATGGATGCGGCTAAAAAACTAGTGATTAAAAATTTCAGAGGTGTTTTTATGAAAGATCAATTACCACATCAACCAAACAAAACTGAAACAGGTATTATTAATCTCGATAACAGCACCGGACCTGGTACTCACTGGGTTGCATACGCTATTGATCCACGTGGGATTGTTTATTTCGATTCATATGGATTAGCCCCACCAAAAGAGTTTATGCGGTATATAAAAACCCTTCCAATGAAGACTTGGTATTCTACGCTACCAACACAACAAATCAATGACCCACCAATATGCGGCAGTGAAGTATTAAATGTCCTTGACGCTATTTCTAACTCCTTGGGTAACCCAAGGGGAAAACCACCTCATATTGTCGTAAATGACTACACCAGCAATCGCTTTTTAGAGAGAGAAAGAGTTTTACAATAACATGATTGATATTTGGGGAAGACCTCTGAAACCCAAACCCGATGACACTGCAACCCCTGATTCTATCAAGGATATAACAAAAAAAATTAAAGATGAAATCGCTGAGACGTTGAACTTAACAAGTGTTGACCCGAATGAAATAGTTGTATTTCAAGACAAACAGGGTAAATTGAAAACCAGTAATATTTCTCTGGATGATATTTTAGTTAAACAACAAAACGCAATCGGGAACACCGTTGCGCTATTTTCCGATCAGGGTAAATTGAAAACCAGTAATATTTCTCTGGATGATATTTTGGTTAAACAACAAAACGCAATCGAGGATACTATCGCGTTATTTTCCGATCAGGGTAAACTCAAACCAGGCGTACTTTTTTCGACGATTACAGATCGATTTAAAACTCTCAACGATTCTGCGTTAGAACTAGCAACACTTCAATCTAAAACCGAAGAACACATAAAACAGTTTACCGCATTTCGTAGAAATATCATTGATAAATTTATTGGAACTACATTCGATAAAATTGAACTAAAACTCCCTGATATTAAAAAATCCATCGATGAGACGAAAACTTCCATCGAAGGCATCAAAGGTGATCTTTCGAGGATGATAACAGCCATTGAAAAAACAAAAATTCCTCATGAGAAAACCAACAACGTAGTATACACAATCCAACTCGGATCATTTGAGTGGACACCTACAAACAACACATTAGATATCACTGCAACCGTTAAGGGTATTTATCGATTAACACTAGTAACACCATCGTCTCAATTTAATATTTCATCGTCCAGTTCATCTGGGGTCAATAATACGATTTCAACGATCATCGACAAGAATACAACTGAAAAGTTCACAATCACATCTACTGATAAACATTTGGTTAGGGTCTCAACAACGTGGTATGTGGAATTCGTAGCGAATTTAAGTAAATCGTAATTGAAAACGATAGCATATTTAAAATAAAAATGATTTCATCATCGCAATATCGCTATGATCAGGTCAGAGAGTATCAAACTAGACTCAAAACCTTGTCTGAGGAGTATGAATTGAAAATTAAAAAATATCGCAGGAGAATTACCGCAATTGATGTTACTGTGTACGCTGTGAGTGGTGTAATCACCGGAGCCGGTATTATATTGTCTTCAGTGACAATGATGGCCCCGATAGCTGTTCCAATTTGCATTTCTGCGGCAACAACAATCGCTGGAATTATTTCAATAATCACAAAAAAAATATCCTCATGCAGCCAACGGAAACTACAAGACTACATAATTCAATTTCATGTTGTGTCTACTGCATACTCGCAATTATCCTCATTGATATCATCATCTCTCGATGATACAATTATATCAGAGAGTGAGTTTTCAGCGATGGTAGATATATATGATTCTGCGATGTCAAAATTAGAAATACATCATGAATATAATAACAATGACAACACAGATGGAATTACTTCAACAAATAGTGGAGAACACAAACCCAGTACAAACAAGCATGATCTCAATAACCTCAACGAATCCAGAATTCAGTGTGAATTTCCCCTCTCCAGTCCCAGTGAAGGAGATAGCACTAGCAAAACTACGAGTATGCCACAGTTGGCCAAATATTAGGTCAAAATCATTTGGTGGTCAACAACCCACTAATTCACTGGTATTTGCAAATAAGAATAAACCCGACGGTACCCCAGACTGGAATGTTGTTTCCATACCAACCGGATCATATCAAATTGAACAAATCAATAATGAATTCGCGCGTAGAATAAAATCGATTACTGGAGTAGAGTCAAAAATCGCTATAACAGTTCATGAACCAACACTATCATCTGCCATTGAAATAAACTCAGAAGAATACGTCGTAGATATCTATCAAAGCTCAATAAGAACAGTACTAGGATGGCCTGAATTACCACCAAAGGGGGAAACCGTTGATTTACCAGAACCTCAAAAAACCGATTATATCACAGACAGGATAAAATCTGATAATCCAGTAAAGAGTTATAGAGATTACAGTATTGCTAGAATCTTTTTTGCTCTTGGCACTATAGATAAGGGAGGGAAATATCTTTTTGTTAACGAACTTAAAATCGCTGAAAATTTCACAGCAATGAATAATGATTTTTCACTGTTGTTAATACCCCTTAAATCCGGCTCTCTTACCCGAGATGAATTTATCAGTGTCGTAGAAACATGTAACAAAATCATCAATGACATGGAAACATTTAATTCACAAATTATTCAAGAGATATTAGATGACAGTAATCCTACAACAAGAACAATTTTTGCAGGAGGCAAGGGCATCCCCGTCAAGGATATACCAACAGTCAAACTACCAGGATATAATATCTTAGAACTACAAAAATCTCTCAGTGATGCCATCGATATTGGTTTTAAAATAATTCATGATGCGTGGAAAAAAGCAACATCACCGGAAATAAAAATCCTGACCCATAATAATGACCCAGATGGTGGTGGCAGGCATATTGCTCCGTTCAATGTGAATATTTCAACGGTGATTGCGCTCAATTTAGTATGTGATGTGATCGAAGGAAGCTATCAAATAAATTTAGAACGATCAAATCAAGCTCAGCAGGGATATATTCTTTATTCATTTGCACCAACAGCTCCTCCAGGGTTTTTAATAATTGAGTCCCCGGTGAATCCAGTCTATATGCGATGTCATAATAATTCATTAACCAGAATTAATTTCAAACTCACTGACCAGTCTAACAATCTGATTGATTTACAAGAGGAGGTTTTACAAATTAGTCTGTTTGTGAAATCCTAAGGGGATTTTCGTCGTAGTGATTTACATGTCCCCCAGACAAGGTCTGGAACACGATATCGTATCGGACTGGATCAAATATTCGGTTAACCCATAGCAGCAGAGAGGGTGAGTGACAACGATGTTGTAGTCCCTTTTTCCCAAAAAATGTAATAGTTGAAAAGTTTTTGATTTCATTAATTTCATTGATTTTTTCATATTTTTTTTTTGGACCTAATCCATGATTCACACACACATTTGGGACCTGATGTCATTGACTTTTGGGTCTGATGTCATTGGTTTCATTGATTTTAAGCGTGATTTCAGTGAAAACTTGTCTAAAAATGTTGTCCGATACACCCCCTCTGCTGCTCATGCAATCCGACGTGGGATGAAATACAAGAATTTTTATTACCTGGACAATCATCATCGGATCGTCATGATATTTCCGCGCGTGTGTTCAAACAAAAATTGAAATCTTTAATAGATTTCATTGTCAAACATCATGTGTTTGGACAGACACGCTGTTGGATGTATTCCATTGAATGGCAAAAAAGAGGTTTGCCACATGCACACATTTTGATAGGGTTCATCCAAAAAGTCATACCAGATCAAATTGAGCAAGTCATCTCAGCAGAAATACCAGATGTCGATATTGATAAAGACTTATTTGAAGTCGTCACCAAAAACATGATTCATGGTCCATGTGGCATACTCAACAACAATTCACCATGCATGTCTGATGGGAAATGCACGAAACGATACCCAAGACACTTACTTGCCGAGACTATCACTGGTAATGACGGATATCCACTCTATCATCGGCGATCAACTGAAGATGGTGGCAAATCCATAACTTTAAAAGTACGAAACAATGATGTTGAAGTCGATAATCGTTGGGTTGTGCCGTATTCACCGTTACTTTCGAAAACGTACAAAGCACACATCAATGTCGAGTATTGCAATTCGGTGAAATCTATCAAGTACATTTGCAAATATGTTAACAAAGGAAGCGATATGGCAGATGTTGGAGTGGGAAATGCAAATGCATCCATCGATGAAATCTACCAATATCAAATGGGACGTTACGTTAGTAGCAATGAAGCAGTATGGCGCATTTTCTCATTTCCAATCCATGAACGACATCCAACAGTTGTTCATTTGGCAGTGCACCTTGAACATGGACAGCGCGTATACTTCACAGCAGAAAATTCACATGCAAGAGGATTGTCACCACCTCCAACAACGTTAACTGCATTTTTCTCATTGTGCGGGAATGATATGTTTGCAAGGACGCTACTTTACTCTGAAGTGCCAACATACTACACATGGAATGCATCAGTGAAAAAGTTTCAACGTCGCAAACAAGGTCAAGCGGTTGAAGTACATCCCAATTTATATTCGACCGACACATTAGGCCGTCTATACACTGTTCACCCAAACAATGCAGAATGCTTTTACTTGCGATTACTGTTAATTAACGTACGTGGACCGACATCCTTCCAAGAACTGAGAACAGGAAACGGTCAAGTATGTGCCACTTATCGTGAAGCTTGCCAAGAATTAAATCTTTTGGAAAACGATGCACATTGGGACACTTCACACGTTGATGCATCGAATACTGCTCAACCACAGCAAATACGCACGTTATTTGCAATCATATTGACAACGTGTTTCCCATCCAATCCAAAAGATCTTTGGGAAAAATACAAAGACTACATGAGTTAAGACATCTTACATCGTTTGCGTGAAACAAATCAAAATCCGGACCTTCAATTCACACTAAACGTGTATAATGAGGCATCGGTTTCGATTGAGGAGATATGTATGGCAATCGCTAACAAAGCATTGGTACAATTGGGAATGGTTGCTCCGAAACGATCTGCAAACGACCTTTTCGATCGTGATTTGCAACGAAAAACACACTTTGATGTCGACGAATTGGGTACATTTGTTCAAACAAATCTTCCGAAATTGGTTCCAGAACAACGCATAGCGTATGATAGAATTATGCATGCAATTACAAGCCAAAGCGGTGGATTGTATTTCCTAGATGCGCCCGGAGGCACTGGAAAAACTTGTCTATTTTCACTTATTTTGGCAACTATACGATCACGACACAATATTGCACTGGCAATCGCATCATCTGGAATTTCAGCAACTCTTTTGGATGGTGGTCGAACAGCGCATTCAGCACTGAAATTGCCGTTGAATATGCAAATCACCGACACACCAACATGCAATATCAACAAACATTCTGGAATGGGTAAAGTACTCCAATCACGTCAATTCATTATATGGGACGAATGTACTATGGAGCACAAAAAGGCTTTGGAAGCGCTTCACTTTACACTAAAAGATTTGAGAGGAAATGAACAGCTCTTCGGTGGCGCACTTATTTTATTGTCTGGTGATTTTCGACAAACTCTACCAGTAATACCACGTTCAACAGCTGCTGATGAATTAAATGCATGTCTCAAATCATCAGTTTTATGGCGACACGTGCAGAAATTGACTTTGAAGACCAATATTCGTGTAGAACTACAATACGATGCATCCGCTGAACATTTCGCAAAACAATTGTTGGATATTGGGAATGGGAACATGGATATCGATGAATCTACACAATGTATCACGTTGCCAACAAGCTTCTGTAAAATTACAGGAACCACAGACGAATTGATTCACAAAGTTTTCCCAAATATCTCACAGAATTACAAAAATCATCAGTGGCTCAGTGAACGTGCTATATTAGCGGCCAAAAACAACGATGTTAATGCCATCAACTTCAGCATTCAAAAACAAATACCAGGCGAAGCGACAACGTATAAGTCCATAGATACTGTAATGAATCAAGACGAAGTTGTCAATTATCCAACTGAATTATTAAATTCACTTGATTTGCCAGGCATGCCGCCGCACGTTTTAACATTGAAAATTGGCGTACCTATCATTCTTCTCCGAAACGTAAATCCACCACGACTTTGCAATGGTACCAGGCTTTCAGTGAAAAAGTTAATGAACAATATCATCGAAGCTATAATTTTAAATGGAAAATTTAAAGGAGAAGATGTACTCTTGCCACACATCCCTATGATTCCGACAGATATGCCATTCGAATTCAAACGTTTGCAGTTTCCGGTGCGACTCGCAATTGCAATTACCATAAACAAAGCACAGGGACAATCGCTACAAATGTGTTGACTAAATTTGGAAAATCCATGCTTCTCACATGGACAGCTGTATGTGGCATGCTCACGCGTTGGAAAAACTTCTGATTTATTCATATACGCACCAGACAGAAAAACAAAAAATATTGTGTATCCAAAAGCACTTCAATAAACAGAATAGGCTATTTGACAGTATGAAAAAAATGTATGTTTGTTTGTTTCTTCGTTTGTGTCATATGCGTTCCTATACCGTTCATCCGATTGTGATAAAACTTTGGTGAGTATCAACAGCTGTATGAAATTCATAATCGGTAGCGATATCTAAAATTGCGTGTGTTCGGTGTGAACTGTAGGCGCCATAGATACGTCACGTGATCGAAAACGGTCTGGATTGGCTGAAACTATGATGACGTAAATAAACAGTTGTATGAAATTAATAATCGGTTGCGATACCTAAAACACCTTCGGTAAGGTAACCACTTATTGTGGGCTCGATAAATACCACTAAATAATCTGAGATGCATTACAGAAACCAGTCAAATAGTCTATTAAAACACAAACTCTTTCTTTCTTTCAGTGGCATTGCAACGCATGCCGGGTACTTGCTAGTAGGGTATAAAAGAAAATGAAAGCAAATTTAGCGTGTGGTACTATAACACAATAGGTAATTTGTGTTAGAAACCTTATAAAACACAATGTAAGAAAATGCAAAATGTATCTAAAAGTCGCATAATACTCTTACTCATCAATTGATTGTATTTATAAACTTCATTCCAGGAAATGCGAAAATGAGTGATTTGTGTCGTTTTTCATCGTGACATTATGAGCACGACAGGAACACTGGATATTCATGAACTATTTTTTGGAAATGTCAATATACAATATCATTCTTTCTAGGGGACATTTGCCCGTCAACATGAAACAAGATTTTGCTGTGCTAGATAATACTTTTTTAGATTTATTATTTCGGTATGATAAATAAATCTTGTTGAAATCCAAACTAACTGTAAATAACAAGTAATTTATACCTAAGTGAACTCTAGGTGATGCTTTTTTGTTATTGTCTTTATTATACAGTTTATCGATCAATGTAGCGAGATAATTTAGCAAGAAACCGTCGACACTTGGACCCGTTCATTCCGTCCTTCTAGTTTGAATTCATTGCACGAGGATTCAAACTGCGGCTCTTATCTGATTCAATATTTTTTTTCTCCTCAATAATATGATCCCGAATTTCATTTTCAGCAATTCCCGTAAATAACAACTTATCTCTCTTTCTTCTTTCATTTATTGTCGTGCTTCCGTTTGTTTGATCTTTATGCATGCTCGTATTCGGGAGAATGCTCACACGTTTGTATTTATGTTTTCAAATCCTGGATTTTCTTTTGCAGCTCTCTAAACTGTATAGCTAGGGTATATATTTGTATCAAATGTTGCAAAACACAGTTGAGTATTTGGTATATTTCGTCAGATTATTGTGGCCTCAACATTCTGTTACAGATTACTGCCTTGAAATGCATAATTAGTTATTGTACGATACATTTTTAAGCCAGTAAGGTTCAGGAGTTTACTGCACAACAACACTTTGATGGCTATATCATGCTGTGGCGAGTAAAATAAAATCCACAACCTGATCGTTTGTATCGTTCTGCTGAGCTCGCTTTTAAGTGTTTGGGCATAAACATCACTTCTGATCTCGTCAGGAAGAACTCATCTCATGTTGTGTCTGACATTACCGATAGACAAATTCATGCTAGGTAATAGTCGCTAATCCGATGACTGAAATCCACGCCAAGAGTTCCGCATATAAGGTAAATTAATTAGCATCGCCTGTAGCGGTTAATAGCTATTTAAATATTTTTTTGTTTTCCTTGATTAACGTAAAGCTAAATATTTTAATGGAAATGGAATCAACCTGTATAATACCTGACTAACAAATATGCTATCGTTATAGTTTTCCAAAGGAATTTAATTTGAACAATTATGTGCGAGGATTTAAAATTGAGGACATGTATTCATGCTGTATGGTGGTTGTCGTGTAGCAGAATAAAAAAGCTTACGATATAATAAATCTGAAACCAAACATCACACGTTTTACTATCAAGGCATCTCAGTACGGTCCACTCATATTTTCATGTCTTCATTATGCTTTACTCAAAGAGCCATCATGGCTATTTGAAGGATGCAATCGTCCTGCTTTATTATCAAATTTAAATTTATGAAATGCGAAAAGGATTCTGAGCGAAAATTGTTTGAAAGAAATACATCTTATGCCAACACCTCATCGAAACGGAAGTTGACGGTTAGACCCCTTTTCATGTTTTAGTGTTGAGTTAAACCTCACCTTGGATAAATCGGAATGGCTCCCGATGACGTGTTACCCGTTACTTTTGGCACCTCATCAGTGATGTCAGTGTGATTATTATTCTTATACTAACTGGCACTGATGTGAATGTTATATGCTATACTGGGAGGGCTCCAATAATCCACGCCTCCCAGAAGCAATATACGTAGGCGGTGAAAACGTTAGTGAGTGCCGGTGCTTATCCGAACGATTGTGACCCAGAATATAAGAATCGGTGTATTCGAAAAGTTGAACTGTTGACCCTGTCACTTGCTTTCTGTCATTCTCTGGGATACGTAGACGGTACTTTTTGTTTGTCTGAACGTTGCGTTCACTTGTGGGGTTGCACATGACCGTCTTCCTTTTGTAAAGTTATTCAACATTTTAACATTTGTATGAAATTTTCGAAACTTGGAAGTGTTTCAATCATTTAAGCAGCTGTTCTGTGTCAGTGTATTGCAAGGTGTATCGAGCAAAGAAAGCCAGCGGTAATAGAATAGCTCGCATGATCTAGAAAATTCTACATTCAACGTATGAGATCTTATAAACCATTTGCAATGTTTCATTTCTTGTGGCTTAGGGTTTGAAATGAAATGGGCACAACTGAAGATGTAACACGTGAAACATTTCCTGAAATGCATAAACGAATAAATGCAATGTCAAATGCATATATAACAAGCATTTTTCTAAGATTCCAATGCGTAAGTGAAGTTAACATATAACATGAAATGCGGTCGTTCTTTGCCCGTCGTGTCCGGTGCGTCTATCAGTAAGTAAAGTTCTTTAGAAAGCAAAACTATTGGTCCAATTTCGTCCATATTTGACCCAATACCTCCATATTTACAAAACCTTTTGCAAACATTATGCCTATCCTATCTTCCTAAACGACCTCTTCATAAGAAAAGTCATTTATTCAAATTTGACATCAAGTGTACTACTTTAAAACGCTGTTAAGTTTATACAGATGTTGCTAATTTGCTGTCTAATATGGCCGTTCTGACTATTAACATAAACATCTTTTAAATTATTTTTACTCCAACACCGCGGCAAAGGATTTATTATATTTAACATACGCATTTGTATCAATCAACTGCTTTCATATTTTCAATTCTGCAATCATGGCGAATCCAATGTTAAATAGAGTCATCTTTGCAAGAAAATATAAAAGTCCTTTGAAATGATTTCTTTTAAATTGTTGCCCAAAACTAACTATATGTTAAAGATACCAAGCTCATGAAAACGTGCTTTTCACTATGCAAATATAACTGATCCGACAATAGATCTGACCAGTGTTTATATAGGGAGCCTTTAAATAACTAAATTTCTGGGGAATTCATTCATGTTTAACATAACGTATCCAGGGCCCCGAGTGGTCTAAAGGGGGGCCCAGAGTGGCCGAGTGGTCTAAAGCGCTCTCCGTTACGGACCACTGCCATCTCACCTCTGTCTGCGTGTGTTCGAGTCTAAGATTCGGCTCATGTAGTTATGTGAGAAAGCTTGCCAGTAGCTTCTCGTGGGTCGGTGGATCTTTCCGGGGGTTTTCCCGGGTTCTTCCTCCACCAATAATACTGGCCGCCATGTATAGCCATTCGTGTGCTGAAAATGGCGTTAAACCCTACAACAAAAACAACAACATAAAGTATCCATACATAACCGGTTTTCTTGATCCTACGAAACTATTGCTTTTTCACCATTCACATCATAAAGAATACCAAATAACATCTGACCATATTTCAGAGAAATCGCTCTGGTATGCATGACTTTTGATAATGCTGTGAAATTGTGTCGTCTTTAGGTAAAAAAAGAAAGGCTCAATCATGTAATGAAACTGCTGAGTAGTATTTGTAAAATGTACAGTTTGGGTACCGAACGGGCCACGAACGTTAAAACTAGTCCTTATATATATATATAAAGAGAGAGAGAGAGAGAGAGAGAGAGAGAGAGAGAGAGAGAGAGAGAGAGAGAGAGAGAGAGACTACACGCACGATTTAGTCCTGCCTTTTTCAAAAGAATTTAGGTGTCAAAGGTGTGAAATTGTATATGCAACTGTAGTTAGATTTGTGACAGTATTCCATGGTCTACGTTTCTGTTGTTGGTTAAACAATTGCCTTTCTGGAAACGATCTTTCGCTTTTGCAGACATCTTTTGTCATCATTCATGGTATGAGCATACGTGTCATTAAAACAAACGAGACTAGTACTTTTTTGAAGGTTTAGATTTCATAGAGAGGTAACGAACATGTTCCTGACACACCCATACAGATTTTGCAACAAAAGCACCGAACATAAGTTTGCACAAAAATTATATTTCGTAATGTTATATTTTGCGAAGTGATTTCGCTTAAGATGTCCGTGACTCAATGCATTAAAGTTGTGTACGCATACTTTGAGACCGGTTCATTACGAAAATGGCTTCTTCTTCTTTGTACCAAGATGTGGCAGCCAATACAGTGTAAAAATGAGCCTGTCTTTGGTGTGTTTATATATTTTCAAACCCATAACCTAGTATCCAAAATGGTTCCTGCCTCTCTCTCTCTCTCTCTCTCTCTCCCCCCCCTCTCTCTCTCTCTCTCTCTCTCTCTCTCTCTCTCTCTCTCTCTGTCTCTCTCTCTCTCTCTCTCTCTCTCTCTCTCTCTCTCTCTCTCTCTCTCTCTTCTCTCTCTTTCTCGTCATTGAACGTGAAGGTAAACGTAGTACGGTAAAGCATTCCGGAGCGTCTGCAATGTTTAAATTTAAAAAATCTTGACGCCATTGATCTGTTCACCAATTTTTGGAACCTCATTTAATACGAGGATGGACAACAAATTATTGAAGAATTCGACGCAAACACATGCACAAATTATAAGTTTGGGAACGCTTATCGTCATAATCATTAGCAAACACTGTGCAAAATTGATTTAGGGCGGCTGTTTGATCGTGAGTCAAATAAGTCAGAAAAATATAAAGGTAGACTGTTGTTCGAACTCTGCCTGGAACTGCTGACATTTTGTGACAGTGTACTGTACTGGCTTCAACACAACAAACACCAGCCTGCACGTTTACCACATCTTTAGTCGGGTTTTTAGCAACCGTATTGGCACTGTGCCTTTCAGCGTCTTAATAAGTGCTAATGCGACAAGGAATTTCATTTATATCAAAGCATTGATATAAGTTCCAGCACTGACTCGGTATATAACTTCCCACAACCAGCATTCATCTTCCAACCTCGCGCGATAGCTTCACTCTCTGCAGGAACATTGATGGTTTCAGCCAAAGTCATACGATAACAGCCCGTAAGGCCCAATAAGTAGCACGGGGTCGTTTGTCCCTGCATTTGTAGTGGACACTGTGTAATACTAATGTCGCAATTATGCAGACGTAAAATATCTAAAACAAGTATTCCATCGAACTGAATGTCAGCTACGACGATAACATGTCGCCTTCTGACGCCTTTACAAGCAATAAAAAAAAAATTCAGCCGGACCATAAGTATAAGTATTTTGCTATTGGAGGCAGCGATTAGTTAGCTATCCACAATACTGAGTTTTGGCTTTAAATGACTAAGTTCTTTATACTGTTTACTGCTGATAAGAGAAACTGTGTTTGCTAGCAAACCGAGCTCCACTCCATTAAAAAAACATTGTGTGTACAGTCCCGGTTCTTCGTTATCATCACGTACAGGCTTGGAATTTTCTGTTGTTCTTATCTTCTTAGAATCTTTCTTTCGTTGGTCTCTTATTTTCCCGAGCCCGTTTAATTTTTGAAGGCTTGGTGCATTCGATTTGGCAATAGCCCCAACCATTTCTAATTCCAACACATGATCCCTAGTTGCCTGGAATTGCATTGATTATTGTCCGACTTGTGCCAATGATCTAGTCTTTTCTGACGTTCATTCATGAGGGTCCTTCATTTGACCTGGATTGACTGCTTGTGAACCATGACATAACGGAAACTAACAAACCATTCACACTGTGACGTCTGCATCTAATAATTGGCTATTTAGTTCGGGCTAAGGAACATTTCCATTGCACTGAGTTCCAATAATCATACAAGTAATCACACAAATCTAAGACTTCCTTAAACAGAGGTGCTATTTACAAATTTATTACAATAGAAAATAAATACCAAACTGATTGTTTTAACAGAAGCTAACGTTCATACGAGTATCCAGGTGGAAATCGGACTGAAGATTACATTCTTGGAAATGAAACTGGCATTCGTACAGCTACCTATATGTTATTTTGACATCTATATACAATCATCTAAGTTGCAATTATTTTTGATTAGCTACAACATAGTAACTGATAAATTGAATAGTAATCTGCCACATTTCTGGAGTACCATGTTGTACAGGCTAAGGTCAACCATGATGTTGCTCGATGCGATACGCCTTAATTTAACCATGGCACGTGTGAAAAGTATGTTTGTCGACAATACGTCCTCTGCAAGTTGCACGCTTGGGTTGTACTTAGAGTAATTGACCATAACTTAAAACATTAAATATAAGTAACAGGATAAAAAGGAATAATTAATAATTACAGAAAAAGATTGACAGGAAGACATATTAAAGTATGTAGGCACGTCAGTCGGCATGGTGATCGACCTTTATATTACGCACCTCTTCTCATTACCACCATTTCAGAGTGATACATGGAACGTGAGCTTTATAATATAAAAGTGTGACCTTAGCCAGTGCTCTTGATCACAGTGTATGGATTCTGACGTAGAAAATACTCACAGATCCGATGGCAATCGAGGACTCATATTTCCAGTCAAGAACGCAGAACCTGATATAAAATAAAATAAAATAAAATAAAATAAAATACAATATTTAGTTTTATTATAGTATAACTATTACGTAAAATGAATAAAATATTCATTGATGTTTTCACTGTGTATTGTGTAGAGAAACATTGCAATGGTCGGAAATTGTTGGATAGACGGGGAGGCATGCTTTATAATAGTCAATAATTGTTTACGGCGGCTTGCTATTTAAAAGATCAGGTGAAAGCATTTCAAAATTGGACGATGTGTTTACTCGTGCTGTAAGATGCCAGACATTTCCCAGAAGAGAAGGGTTATAAAGTAATAAATCTTATATCAAACCTTTTCGAATAGATAGGTAACAATTATTTTAACAGCAAGAGGACTTTACTGCGTGCTTGGAGGCGTCATATTGCATGAGCAGATAATGTTGAGTTGTTAATTACAGCACAATAATGTTATCCTATATGGAGTGTGTCCTTGATGACGTAGACTTTACACCAGCTCTAATCACTTGATTGTGTTTCCAGTACAGAAAGATCAATTTAATTATATAAAATGATAAGGATCATCGACCAACCGACAATATCTAAAATCACGCATGCTGTATTTCCTTAATAGTGATAATTTCAACTTCTATGTGGATGTTTTCTGTGTAAAACGGGTGGAGGAGGGCTAGGAGCTTTGTAGGTGTGTGGGCAGCAAGAACATAATTTCTGTTCAGGAAAGTATCTGTCACATCGTGTGCAGAAAAAAAAAAGTGTTGTGTACAGGCTATCAAATATATCTGAAAACAGCTTATACAAACATAATTTAACAAAAGGCACACTCAACGTCTTTAAATAAATTTATTATGACCAACATAAAAGTTATCAGACACTTACGAAAGTCGGGAACTTGTGTTAAACAAATTATTTATAGGTAACATGTCGCTTAGAAGTTATGGCTCCTATATTTGTGGAACGTTCAGGGTTCTGGGAGTTAGAGGTGAAAAGTTGTATATTTACACTGATATATTGGTTTACAGCGATATTTTAGTTCAGCATTACGTGGCACAGAACCTTTTGGACTATAAAGGTACGTCAGCAGTTTTCTGATTAAGGAATGTACGGAAATTCCACAGTAATATTCTTACAATAAATGCATGTGTTCATTTTGCATGAGAAAATAATAAATTATCAAACACATTTAAATGTTTACTATATAGTTGTATTTCATACAAACTAAATTTAAAAAATACAAAAATAATTAGTCACATACTTGTAGCGTGTCAAGAAACGAATTTTGTGAATTACATCTGGGTCAAACATAAGAGGTAGAAAATATATCGCTATTTTATGTTAATGTGTTATGTTAATGTGTTATGTTAATGTGTTATGTTAATGTGTTAATTGTACATATTGTTTTATTGTCTATCATCTTAAGGTTTTCCGGAGTGAGGATGTTTTCTTTTTAAATTTTGCATAATTTATCTGATTAACTAAAATTTTTTAGTTTTTTTAGTCAGTGCGTTTGTTTTATATTTACTGGCTTTTTCGGATAAATATCTTGCCAGAGTGTTTGTATCCAAAACAAATTTTCCGCCGTATTGCTGTCACTAGTGCATTGCATTCGATAACCGATAGACAGATTTTTAATTTGTATCCCCTCGTACCCTGAAGTGAGCACAATGTCTTATTGAGGGTGTCAGCTATTATGCAAACATAATCAATCCTTTTTTGATACATTTCCTATGACAACTTATCCAGAAACTTGCATACACATAGTAAAATCGTCTAATATGATATAATACAGGCGTACGATGGCACCCATCATGGCATACTATAGAAATATCGCAGTAAAATATTGTACAAGTACATCTGTATTGCTGCGTTTCTTATATTAAAAGGTTTCTTGAATCTACGAAGTAGAAAATAAAAGTTGCAGGTAAAACAAAATAGGTGCGTCTCTTTATTGGGTCCTTATATTGCAAACTTTCTGTAGAAGATAATTTACATTAAAGAGATAAATCTACACAAATTCATATATTTTTGGAGAAAGTTAGTGCCACGTTTGTTGGATATTTAATTTGCAGTTTTTGTAAGTTTGCTCTATTTATTTTATGCTGTGCTTTATGTAAACGTGTACTTTTCTAGCTGACCTTGTAAAAAATCATGCACGTCGTCCACTTGACCAGAATCATTGAACTTGTTAATTGTCCGTAAACATCTATATATTAAAAAACATTTTCTCTAAACGTGTGGTTTTAAATAATAAGATCATTATCAACAGAAATATCGTAGTGTGAGTAAAATGTTTTTGAAATTTAAATTCATTTTGTTTCAGACTTTTCAGTCGTATGTCAGATTTGCATTGGAAACGTCACGACAATTTCATAGGTGGTGCTTGTGGAAGATCTCTGGTTTTGTATGCATAAAAATTCAAGACCTATTATGATGAGAAAATGGTGGAAAGTTTGGAAGAGGCTGCACGCACAACTGATAATTATTACTTATTTTAAAACGTTTCTTTTGTCAGTAAGTATTCCACTCAGATGTCTTCTATAAAAGTCTAACAATAGCATTTCCAAATCTCAATATGGCACAACTCCTAGAAGTCAGGTTTCTAACACGTTGATAATAAATCCTTATCGCTTCCTATGTACACGTATTGCAAAAAGAAAGGGTGCGATATTTCACGTTGTTGCAAATTGAAAACCATGCAAAAGAATCAAAACAGATTTATTCAAAATCGTATTATGTTTAAAAGATAAAGGTCACGATCATGAATTTAAAGCAATACATTTGTTGAGACAAACTTCAATCTGATTTTATTATGGAGAATTATGAATATTTATGTCGGAGTATTCAGTATCAGTTATGAGTGATTCTTTAATATCTATCTATATTAAAAAACACAGGAATTATCATTATCATGTACATTTCACTTTTCTTTTGAAGTCTCCTTCTAATGGAAGTTCTAGTGTTCAGAGTGTAGAATGCTGATTTATAAATGTTCCTTTCCATTGCGTACATTTGTCATTAGACTTAGTTTTAGGACCCTTGTCAGAACACTGACGCTTTATGTCAATCGATGGTATTTATGTATTGCGAGGCAATGACCTAGCTGTAGATAGCGTTATGGCTAATTAACTTGCAACTGACAAGCCTTATTTGGATCAGAAAGTCAATCCTATTGAAAATTAAATCTTTTATTTATACTCATCTTGTCTCGTTACAAGAAAATTATTCACTTAGCTGAAACATTTTTTTTGGTCATGCTTTCGTTATGGTTACTTAAGCTCATGGCAAGAATCAACCAAAATGTATTGATGACGGGCATCCTCTTGTTACCGCTCGTTCTCTTTATTTCAATCATGTGACGAAGGACAACCACTTGCCGTCGAACAGGAAACGTTCGTGAGATCTCATGTCTCTTTCAGAGCAGTTAGCGAAATTGAAGCAACACGAGTAACTTTTGTCATTTTGCCAAATTGGTGTACTTACGAAAAATGTACTACAACCAGATCTACCAGCGGGTGACAAGCCTTTAGTTGGCTAGCAAGGTGTTGCTTCTAGGTCATGTAGGCAGGACCTTCTTAGTCTAGTCAATCCAACACGTTAGGACGGTCATCACAAGTACTTGAATAAACTTTATTGACCGAAAATAAAAGTGATGTTTATAAATACTATAGATTTTGTAAAATGGTAGGAAAACTCAATTTGCAATCCATTTATGCATTTGACGAACGATGTAGCAGTATGTTGTAGAGTTAGTCAGTACTTGACCATAGATCAAGTCAGGCATCCAATATATGTAGACTATAATTTGTGCGTCCTGCATATGTCAGAGGCACTTCCTTTGAAGACGACTAAAATATAGTGAAAGCTTTGACAATTTGTTTTACTCAGTTTGTCCCAACCCCCAAATCAGTCCAATCTGAGAAACGATCCTACATTTACAACAAATTAAGTTATCGGCCATATTCTGTAACAAATTAATTGAGAGAATTGTGGTTTATTTACACTGAGTATTAATATATTTATTATATATTAATTGTTAAGTAATTTTCAACCAATTCCTTGTGTTAAGACAAATCATGCAAGATACTTCAGAAAACTTCGAAGACCTTTGCACATGACAGAGTAAATTACATGTTTTTTTCTTACTGTAGGCATGCTGCTGTCAAACGAAAGTCGTCAATCGTATTTATGTTGTTTTACTTCTACGGGAAATATATCTTACACAGTGAGTCGTTTGCATAAATAATACAAAACAAGCAGAAAGAAAGAGGCAAACATATGATTGAAAGTTATTATTGTTTGATACTTTGTTTGGTTATTCAACTTATCTATAGCAATTGTTGGTGCACTTGCACGGAATTTTCTATATCCCATTTCAACCAAACTTACTATGTGCCCCACTCCACAATCAAAGGATTTTATATATCAAATTCCGTGCACGTGCACCAACAAATGCTATAGATAAGTTGAATAACCGAGCAAAGTATTGATATCTTCAGAGCATACATTGGTTTTCTCGGGTCTCTAAATTCCAGAGTTTATTGAAGGTTGTATATCAGCAAACCACAACCTATGCCTACATTTCTTCCCGTAACAAAAGGAAGGGGTAAAGGACTCACCGTGTTAATATTATCAAAAAGACTAGAAACAGCACAGACATGTGTTAAAATAAGAGAGGGTGCATAAGGATTTGTTATAGTAGGCTTTAACGCCATTTGTCAGCACAAGATAGGCTATACATGGCGGCCAGTATTAATGGAGGAGGAAGAACCCGGGAAATCCCCAGAAAAAACCACCGACCCCTAAGAAGCTACTGGCAAACTTTCTCACATTTCCACATTGGCCGAATCCGAGACTCGAACCGACGCAGACAGAGGTGAGATGGCAGTGATCAGTAACGGAGAGCGCGTTAGACCACTCGGCCACTCGGGGCCCCCCTAGGTACATAAGGATGGGAGATCAAGTGTTAGCTCTTCGTGCTTAGTTACGGGCTTAATTGTCATGATGAATGACTTTAAAGGTGAAACTGTATACAAACGAAATGTTCGATCGCCATCGAGGAATTTGAATCTATTATTTTGCGTGAACTTGAACCCTTATATTTCACACCAAGGTTAGCTAAAACAATAATCTTTTCTGCAATACAAATGCCTTACGTATCACATTACCAAAAGCTGTTAGAAAGAAGGACATAGCTTTGGCAATGGATCTTTTGTAATTAGCACATGACTTTCTTTTAATAGCTATTTTGGGTATGGAAATACCGTAATATTGAATACTCAATACTTTTTACATTTCAGAATACTCGTGACTCCATGCATATGGCATTCTTGGTGTACATATTTGCATAGATATAACCGTAAGAGCAGCGTCGTGCTTTATTTACGCGTGCTTTAAATATGCAACATTTGTTATGCATCGCATCAATGCAACCGCTGTTTATATTATTATAGTTTTAAAACAAGTAATAACATATCTGACAGAGTATTTGTAGAACCATCTCATTTCAATTCAAGATACAGTCGCCTTTAAAATGACAGTTTACTTGTAGATACAATGAGCAACTAAGCTTGGATCTCAACTTTTAAGGAAACCACGCTAAACAAAATTAGTGATATTACAAAGTGTTGAAAAGTGTGTCCCACATATTAATCAGTGAGAATGAACATTGACAATATTTTATTTTGTCAGTAAAATAATAGCAAATTTCACTTCAATTTATTTACTACAATTGTCCTTTTATAATATGATATAATTTTGATCCACCATAGCACACTTATGACTGCACTAGAATCGTTCATTTCTGAATACAGACTAAAGCTGTGTCACCTCAGTCAAATGCTTTCAACTTTGCAAATCAATCAAAAGCTGTTAATGCTGCCATAAATGGCATTTGCCCCACATTTTCTCCTTGAAAACTACTGGATATACATCCATATAATGTATACAGTAGATGCTCCGTCAAGAAGGCACATATATCATTATTGACCTTTGTTGGGGTGAAAGTTTGGCCTTTGTTGGGGTGAATATTTGACCTTTGTTGGCGGGTATAATTGACCTTTGAATCAGAAATGAAAAAATACGTTTCTAATACAGCATGGCGTTCTGTTAAATGAAACCTTTTGGAAGTCGATGTAATAGGATGTATTACCAAATAGCCCCGATAATGTGTGTCCCAATCGCATTTCAGGCGAAAATGTAAGAAGCCTCCAAGGGGTAATGAGTTAACGAATGGATGGATGCTGTACACATATGTGAACAACCCACAAACAATATATCACGATTTAGGGTCTGTTTGATTAAATATGTTGGAGTTTAGACAAAACGCAAAACCACACACAAACACGTCAACATACGCTTTGGCTACTTTAGAATAGTCTCTTATTTAGGTCAATATTTAACCATGCTTACACTGGTCAAATCTCCGTAAACCATCTGTTTCTGTGTAACGACCAGTACGTTCACAACAAGACTGCATCATTGTAATTCTATAACCCCTTGCCTTTCTTAAGGAAGATGTAGTTTTAAATGATATTACTAATGCATTATCCCCTCCACAATACAGGACGACTAATGCTCCAAAAATAACGTACAACGTGGACGATTGCTGTTTTACCTCTATACTTGATTAGCTTGTGATCGGTACCAGATAGGATGACTGCGATAAGAAAATTTAATTGTTTATTTTAAAAGTTAAATTTCATATTAACAAGACAGTGCTTTGCAGTTACAAGACAATATTTTATTAAGCTCAGATTGTGAAGTTTTCAAGAGTCGTATGTAACCCGTATTCTATAACTGATTATATTTATACAAAAGTTAGTCCTAGATATGTAAAATATAGGATACATGTACATAGTGTAGTAAATCTAGGGTATGTACCATTCGTATTTACATCTCCGCTATAGCTTTGTTAGATTTTAGTATTTAATTGTTGAGTACGGGAAGACAGTTTTGATGAGATATTTCTCAGCCAGGTTTTAGCAACAGGCCTCATTATGTACAGTATTCACGAGACTTTGTGATGGCATATATTACTTATGTAAACGGCACCCTACTCAATTTCTTAACATATGGCATTCTTTAGATATTTGTTTAGATATATACATGTTTAGTAGCTTGAGATAGGATCAGTGCAGAATATAATGTTTCTGGTTTGCATGGAGCGAAGATGTTCGTATCTTAATTTAGTGGCGTGGTTTGGCTATGTTTTTCAGTGTGTAGTATTATTGTCCGGGAGCGACATGTTTTTTTCTTTTTAAATCATGAAATTATTAGAAAGGACTTATTATTTTATTTCGAGAAATTTTATGTTGTGGTTGTGACTTCGGTGTGATAGAATGGCATATGTAGGGTTTTTGCGTAATGCGGTTCGAGGCTATGTTTTCCAGTGATTCTGTGATGGAACCCTATGTTCTGGAAACTAAAGACAATTAAGATTTTCTGTTTTTGGGGTAATGACGGATAAGTCTTTTCTAAATACAAACAGGTTTTAAATAACATGTAGTATAGACCTTTATATGACTTTTGAATGTTAGGTATTCAAACTTGTCCGTATTGATCTGTGAGTCGTAGTTTTTCAGCTGTCGATTAAATGGCACAACGCTTAATTTATTCATATGTAGCTAAATCCGACAAATTCCAATTTAGAATTTACTTCTTCTTATCCATTTGTTGTCATTGAAATTGTTACAAACATGTTCATAAATGAGAACACATTGGATAAGACATTCATTCCCTACGACCACTAACTAATTTAGATAAATATTGTATCATGCGACATTTATTAATTATAAGTAAGGGGAAACGAAATCGTGTACCGAATACATAATACAGAGGAATACATTTTTATATTCTGTAAGGATACACATTATGTTTCAGTTATATCATATCTTACAAATCCGGAAATTTCACAAGCATCTGCTAAATTCAAGACAATGATCTACTCAAACAATTTAAGCTGTCAATAAATAGACAAGTCTAAATTTTATATACCCTTTTAAATTATCTTCAGACCTTTCTTGGCTATGAATACTAGCTTTTTAGGCTATTGGCGAACTTTCCGTTTTTTTGTAAAATATAATACCCAAGCATTTATATTCATGTACAACATCAGTATCGTCCTTTTAATTCTGAAATCTTTTTCGAATCTAATACAATACTTTTAGGGTTTAGTTTCGGTTATATATTTCCAAATATTGCAATATCTGCTAAACATATCCTGGGTATGCTGCATTTAGCAGGCTCATCTGGAACTGGTGTCGTGTCACGAAATAAATAAAAGCAGTATACCGTTCAACATATATAGAAAATTCATTTTGTTTGGAGGGTACAATGCAAGCCATACACCCATTTATCGGTTAAAAGATTAAAGGTTATTTAGGAATACGAATAACAATGATATTGACAAGTTTCCCCCTTGTCTTACACCATTTTCACAAAAGAAGAAAACGAAAAATTCATTATTTACATACGCATAGTTTTATATAATTGTAAATACTCGGTACAATATAGAGACACTTTCACCTGCAGCTTACCGATTCCATTGTATGTCTAGTTTCCATACGTTATCTAAGGCACATATAATTAACAAAAACACAGAAAGCTTTTTCTTACCCAATTAATAATAAACTGAATACGGCTTTATGAATGAATGATACTGTTTATTGTTAAAAAGCCATCCATCTTGAGTATCAGATTGTAATTTATTATCCTACAGGAATTTGTGCAATTTTTTAAATAATATAGCTCTGAAACATTTACCAAAGGTAACATGTCTATTATCATACTTATAGTTTGGTTCACCGTTATTTTTATAAATTGGCATAAAAACACCTTAGTTAAAGCATTTGGTATGAAACAAAGATTATAATTAATTACAACGTTTTACATACAGAATGACACATACCATTTCAGACATTGAGTGTTTTATGTATTCATTATATATAATATTAATTAAACTTGTTCTATTAATATAACATTTATTTTTATGTTTTAGATTGTTATCAACTTGAAATAAATTTTAAGTTGTAACTTATTAAGTCCAGAGATGCTGGCAATGTTCACCACTTGTATCTTCTCTTGTGTTACTTAGTAGTCACCCTCTCCATGTGCCGAGTTTAGTTCCATAAAATATTCAAACCATTTTGAAATCCGATATTTTGAATATAAAAAAACTCATATTCATCATATTGCAGAACCTCTTTTCATTGCAACGTGCGCATTTTCCATGGCAATTACTATGGAAAGTAATTCGCTAACCGAAAAGGAAGTTTCCTGTATGATAGATAAAGTAGATTAGTCGATCTTGCTTCTTTTAACATTACAACAGCTTCAGCTGCCGAATAACGTGATTAGATCGAAATGATGGAATACTCTATTAATTTTGCTATTACTACAAACATATGCACACACTCTACAATCTCTCTCTCTCTCTCTCTCTCTCTCTCTCTCTCTCTCTCTCTCAATGAATTGATGACGGCGGCTTTTAAATGTATATGAATATATATTAAAGCCGCCATCATCACAAATCATTTTTCAATTCCTGCATTGATCGATCTTTGTTTCTTTATAAGCTACGATCAGCTCCACTTTTCATTATCATCACCATTATTGTTATTATTATTATTATTATTATTATTATTATTATTATTATTAATCTAATTTGTACTTTGCAGGACAATCGAGAAAATTAATCAACAATCTTCATGAAACTATCCTTAATGAACGGTCATGATCCATTAAAAGATGCAGTCGCTCTCATTGGACTTCATAAATATGGAATAAATTAGTTTATTTTGGGCGAAAACACAACTTATGCCAAACCGTTTTCATAACGGAGATGGATGGTTGGACTCCATTTCACTTATTTATGTTGCGTGGAGAACGGAAAATGTCGAAATTAGCATTGAAAGCCGGCGTCGACGTAAACCTTCTCACAGGTAAACCGGAAGGACTTCCTGGGAATTGTTTTCCTTTACATCTTGCAGCACATCATGGTGACGTCAGTGTGATTAGTGTTCTTATATCAAACGGTGCTGATGTGAATATCAGAGTCGATACCGGCAGAGCTCCATTATATTACGCCTCACAAAAACAAAATACGTTGACGGTGAAAATGTTAGTGCGTGCTGTGGCTGATTTGAGACAATGCGGCCGACAATATACACAATCGGCGTCTTCAGAAGATAGAACTGTTAACCCAATCACCTGATTTCTGGTATGTTCTGAGATACGTAGATAGCAAACATATCTTCGTAATTTCATTTCATCAGCTCTGGTATTACAAATAAGACTTCCGATTAATGTTCATTGGCATTATGCACGTTTTGTATGTAATGTTGGAAGCATGGACGTGTTCCAAATATTGTAGCATCTGGTATGTGTCCTGGTGTGCTGGTGTGCTAAGTTAAATCTAGCTATATTCTGGAGTATTTTACATTACACATTATAAATCATTTGACCATTTTCTTAATATCTTTAGAAAGATTTATGTAGATGAAGGTTTTAAACGTTACTGGTACAAATAAAGCCGTAGTACATCAAACGAAACACCTATGTAAAGTATAAAGGTAACTGAATGCATGATACCATGTTTTGATAAGTCTCTCTCTCTCTCTCTCTCTCTCTCTCTCTCTCTCTCTCTCTATATATATATATATATATATATATATATATATATATATATATATATATATATATATATATATATATATATATACAATACATCATGAGAGCAGAGAGCATGCTCTCCAGCATTCTATCTTCCTCGTCAGTCATATTTGGTACATCGGTCAATAATTCAAGTTCTTTTAAATAAAGCAAATACAAACTACTGTTTTTCCCAATGTTGCCCTAAAAATCTCAATCCCAAAACATCGTTTATTATTAGGCCTATCCGTCCTTAAATGCAGAGGTTACGAATTTCTCTCTAAGAGAACAGTTCAAAAGAAATGGGAATTGTGAAAGTTGCACTTAATCGACCCAATACGTCCTGACTTTCACTTTTACATAGATGATGCCAATCTGCCAGAAAATATACAACTATTACTAGCATCACATGTAACCTGATTTCTTTCAAACTTATCAATTTATGACAGAAAGAATGATATCTATAACTACTTTTATTACGGTTTTGTTTAATGTTTCTTTTGACAAATCATGCTGATGTACATGTACCACTAACTATGGATGCCGTAAGAAAAAAAAATTATATAATGCATCGTGATGATTTTCTGCCTAGAACTGAGCATCTTCGACAGATAGCAGCCTGACAAAGAGGCATGTTCGACCTTTCTGATTGGACAATACACGTGACTGACAATACACGTGACTGGTTACTTGTATAAGAGGCTTTAAAATACATAATCTTGAAGGATTTTCCAGTTTTAAGATAAAGCATCATGACATGGTTATTAGGTATTATGAAAGCGATGCATATCTGCCAGTCACATCGTAACATATACTAAAGACAATTAGACCAAATTAGCAGCTAAAGCTGATACGTAAGAGAGATGAATATGCAATATCTTGTTTTTAATGATTTCTGTTCTAACTGGAATTTACACTGCATTCTTGGAATAAGACTTAATATAAAATAAATTAGTATTCTTAACATTATTCACCTGTGATTCGTATTCAAAAATTGATTGATAAAATGACACCTGATTTTTTTTTACAATTTAACAGGTGTTATTCTTACCTAAAATTGCATCACTATAAATGCAGCTAGGAACTGAACTGCCACACGAACGTTTATCTATGTATATTTCTGACACATATAGGCAAAATTTAAAGTAACATACTTGTTTGAAGTATAAAAGGTAATAAAAAACGGATATATATATTTGACACGTTGCGTACGTTAACACATTGTACTTGAGACCAAGGTGACCTTGGATGTAGCGTGGTGACGATACATGTGACTGTGTTACGACAATTGTGAAGCTAATTTTCTTTACCACAAAAGCCCTAGGTGTGTTGAATGGTTTGAATTAAATTAAAGCCTGTCAACATAATGCTTAAAGCATTAATAACTGCATACAAATGAAGAAACATTCTGACGGACTTGGTGATATATGAAGGTGTGTAGGTAGTAAGTTGGCAGGTTGATTTGTAATAATGAAAATGTGACCTTAGCCATTTAGCGGAATACACTTATGGTTTCTGACGTTAATAAAGTCATTAAAATCCTAACTATAGAAATCACATGTCACGTGCACATTACCTGATTAACTACTCAGCCAAAAATACATTATCGCATACCTTCATTAAATTGCCTTACAATAGGTAATTATTTCTCAATGAGTCTTAATGACGTAAATCATAATGCGTATCGCTTGCACGTCATTATGGACTCAACACGCGTACTGTAAATACTTAGAAAGACATTTGTGTAGACAGATGGCTGTATAAACTATTCTATATAGGATTCAAAAAACACAGAAGGTAGCTTTAAAAAGATTAATAAATGATGTCACTACACCTTTAAGGGAGAAGGAGAGCTACTCCATACAACTAGAAAAGCTAAGACAATATGAAACAAAGGGAATGGAAATCAGGGCGGGCAAATTTCACCATATATACAAACAAGGCAGAGAACTCAATAAAAGGGAAGAGATAAGAAAAGGGGTAAAAAAGGAATTAGGTACACTAAACATTAATGGGGAAATATTTACAACTAAAGCAAAAATTATGGAGGAAATTCACAAATACTACACAACATTATATATTATTCAATGCATAGACAACGACATATTCATGCAATATCTAAATTCAACACATTGCGAAATGATCACACCAGAGCACAAGAAACGGTGCGATGCGCTGATTTCTGTGGAGGAAGTAAAAACCACAATAAAAGAACTTGCAAAAGGTAAATCACCAGGGCGAGATGGCCTCACTGCGGAATTCTATAAGAAATTCCAAAGTGAGGTGGCACCAATATTAGAATCTCTTTTTAACAACATTTTATTAAAAAACGACAAAATGACAAAATCCATGAGGGAGGGTCTGATTACTCTTATATACAAGGGGAAAGGCGACAAAACCGACCTAAAAAACTGGAGGCCCATCTCCCTCCTAAACACGGATTACAAAATACTGAGTAGAATTTTGGCTAATAGGATTAAACACGGGATAAACACCATAGTAAACACTAATCAGACATGCGGTGGTAAAAATAGAAGCATACATGACAATATACTTAACATTAGGACCATATTAGACTTTATAAACACTACAAATTTGAAATGTGCTATGGTACTTTTCGACCAGGAAAAAGCTTTTGACAGATTAGAACATAATTATACACAAAAAGTACTGGAAAAATTTGGTTTTGGGACAAATTTCCTAAACTGGACTAAAATAATGTACAATGAAATAACTGCAAAAGTACAAGTTAATGGGGCGAAAACTCAAAAAATTGAAATAAAACGATCAGTGAGGCAAGGCTGCCCACTATCTATGCTATTATATGTAATAGCTATAGAAATCTTGAGTCTAAAAATTAGAAACAATACCAATATTAAAGGAGTAAAAATTCCTAACTTAAAAGAGGAATTTAAAATGCTTCAACACGCTGATGATTGTACTATCTTCTTTAATGATCCAAATTCTTTTAAACACCTGCAAAAAGAATACGAGGCTTTTGGGAAAGCATCAGGATCGCAAATAAACCATGATAAGACGGAAATATTAAAAATAGGAAACTGGAGGGGAAACCACCCTGGTCTACCCCCACACCTAATAAAGATTAGAGTGAAAGCCCTGGGGATTTTCTTCGGGGCCAATGATGAAAAAGAAAACTGTCTAAAATTTAAACAGAAAATAAAAGAGGTAATAGATATCTGGGCTCTGAAGCCGTTTAGTTTAATTGAAAGTTCACAGGTTGCAAAAACATATATGTATTCAAATTTGACATACCTTATAAACTCTGTGGACATTAACAATAAGACACTAGCGACTATTGATAATGAAATAATAGATTACATATGGAATTACAAAACACATCACATAAATAAGGAAACTTTATATAGGGCTAAACTAAAGGGGGGATTAGCCTTGCCTAATCCCAACTTAATAAAATTAAAAACTGTTTTAAATAGGCTAAAAAGATTAAACGCAACACCACAAAAACCCTGGGAAGCATTATACATTTTCTGGCTAGGTTTTGGAATGAGGAACAAACAAGACATATACACAAACAACAAACTAGTGAAAAAATTAGATGCACCACACTTATATGGGGGGATCAAAAAAATTTTATATAGGTATAGGGATAATAAGGAACTATGGGCGTTAACTAATGACAAAACATATGACTGGCTTTTAGATTTAAATTCGATTAAAAACAAATGCAAGGTACAATTACAATACCCATCTGTAAATTGGGACAGAGTTTGGAGGCATTAGTCCAGCATAAACTCGTTTAAGGTACAAAGTATTATGTACACGTACCTCCACAACGCCTGGCTAACAGGCGAAGTGGCAATTAAACGAAGATTAATAAGGACCCCTGTTTGTTGCCCTCTATGCAAAAATGCCCCATATACAAAAGACCACACAATTACAGAATGTGACAAAACAAAGGAAGAAAGGATCAAACTAATAACAGAAATAATGAAGGTAGACAAATATAACAGACGTCAATTACTCTTCCTAGACGGAAACTTTAATAAACAATTGGTTAGACAAATAACGGACTTTATAACGAATACTTTAATAAGATGTGGTTCAATAATGAAGGTTAAGGAAAAATTTTTAAAATTATTTTAAATTTATTTTAAATTTTTAAAAAAAAAAATTTCTGTTTAAACTTTTTAAATCAAAAAAAAAAAAAAAAAAAAAAAAAAAGTGTATACAAATAAATAACATTATTGTGAGGGGGAAGTACATAATGAGGACGCCATAGAGCTAGATCACATGGTGCCACGCGAAGTGAGCAGGTCTATGGAAGAGTTTGGAAAACACCACCCAAATATTTAAAATTTACTTAGTTCTTTTCCTTCTTCTTTATATATGCATGAGCATTTTCTCTGGATTCTAAATCCATGCTTTATCTGTCGTGGCTGTCTCCCGGAATAGCCATGACTCCCAAATTAAGGGAAATTAAACAGTTTTGGATTTTTCTTAACTTTAATAAATAAATAAGGGCCGGACAAATTGAGCCAGGAGCTGTACAACCAAATAAATTCGTATAGCTTCTGTCTCAAGGAAAACGGATCCATCAATTAACAAATTAGATATATTGAGACACATATAATTTTCTGTAAATAATACACCTCAATATATACCAAATTCAAAATTATCAATTTAAATTTAATATAAATAAAAATTAAAATTTATCTTCCATATTGGAGAAGATAAATAACAAAATAGGACAACTGGTTTGATTTGGAGAGAAATGGCCATCCGTAACATATACACAAGGATAAAATATATCCTTTATAGCAATCACACATATAGCATCATACATATAGCATACATCAGGATAAAAAGAGACCACTAGCCATGGTCAACAGGAAAAAAAGTAGCTTTCTAGAGTGGGTAGATCAACTCCCAACTAGAAAAGACTACTTAGAATACACTAGGATACAAAAAATACCCCTCGTCAATTATATTATAACCCCGATGGGGAAAATTAATTGGGGATTTAGAGATAAAGAATAAATAAAAACAACATAAAAACATCAGGGGGAACGCACACACATATAAACTTTTTTAAAAATTTTTTTGATAAGGGGGGGGGGCATCTGTCTGGTGCCCCCCCAAAAAAACAAAAAAACTATTCTATAATACTATAAAGAACTTTTTCTCGCACTTAATTGGTCAGGATTTACACAAAAAAAGATACAATTTAGAAATTTAATTTCAACCAGATAATCGGCATTTCATTAATAAAATATATAACCCTATTGTCACTCATACGTTTGCGAAAATATTAGAGCAAAATGTATGTTACAAAACAAGTCTGGAAACTTGTAACTGCAACCATTGTTTGAATACAAATTCTTTCAAGAATTTTTGTGTGTGATTAAATTAGCTGTCGAACTTATCGACCGATGCTAATAGACCACCTTTATTGTATTCCTAACAAAATCACCTGTTTATCTTGCAGTAAATGGAGGATCTTTGTTTTACTGCATTCTATATGTGGGACAAAAATATAATATTTTATCGAGTGGCGACGATGCTAGATTTAATATAGCGATTTATGGGTTACAACCATTACCCCAAGGATGCAGGCAGCAAGATTTCTCACATACCACGTTGGCCGAAACTAGTCTCGAACATCTAATGAACAGAATGAGATGAGAATGACTGGTAAAGGCGAGCGCCTTCAATAACCCAGCCACCCCGATGTCTATATATAATCTTTCCTATTTAAATTAAAAAAATCAAATTGAATTATTAAAGTCAATCACTCGATTCAAAGTTGTCTCTTGTGAAAGCTGTTAGTAATTCTATTTCAATCCAATCATTTAAAATAATTTCCAGACATAAATTTCCCTACGGATATTTCTGGACAGACATTTCCTGACAGACAGTGATGGGGAGTGACTCTAATGTTTCCACTTTTGTAATTATTTAAACCATTGTAGGACACACACTATATTGCATAGTCAACATCTTAAATTTAGAAACACTTGGTTCCAGAAATGAAACTTGCATTTATTGTGCGCGTACTTCACTAATTATGTACACAGCTAAATAGAAATGAAAAAGAAATCAGAATTCGCTTGTTTCACACCAGACATGGGTGAACGTCTTTTGTGTCACACTGTTTCGCGAGTAGACAACAGTAAATCGTGTACTATATAACAACATTATCTTATAAAATGTTTTGTTTGTTGGATGATGTGAGAATCACCATGGTAATTGATTGGATGTCTGGACAGGATTAGAACATGCAACCTATTGAATGTATGCTTACAGAATAAAGAACGATGCAGAAAAGTAAGTAAGTGTAATCAAATTGACCTAAAGGCTTTGCACGGTATCGGTTTTAGGGCTGTGAGAACCCGGTGAGAAATGAGAATAAAATGTCATAAATCTGATTTCTAAATCACTGAAAACATTCTGTGAAATATTCATATAATGATACAGGTGTGTTTTTATAATCATATTTACGTTTTAAAATTCTGATTTAATTATAATCTGTTTCAAGGAAATACACAAATGTCCCCGCCCCCGCCCCCGCCCCCGCCCCTCCCGCGGCTGTGAGTCTGGTGAAATCATTCATTACTGCCTTAAAAAAATGATAGAGTAACCAAAAGAACAGTGTTAATTGTTTTATAGGTTGATAGTGACCAATAGAACAGTGGTAATCGTTCTACAGGTTGATAATAACCGATAGAACAGTGGCAATTGTTTTACAGGTTGTTAGTGACCGATAGAACAGTGGCAATTGTGTTACAGGTTGTTAGTGACCGACAGAACAGTGGCAATTGTTTAACAGGTTGATACTGACCGATAGAACAGTGGGAATTGTTTTACGGATCATTAGTGATCGATAGAACAGTGGCAATTGTTTTACAGGTTGTTAGTGACGGACAGAACAGTGGCAATTGTTTAATAGGTTGATAGTGTGTCAATTGATTTATAGGTTGATAGTGTGTCAATTGTTTTATAAGTTGATAGTGACCGATAGAACAGTGACAATTGTGTTATAGGTTGATAGTGTGTCAATTGTTTTACAGGTTGATAGTGACCGATAGAACAGTGACAATTGTGTTATAGGTTGATAGTGTGTCAATTGTTTTATAGGTTGATAGTGTGTCAATTGTTTTATAGGTTGATAGTGTGTCAGTTGTTTTACAGGTTGATAGTGACCAATAGAACAGTGTCAATTGTTTTATAGGTTGATAGTGTGTCAATTGTTTTATGGGTTGATAGTTTGTCAGTTGTTTTACAGGTTGTTAGTGACCGATAGAACAGTGGCAACTGTGTTACAGGTTGTTAGTGACCGACAGAACAGTGGCAATTGTTTAACAGGTTGATATTGACCGATAGAACAGTGGCAATTATTTTACAGATCATTAGTGATCGATAGAACAGTGGCAATTGTTTTACAGGTTGATTGTGACCGACAGAACAGTGGCAATTGTTTAATAGGTTGATAGTGTGTCAATTGATTTATAGGTTGATAGTGTGTCAATTGTTTTATAAGTTGATAGTGACCGATAGAACAGTGACAATTGTGTTATAGGTTGATAGTGTGTCAATTGTTTTACAGGTTGATAGTGACCGATAGAACAGTGACAATTGTGTTATAGGTTGATAGTGTGTCAATTGTTTTATAGGTTGATAGTGTGTCAATTGTTTTATAGGTTGATAGTGTGTCAGTTGTTTTACAGGTTGATAGTGACCGATAGAACAGTGTCAATTGTTTTATAGGTTGATAGTGTGTCAATTGTTTTATAGGTTGATAGTTTGTCAGTTGTTTTACAGGTTGTTAGTGACCGATAGAACAGTGGCAATTGTGTTACAGGTTGTTAGTGACCGACAGAACAGTGGCAATTGTTTAACAGGTTGATATTGACCGATAGAACAGTGGCAATTATTTTACGGATCATTAGTGATCGATAGAACAGTGGCAATTGTTTTACAGGTTGATAGTGTCCGACAGAACAGTGGCAATGGTTTAATAGGTTGATAGTGTGTCAATTGTTTTATAGGTTGATAGTGTATCAATTGTTTTTCAGGTTGATAGTGACCGATATAACAGTGGCAATTGTTTTATAGGTTGATAGTGTGTCAATTGTTTTATAGGTTATAGTGTGTCAGTTGTTTTACAGGTTGATAGTGACCGATAGAACAGTGGCAATTGTTTTATAGGTTGATAGTGTGTCAATTGTTTTACAGGTTGATAGTGACCAATAGAACAGTGGCAATTGTTTTATAGGTTGATAGTGTGTCAGTTATTTTACAGGTAGATAGTAACCGATAGAACAGTGACAATTGTGTTACAGGTTGTTAGTGACCGATATAACAGTGGCAATAGTTTTACAGGTTGATAATAACCGATATAACAGTGGCAATTGATTTATAGGTTGATAGTGACCGATAGAACAGTGGCAATTGTTTTACAGGTTGATAGTAACCGATAGAACAGTGGCAATTGTTTTACAGGTTGATAGTAACCGATATAACAGTGGCAATTGATTTATAGGTTGATAGTGACCGATAGAACAGTGGCAATTGTTTTACAGGTTGATAGTAACCGATAGAACAGTGGCAATTGATTTATAGGTTGATAGTGACGTATAGAACAGTGGCAATTGTTTTACAGGTTGATAGTGTGTCAGTTGTTTTACAGGTTGATAGTAACCGACAGAACAGTGGCAATTGTTTTACAGATTTTTGATTTTGAAATTTTATATCTATGCACAATTCTACATTCCCGAGAAGATTCCATGCGTTCATTTTCGAGTGTTTCCGTAATATTTGCAAAAAAAGCAATCCTTGCTGGAATGTCTGGGTGTTTAATTGTACTTAGATTCAATAAAATAGTTTTCCATAGTGTTTTTTGTAAAATAGATAGGAATTAGCGGTACATGTATTTAGCAAGACAATATGTAAAGGTAGACGTATTTAGCAAGAAAATAAGTAACGGCATATGTTTTTAGCAAGAAAATAATTAACGTTATATATATATATATATATATATATATATATATATATATATATATATATATATATATATATATATATATATTTATATATATATATATATTTAGCAAGAGAATAAGTAACGGTATACGTATTTAGCAAGAAAATAAGTAACGGTATGTGTATTTAGAAAATAAGTAACGGTATATGTATTTAGAAAAAAAGTAACGGTATACGTATTTAGCAAGAAAATAAGTAACGGTATGTTTATTTATGAAATAAGTAACGGTAAATGGCTCATTGAATTAAAGATTCTTATGCATGGGTATTTGATTAATTATGCAAGGAAGCTGTTTATTAACTTATTAGAAATGTGCAATACAGATCATGTCTGTGAAAAATGTATCTCAATTTAATCCCATGCCAGAAAGTGCCTAATGTACAGAAATCACGCATTTGAAGGGCTTTACATACATGCTTAAAAAAATTCTCTTCGATTCAAATGATGATAACTTAATAAAGAAAAAAGCTAAGGTACCACGGGATATTTGCTTAAAGTCGTCATTTGCTTGCCGCTAGGTGAATAAAAATAATACCAGATATATAAATTTCCTCCATAATCTTTTGCGATTCGTTTGAATGTGTCAGATGTACCGAGACACGGAGCAAGTCTAATCAACGTCCACATATAGTACAATATACTTAAAACAAAAGAGAAACATACACAGTTCGCATACTACTTGAAGCCATTAGCAATATGTGTATAATTCAATCAAGGGATGATATCTTAGTGCACAAATCTCTCATCCATCACACACACACCACACACAATTTGAATCAAAGAGGAGGTTATAGAACATAAAATGAGTTAATAAGTGTAGGTCGTTAAAGGGTATATAATTTGCGTCAGCACGTTATGTTGATGTTATGATGTTATTACAATGTATGAAACAGATCAAGATATATATATATATATATATATATATATATATATATATATATATATATATATATATATATATATATATATATATTCATTCATTCATTCACTGCCCGTCACTCCTATCAGGGTATGGGCCGCCAACTACAGATCTCCAGAGTCCTCTTTCCTGGGCCATTTTTTCTAGCTGGTTCCAGGTGTAGCCCATCTTGGTGGTGTCAGCCTGGAGGTTGCGTCGCCAGGTGTTTCTTGGACGGCCTCTCTTCCGCTTGCCTTGTGGGTTCCACCTCAGCGCCTGCCTGGTGATACTGGTTGGCGGTTTTCGTAGGGTGTGCCCTATCCAGCCCCATCTCTTCTTCCTGATTTCTTCTTCAGCAGGAAGTTGGGAGGTCCTTTCCCAAAGATTGGCATTGCTGATGGTGTCAGGCCAGCGGATCCGGAGAATCCTTCTGAGGCAGCTGTTGATGAAGGTCTGGACTTTCCTGATGGTGGTCTTGGTCGTCCTCCAGGTCTCTGCTCCATACAGTAAGACTGACTTCACGTTGGAGTTGAACAGTCGGATTTTGGTGGTCAAGGACAGTTCTTTGGAGTTCCAGATATTCTTGAGCTGGATGAAGGCGGCTCTTACTTTGCCGATCCTTGCCTTGACGTCTGCGTCTGTACCGCCCTGCTGGTCAATGATGCTACCCAGGTAGGTGAAGGACTGCACTTCTTCCAGGGGACTTCCATTCAGGGTGACTGGTTCGGTACTTGTGGAGTTGATCTTCAGGATCTTGGTCTTGTCCTCGTGGATGTGGAGGCCAACTTGTGAAGACGTGGCTGCCACAACGTTTGTCTTTTCTTGCATCTGCTGTTTGCTGTGTGAAAGGAGTGCAAGGTCGTCGGCAAAATCCATGTCGTCTAGCTGGCTCCACAAAGTCCACTGAATTCCATTCATGCGCTCGCTGGTGGACGTCTTCATAATCCAGTCGATGGCGAGGAGGAAGAGAAACGGTGATAACAAGCATCCTTGTCGGATTCCAGTTCACACATGGAAGCTGTCTGTGAGCTGCCCTCCATGAATAACTCTGCAGGACATGCCGCCGTAGGAGTTCCTGATTAGGTTGACCATCTTGGCTGGGATGCCGTTGTGCCGAAGGAGTTTCCAGAGGGTTTCTCGATCCACGCTGTCGAACGCCTTCTCATAATCGATGAAGTTGATGTACAACGGGGAGTTCCACTCTAGGGACTGTTCGACTATGATGCGGAGCGTCGCAATCTGGTCCGTGCAGGATCTGTTCTGCCGGAAGCCTGCTTGCTCTTCTCGCAGCTGTGCGTCCACGGTTGCCTTCATCCTTTCCAAGAGGACTCGGTTGGAGACCTTCCCTGGCACAGATAGGAGTGTGATGCCCCTGTAATTGTTACAGTTGCTGAGGTCGCCTTTCTTGGGAAGCTTGATCAGGTAACCTTCCTTCCAGTCTGCCGGTACGTCTTCTTCCTCCCAAATCCTCTCAAAGAGTGGGTACAGCATCTCCACTGACGCATCCAGGTCTGCCTTTAGCGCCTCTGCTGGGATGTCGTCTGGTCCAGCCGCCTTCCCGCTCTTTATCAGGGTGATGGCCTTCCTGATCTCGTCTCTGGTCGGTTTCTCGCAATTGATCGGGAGATCCACGTTAGCTGGTTCGATGTCTGGGGGGTTCGCGGATGCTGGCCTGTTCAGGAGATCCTCAAAATGCTCTGCCCATCTGTTCATCTGCTGGTCTAAACTGTTGATGGTATTCCCCTGCTTGTCCTTGACAGGTCTTTCTGGTTTGCTGAAATTCCCGGAGAGTCGTCTGGTGATGTCGTACAGCTGTTTCATGTTACCGTTGTACGCTGCCTGCTCCGCCTCAGCTGCCAGTCCATCTATATGTTCTTTCTTGTCCTTCTTGATGTTTCTCTTCACTACTCTGTGGGCTTCTGCATAAGCTTCTTGAGCCTTGGCCTTCGCTGCTCTGGTTTTACTGATGTAGACTACTGCCTTCTTCCTCTTCCTGTCTTCGATCTTGGTCTCTGCTGTGATCCACTCTTTCTGCTGGTGTTTCTTTGGCCCCACTACTTCTTGGCATGATGCTCTTAGTGTTTCTTTCACTATCTGCCAACTGTTGAGTACACTGTCTTCTTCTTCTTGAAAAAGTTCCTGAAGCACTTCATACTTGTTCTTCAGCGTCAGACCAAACTCTTGTCTTATCTATATATATATATATATATATATATATATATATATATATATATATATATAGATATATATATATATATATATATATATATATATATATATATATATATATATATATATATATATATATATATATATATATAATAATAATAATAATAATAATAATAATAATAATAATAATAATAATAAAAATCACAACCTCCCCCATTCTTCATTGTCACACACGGTTACAAAAGTCGATGATATGGTGAAACTCTTTTAGTCGCCATCAATTTATCATATGCTTGTAAGCGTTTTATCCCATACCACCGTGCGTATGTTCGCCAAAGTATGATTCTTGTAAAATATGTTACAAGGGGCGTTATGTTTAGCAGTGTGACCTGGGGTTCGTTAGAAGTGGAGCGGAGAAAACACAATGACTTTTTTAAAAACCGATTATGAGTTACGATCTTTTTTTTACCGCAATATTATGTTATGGAAGCACTTAACTCGATAATTTCATGTATACCGTTATTTCAGCCGTTTTAGTCAGTAAGGAATGTATGGAAATCTCCAATCAATATTATTGCGAATTTTAATAAAGTTATAAATCCCCAAATACACGTTTGTTACCAAAAGTTGTCTAATTTCGACTAATCGAAAAATGCGGTTTTATTCGTGCACTTTCAATCGGATGTTTGTCAAGCGACACATTCAAACATGATGAATGAAAGGATGTTGTGAAAGATATTCCAATCAAATGCAAGATTTGGAAATACTTTGGATTAAGAAAAACAACAAAATTACCTTTCTTTAGGTATATTGTTATCATGTTAAGTAGGCGCATTCATTAATGGGATATGCGAATCATCTATATTTTTAGGAGATAAATTATTTTCGGTTTTAATGTTGTGTTATTTCTTTAGTTCACTATTCTTGTTTGCTAAGGTAGTGTCATTTTTTATATGGCGAAGATCTTGCCCAGGTGTTGGTGTCAAGTTCAGTTTTACCTGTCTCTTATATTACATATCACCAGAGCAGTGTGCCCAATGAAATCAAAGTGTGCCCAATCAAACGTTTCTATCAAACAAATTATTTGTGTTATCTTAATTCTTGTCGTGTGAATGCTGCTCTCTCCTTTCATTAGATTGATAAAACTAATTGGACTATAAGGTAATGAATGAAAGCAAAAGGAGTTCAGAAAGTATATTTGTAGTTAGCGACCACGTTCAGTAGATACAAATAATGACATTGCAGTAGCATTTACCGGATACGTCGCCTCGCAATAAGGTTTGTTTTCATAACATAGCCTAATTTCTTTATTGTCATAAAATTACTAGCCGTTTTCCTGTGTATAGCTCAACAAATGTATCAAGGAGATAAATCAAAACTATTTTAATAGAATGTGGACTTGCGGTCCCATATTTCTTCTTATGATCTGGTGGTCAGGTTGGGGATTAGATGTGAGCAGGATTATTTTCATATTGGTCTGCTGCGAGATTTTGTTAGCAGATTAGTTTTCCACAATTGAGGTAATCAGCACTTGTTATCAGTAACCGAGACATTGCCGACATATCCAAAGCATTCTAATTTCACCGCAATGACCTACCTGTTCAGGATGTGAGCTATACAGTAATATTGATCATCCCCACTTTATTTACAGTATTTGTATGGTACCTTAAGCAGCTATCTGCACGCACATAGGAAATTCGTCTAATCTCAAATCACCATGCCTTGGTACAGGTAGATCGTGGTATACTGTACAAATACAACATAATACCTCTGTACAAAACTGAAATGGTGGGTATGTGTAAATAAAATGTTTCTAAAAAATAAAAAAAGAGAATACAGGAGGACGTTCTTGGAAATTGTGATGCACATAAAATTCGCTGATCGGAGACGATAATTATGATGATGATGATAATAACCGGTATCGTTATACATCACCATACATTAACAATTATTATGATGTAAAGCGAATGTTCAAATTGTGACGTACGTGCGAGGTTTGTTTTATTGGTCAACACTGCAACACATACATCTCATGTGCTTCCGTACCAATGTACTGTTCGAAGATATTCTCTTTGTACATATCCTACATGAGAATACTCATTCACTGACCATATATATCTCTAATATGTATACTTGAATTTTATCCCGTCCACCATTACTTCATGCGAATATACTTTCATTGACCAAAAATGCATATAATTACTAAACGAAAATAATCATATATTGAATATGGACTTATCATATGTAAGCTTGGTCATTTTTGTTTAGTCCATTTTGTTTAGTCCATCAACATAGTACATTTAGCCAAAGTATCCTACTACAGTACTAAGATCACAGAGAGTTTCAGCTGCAAAGAGATCTTCGAGATAACTAACAAACTAATGTAAAGGAACAAATGTACACCACTACCAAGTACCTTCTCTCCAGTGCAAATTTCTTTCGTGACAAAAGTACAAACCATTAGATATACACTTGACAACACAATTTAAATTGACTTGTCTTCATCATACAGTTACGATACAGACTTTCAGCGATAAACATTGGGAACATTTATACTTGTCTATATGGATTTAGTACGGACAATCGTGATGAAGAGTGCACCAAAGTTATGTGAACTTGACCCAGTTACAACATCACTGCTGCTTGAGTGCTTAGATCCAATATTGCCTTCACTAACTGATGTTCTTACTATCTCTCTCTCTCTCTCATCCGGATACTTCCCATCATTTTTCAAAACTGCTATCGTGAATCCTCTGCTAATGAAACCAACACTTGACCATAACGAATTAAAGAACAAACGCACATTTTCTAATCTCCCGTTCATATAACAAATCTTTGAAAAAGTTGATTTAACCCAACTTGTATCTCATTTGCTTTCCAACAGCCTTTTAAACAATGTACAGTCTGAATATCGCCCTTGCAACATTACTGAAACTACTCTTCTGACAGTATTTAATGGCATTCTCTCTGCTTTGTAAATGGAAAGATTACAGTCCTTACCCTCTTTGATTTGTCTGCAGCATTTGACACAATAGATCATGTTATATTACTTCACCGTCTCTAGCATGTATTTGGCATTCACAATACAGCCTTACAGTGGTTCAAGTCTTCCTTGGTCAACAGGACACAATTGTATTTGCAAATGGAATACACTCCAGCCCAGTTGATCTATGGTGTTGTGTTCCACAGGGGTCTGTTCTTAGTCATGTTCTTTTCATTTTATGCACTCGGCCGCTCTCAAGTGTCATAGATCATCACCCAGTGTCTCACCGATGGTACGCTGATGACAACCAAATATGCAAGTCTAGCCACCCAATTGAAGTTGATGCTACCATCCAAGGAGTAGAGAGGAGAATTTCTGATGTGAAATCATGGATTACATGTACCAAGCTGCAGATGAGTGATGATAAAACTGATGCCATTCTGATCACAACACAAAGACCTTATCATTGACATCCTTTACCTCAAACAATAAATATCAGCAACACCAACATTAAATTCACACAGTCATTACGAAACCTAGGTGTTACTCTGGACAGTACTCTCACATTGCACCAACATGACATGAACGTATGGAAGGTTGCATATCTTGAGCTGAGGCGCATCAGCTCCATTCACAGATATATTTCAGTTGATGCAGCTAAAATACTCGTGTGTTCATTAGTACTTTCAAGACTGACTATTGTAACTGAATTCTGTCTGGTTCGTCTCAAAATCTACTCCATAAACTGCAACAAAGTTAAAAACACAGCTGCTCGGATCATTTTTAGAGTAACACGACCAGAGCACACCTTCCCGCTGCTCTGTACCCTACGCTGTTAATCAATGCGATCCAGAATCAAACACAACATTTGTTCTCTGTGCTATATGTCTCTTACGGACGCCTGTCCGATATACCTAACTGGCCTCATCCATGTGTACACACCAGCAAGATACTTACGCTCCTCTTCTGACAATCGTATCCTCATTATTCCCTTTATGAAAACGAATATATATGGAGAGCTTTCTGTTGCATAACAGGGCCCAGCAACGTGCAATGCATTGCCCATTGAAATTAGACACAAAGACACAGTGATCCCTTTCAAGAGTTCTCTTACTACTCACCTTTTTCGACTGCAAGAACAAACTTAAAGACCTAAAAATGTTTCTTACCTTAAATATTTTCAACATATTTTGTTTTCCAATTTCATGGTGTTTTTGTTTTGTTTTTGTTTTCTAATTATTATATGTGTTGTAAAGCGCTTAAAGCTTCTAAATATTAGGAGCTATACAAAGCCCTCATTATTATTATTATCATGTATCTATGTAAAAGGATATGTCGATGATACCATGACGCACCGCCCTCTTCTAAAAAGAAATATCAACCAAATCGGCATTCATTATAATCATAATTCTAGATTTAAGCCATATTTATATCATTGTTTTGCACACGTTTATACCACTATGTCATATCTTTAGACGTTGTCTAACTTGCTTTTGAAGTTATCGCTTACGTTCCCACCTTTTTTTCTGGTTTCTGTTTTATTCATTTCCACCAATGAGGAGCTATGATACAGCTAAGGGATAATGTGTTGGAATTAGGACCTATGTACAATTTTCAAACAATTTGACATAAACCATAATATAGGAATCAGATTTGCTGTATAATTTTGATGTCATTGTTAAAAAAGAAAAATGTTCAAATTTTCAACTTTTGAAGACGACGAGTTGTTGTCTGAGAGATGGTTTTGTGCCGGCCAGGCTACACATATTTTAGCTCCAAGGTTCCACGTTTATAACCATAGATACGTAGAAAGAGTTTTGGATAAATCGGGCAAACTTTGCCACGTGGAAGTGTAAGGGAGAACTTGAGCCAGAACTGCAGGTTTACTTTTCAATGTATTAAGGAAATATTTCATCTCGAAGTTGTAAATTTTTTCCAGGTGCTTCTACAATCTTTAGAAATAGACTAAAGTGTATGATGGTTATAATTACATGGACACTCAAAACTGGGTCAAGGATTTTTAAATTTCAGATTTCGTTAGTCAAGAAGCAGGAACAAGGAACAAGTACTTAAACGCTACGTGTAAATTCCGTTCATAAAATCTAATGTTACAAAATAGCTTGCCTCAAGATAGCTGGAAACCTCATGATCATTTTTGAATAAATATTAAAAACAGCAAACTAATCTTTCCCAGTTAAATTATAACACGATGTATTATGTAAACCTTGAAAACGTGGTGTTGACCATGTATACTAATTCTATGACGTAAATGTCTATGTTCAAAAGCAGCACTTGAAAAAATGCACTGCGTTGTTGAAAAAATATTGTTTTACCCTAAATATCCCCACAATCGCTTTCCCACATCGAGAGGTCGATACTGTCCTCATTAACTGAAACAATTTTGTGTGTTCTTCAGGACGATTGATAAGATTTTCTTTTGCTATCAAGAAAGAGAAAGCGAAATTATGAACCTAGTTTGAATGTTGCAACACTCACTCAACCTCGTTCCTGGATTTCAAACTTTATTAGATCTTCATGTTGTCAATCATGTATATAAGTGGTTAATAAGCATCTACTACTACTACTACTAATACTACTACCACTACTAGTAGCAGTAATAGTTGTATCATGTGTGTGTGATTAGTATTTTTGACGTAGCTTTAACAATTGTTCAGTCATATGGCTACTATATCTGCAGTGTGGCAGTTTATAATGATGTCTAGCAATGGGGCATCATGTCGCAGACATGTAGCATCATGTCCCACCCAGTCACATTATCCTGACACCAGGCCGACCAGTCCTAACACTAACATCTTAATGCTGAACGCCAAGTGAGGTAGCTATCAGTTCCATTTGTGTAAGTCTTTGGTATGACTCGGCCAGGGATCGAATCCACGACCTCCCGCTTCAACGGTGGATTCTCTAACCACTAGGCCACCGGAGCAGTGTCTCTAACCATTGAAGTATTGTTGATAAATATCATTTGAAATAGCCCATATCATTTGAAATAGCCCATAATATCATTTGAAATAGCCCATAATATCATTTGAAATAGCATTACAACTACTATTGTGGAACTATTTATGTCGATAAGTGGTAGTATGGTAGCAATACAAACTACTACTACTACTACTGCTACTACTACTACTATTGCTGCTACTACTAGTACTACTACTACTAGTACTACTACTACTACTACTGCTGCTACTACTAGTACTACTACTACTACTACTACTACTACATCAACAGCGAGAACAACCACCACCACAACTACTACTACTATTACTACTACTGCTAATATTTAATAGTACTAATACATCAGCAGCAGTCACCACCATCACCACCACTACTACTACTGCTAATATTACTAATACATCAACAGCAACCACCACCACTACTACTACTGCTGCTACTACTGCTAATATTACTAATACATCAACAGCAACAACCACCACCACTACTACTACTGCTAATATTATAAATACATCAACAGCAACAACCACCACCACTACTAATACTACTACAACTACTTCTACTACTACTAATAATAATAAGAAAGATCAGCAACAATTAACGAAATAATAATACATGCATTTTATACTCTAAAGCTACACTATCTCGTCATGTGCAATATAATTCAGCTTGAGCGAAAAAATAACAAAGGAAATATGAATAGTGTTATAATTTTAATTGCATGGAGGAAAACACAGGAATATACAGGCCTAAATATGCACCAACGGTTCTTTTCGTTCTATAAAAGAAAGCTAGAAGAATGTATACTACCAATCACGGAAGGTATATGTACTCTCTAAATAATGGTTTGTTCCCGTAATGAGTGAGATACGAACATCATTTTGGTTTGCATTTGCGTGATTTAATGCCAGTTTCAGTACATGATAGCGTGCACTTGAGCACTATATTTAGTGGATGAAGAATCGCGTCTTGAAGAACCAAAAATCCACGGAAAGTTAATGGTAAGCTTGCTCGCACACGCATGTTGGTTGCGTCGAAACTTGAACTCACGCGCACCAAGTTTTATTTTAAACATTTTTTGTTGGCTACATTATGCTAAACGGGATCAACCTACAATCTCTTATTACATTATATGGTACATATCCCTTTACTAATGCATTGACACAAATTAATCATACTTTGCAACTAGAAGTAGTTAAAGAAAGAAAACAAAATTGGCAAGAAGAAATGTAATGTTCTCGAAGGATAAAGCTTGGAAAAAATGAAACAAACGAGAGATATCCAAGACAAGGAAACCATGATGTTAACTTCGGACGGGATTGAATTCATATGTGAAGCACTACATCATTATAAAGAGGTAATTATACTATCATAAAATTATCAAAGAAAAAGATGAAATAAAATTAGGTAAGTATCGTTTTGAATGCGAACATTATTATAATGAATTCGGGTTTGTCCAAACATTTAATCATGGAAAAGTCTGTTTAAATGATTAGGATTTTTAACGTAGGTTTAGCAATTTTTCAATCACATCGCTAAGATGTCTGCAGAGAGGCAGTTTGTAGTGATGTCTAGCACTGGGGCATCATGTCGCAGACATGTAGCATGATGCCCCACTCAGTCACATTATCCTGACACCAGGCCGACCAGTCCTAACACTATCCTCTTAATGATGAGCGCCAAGCGAGGCGGCTTTTAGTACCATTTTAAAAGTCTTTGGTATGACTCGGCCGGGGATCGAGCCCACGGCCTCTTGCTTTAGCGGCGGACGCTCTAACCACTAGGCCACCGGAGTAGTGCCTCTAACCATTGAAGTATTGTTGATAAATATCATTTGAAATAGCCTTAATATCATTTGAAATAGCCCATAATATCATTTGAAATAGCCCATTACTGTGGATAGAACAAATGATTTAATTGTTAATTTGTTGAGTTTTTGTATATTTCTCAAAAATATTGTTACATACAAATTGTGCTTGAATTTCTGTCTTGAGATGGGGATGATTTACAATGCAGTGTCCAGCTAGTTCGGTTTATTGTTGTACGACACAACAACACTTGGATGGTTATTTCGTGGAGAGGTAAGTCACCCCCCACCCCCCCCCAAAAAAAAATCCCCAAACACATTCCCCCAAGACACACCGCTGTAGCCGATCCTTCTTACAGTTGAGCTAAATCCACTTTCAGTTATTTTACAGAAAAGGCACACCTGGTCTCTCTCCTTTGTCTCTGACGTTACATTGACAAATACACGGTAGGCTGAACATGAATAAATTGTACCTATATGTTTTCCTATGTATAATTTGTATCACCATGGAAGGTAATTCATGATAAAAGGGAAGTAACCTGTATGATTGTATAATAATCGATTTTGCTTCCTTTAAGAGGGTAGGGACCAGTTTTTACGCACATATTTAATTTTGCAATCAGCGACCAAGTATAAAAAATCACAGCAAATTACACACTCAAGTGATATCAGAAATGTTCATATTTTATACCTATATAAATTCAACGGATAGTAATATTATCCACATGACCAAGTAAGTTAATAGGATTGCATAACAGATGAAGTGTATGCACCCCTCTTACCCCCCCCCCTCCAAAAACAAAATAAATATATATGCCTGCAATTATCGTGTCCGAAGGTAATGTTTTACACCATGTCATGTTCACAGTGCAAACAAAAGTCACTATTCAACTGAAAATTCTGCAAAACAGTGTGTACCAAAGAGGTTGATGCAATTGAAAAGAGTTGTCATCCAAGCCGTTTTTGAAATATTTTACTTGCCCTAAACAGCCGTTTTTGAAATATTTTACTTGCCCTAAACAGCCGTTTTTGAAATATTTTACTTGCCCTAAACAGCCGTTTTTTAAATATTCTACTTGCCCTAAACCCATGTGTATACAACTATGGCAGGCTAGATGCTCTTCCTAACAATTATTAATATTTCACTATCGACATATTGCAGATTAGCTATGGAAGGTGTACATGCCTACAATCAATTTCACAAACCCGAAACACCTAGTTCACAAAGATATCCATCGTTAATTAGTAAACAATGATAGCTGATAAAGTCAAAACGTTCCCTAAAGTTAAGAAATTTGCCAGGGACCAATTTGCGGAACTGGACAGCGCCACATTAACACTCCAACATTTCTTATTTATAGGAATTTTTTAAATCAGGAAGACATATTAACCATGCATAAGATACCTGTCTTTTACCAGAATTAAAAGAATTTAAACGCAAATAATTTGATAACATGCCATGATAAAAGGTTTTAAAATCACGGCTTACAGATTGTGTGCCTTCACACATTGTCACATGTTTCAACTTGTGTATTGGTAGGTACTGTTTTGAGAAGGTATGGTATGATTTCCGGGAATGACCTAGGAGTGATTAGCCGGGTATCGTTTGCAAATATATTCTCACAGGTGTTGAACGGTCTCTTATTATCTATCTTCGACGGAGAAGAGTGCATATAGATATTTCGTCAAACAGGTTGGTATAGTTTAAAACCAAGTCAGTGATAGTTTTGATTATATTTGTTTTTCATTATCATAACCGATATTAAATGTAATGTTATAGTTAATGGAGTTTGTAGTTTTTTTCTAAATTGGTGCAAACATAATACTCAACAATACAAACTCGACATTTAGATACGGTTTGCTAATTGTTATACATGCTTTCATATTCTTTATTCTTCTTTCTTCCACCATTTTTTAAACAAGAACGTTTAACGCCCCACCAACATCACCACCGTCGTTCAAATTTGTGATTTTCCTGATAATCTCTCAGACCATGAGCTCAGTGTTTTCTTTATGCTTGCACGTTTTCTCATTATCTACCAAATAACGTGATAAGATCAAAATTACGGGAAACTCGTATAATTGTGCTGTTACTACACACACACACACAATTGTGCTGTTACTACACACACACACACACACACACTCTCTCTCTCTCTCTCTCTCTCTCTCTCTCTCTCTCTCTCTCTCTCTCTCTCTCTCCGTCTCTGTCTGTCTGTCTATATATATAAATCCTGTTTTGATCGACCTTATGTTCGAACGTTTCCATCAGCGCACCTGTTTCACCACCACCACCACCACCACCACCACCATAATCATCATCATCATCATCATCATCATCATTATTATTATTATTATTATTATTATTATTATTATTATTATTATTATTATTATTTCTCTAATTTATACTTTCCAGGACAATTGAGAAAATTAATCAACAATCTTCATGAAACATTCCTCAATGAGTGGCCATGACCCATTAAAAGATGCAATCGCCCTCTTCGTACTTCTTAAAGGAGAAGAGGACAGACTAGTTGATTTTGGGCGAAAACTCGTCAAAAGGAACAAAACATATGCCAAAACTGTCTTCACAACGGAAGTGGACGGTTGGACTCCATTTCACGCGTTTGTGTTGCGTGGAGAACGGAAAATGTTGAAAATAGCATTGAAAGCTGGCGTCGGCGTAAACATTCCCATGGGTAAACCGGAAGGACTTCCGGGCAACTGTTCGCCTTTACATCTTGCAGCACATCGTGGTGACGTCAGTGTGATTAGTGTTCTTATATCAAACGGTGCTGATGTGAATATCAGAGACGATACCGGCAGAGTTCCATTATATTACGCCTCACAAAAACAAAATACGTTGGCTGTGAAAATGTTAATGCGTGCTGGTGCTGATTTGGGACAATGCGGCCGAGAATATAAGCAATCAGTGTCTTCCGAAAGTAGAAAAAATCCAATCACCTACTTTTTGGCATGCTCAGGGTTACGTAGATAGCGAACATTTCATTGGCATTATGTACGTTTTGTATGTAATGTTGGAAGCATGGACGTGTTCCAAAGATTGTAGCATCTGGTATGTGTCCTGCTGTGCTAAGTTAAATCTAGCTATAAACATGTATGTGCTATTAGAATAACTCGCAGATTCTGGAATAATTTACATTACACATTATAAATCATTTGACAAATTTCGTAATATTTTAAGAAGATGTTATGTAGCTAAAGTTTTGAGACGTTACTGGTACAAATAAAGCTTTAGTACATCGAATGAAACACCGATATAAAGCAGATACGTAACTAAATAATGAAATGCATGACGTCATGCTTTGAGAAATATTTATTCAAATTATTTCATATAAAACAAATACAATTTACTGTTTTGCCCAAAATTATCCTACAAATCTCTACCTCAAACCATCGTATATCATCATGAATATCCGTACTTAGATGCAGAGGTTAATAATTTCTTTCTAAGTGAACACTTCTAAAGAAATGGATTTGTTGAAGTTTGACTTCATTCGACCTGTCACACAATTTACAACTATAACTAAATCCACATGTAACCTGATTTCTGCTACAGTTCTGCCAATCATTAAGCAACTTTGATTGAAACCTAAAGAAGAGTATCTTGAAAATAGTATGACAATTCACGAGACGCGTTATCTAATAGAACAGGATTTAAACTGTCTGTATAGCATTATGTAAACGATGCTTATTCGCCAATTAAGTCTTAAAATATGTTAAAGACAATTAGACATTATAATCGAAAACGTGGGTATATACTATATTTATAGGCCTGTGTAAACTAGTCGACAATCAATTCATATAATAAGTAAGAAACAAAATGAAAACACTCTAATAGTTCCATTGAAAGTACAAAAGATGATAGCAAAAACAAATACTTTAAAAGAAAAAGAGAAGACATTTTTGTAAATCTCCTAAATAGCAAATCCAATCTGGTTGCTTGAAATAATCAGAGCAGATAATGTTGATATTTTAGTTAACCACAAGAATGTTTACAATTTCTGATTTCGAGAATTTATACGTACAGCAATATATTCGTCGTATGCCGAGAAGATTCCAAACGAACATTTTTCATGTCTTTCGATACTATTTGGGATGAAATATAATCCTCGATTGAATTTCTTTGGGTTCGATTATACTAAATTTAATATGTCAAGTGTTCCATAGCGTTTCTTGTAGAAATCACTAGAATTACCAGTAGATGGCTTTAGTTAGAAAGTAAGCACCGGTAAATGACCCATTGACGCAGAAATTCTTATTCGTGGTTATTCGATAAACTGTGCAAACATTCTGCTTATTATCTTGCAAGGAATGTGAAATACTTGGAAATCGTTTCTGTTGAAACTGCATCTCAATTTATTTATATGAATTAGGACAAAAAGTGCAATATGTAAATAAATCATTAATGTTTAAAAAGAAATCTTTACATTTTCTTTATTTTTCTTCAAATAGCGATGTTTTCAGTAAGAAGTGATCAAGTTAACAGCGGATGTTGCTGATATACGTCCTTTGCCGAGAGCGAGTAAATATAATACAAGAAAATGACATTTCCCTGAATCATTCTAAAGATTATTCTTTTGAATGCGTTACCGAGTGACGAGTAACTCTAATCAACGTCCACATGATAAAATATACTTAAAGTACAAGAGAAACATGTATAGCTTACAAGTTACTTTAAGAAATTAGAAGTTATTTCTGTACAATTCTATCAAGGGATGAAATTTTAGTGGACAAACCCTTCTCCATCATCCCACCACACACACTATGATGAAATGAGAGGTTTTTGAATATAAGAATGATTGAATAAATGTCGGCCTTAAACATTATTTAATTAGCGTCAGCACTTTCTGTTGATTTTATGGTTAATTATGTTGAAAAGTATTATTTTCGAGAATAGAAGCTCTTCATTACACTCAATTTATGAGAACGAATATATGTTGAAATCAACAATAATGCAAGATACGGTTTGCGTTTCAGTTTTACACAGACAAATTGGTCTATCATACAGTTTGTTCTTGACAAAGAAATAAATTCAAGAAGGCCCCAATCATTTTCCTATGTTTCTTGGAAAGGAAGAACAATTTAGTTTAATACAAAGCCCATAACATGGATCGTTGGCCTTCAGTAATAATCATACATATACATATAAGAAACATAGCAATACGTCGATGTTATGTGTGAAGATGGGAAGGTTTGATAATAGATAGCAAATCATTATTCATCCAGGACATACGTGACAGCTCATGCCCAGGTTAAAATTCAAGAATGTAATCGACCAAGCCGTACTGGAAGACTAATCTATTCATGTTTTCTGATTTCTTTATTTAAAAGAATGCCGCTATTTTTTTGACAAGGTTTAATCGGAAAGTTGACATGAAGTGTAATTAATAAACATAAATACATTTCAATAATTGAATTTGAAACGACAACTGTGTAATGGGGAAAATGATAATAATTCTGTCCTATAAACCAGACACGTCATCTCTCAATACTGTTTGCTTGATATAGTTCATATTCGTTATCGTATGAAATTACTTGTTGAGATTTGTGTATTGCCTAGGCAACGTATAAAACAGATCAAGCAAAGATACAAAAAAATACATCGTTCCCAGTTATTCATTATTTGATCATGACCAATAAATAAGTCTCTATCAAATCTTCATTTCTTATGACACTGTTACAAAAGTCGATGATTTGGTGATACCCTCTTAGTCGTCATCATGATCAACGTATCATATGCATGCACGAGTTTTCTCCTACACCACTGAGTGGAAGCTCGCCAAAGCAGGATTCTTGTTAAATATGGTACAAAGTGCGTTATGTCTGGCTGTCTGACCTGGGCTTGGGTTCATTGGAGTGGAGAGGACAAAATATTTGTGATAAAGGATTATGAGTTACGACCTAATTGCTTTTCTACGTTATTGGGGGTGGGGTTTAAAGGTGAGCGATATTGCTTGTATATTTTTTTAAAACTGCAATATTATGTTATGGCGGCACTTACCACGGTAATTTTCATGTATACCGTTATTTCTGCCGTTTTAGTCAGTACGGAATATACGGTAATTTCCACAAAAAAATATTATTTCAAATTTAAATAAACGCATATTTTAAATTTTCAACACAAATTAATAAATCTCAATAATTTATTTAAAAATTTGTTGTCTAACTTTGACTAATTGAGAAATACGATTTTATTGATGCCTCTTCAATCGCATCGTTGCTATGCGCTACCAATGCATACAAGATGAATGAAAGGATGTTGCAAAATATATTCACTATTCTTGCTTGCTGAGTCAGTGTCATTATTTTATCTGTGTGGCCATTATATGATGAATATCTTGTGAGGTTGTTGATGCCCAGCTCGATTTTTCTCTGCTTACGTATGTAAGTTGTATCAATAGAAGAGTGTACCAGTGAAGCCGAAGATATACCCGATCAAACTTTAACAAATTATTAATGCATTATCTTTATTCTTGTGTGATGGTTGCCGCTCTCTTGTTTTATTACCAGGATTGATAAGAAATGACGTGACTACAAGGTACCGAATGAAAGTAAACGGAGTCCAAAAAGTATAATTATAACGAGTGACAACGCTCAGTAGATAAACATAATGACAATAATGTAACATGTACTCTATACGTCGCCTCAAATACGGTTTGTTTTCGTAATAAAGCTTATTTTCTTTATCGTACGAAAATTACTAGCCGTTTTTGTGTACAGTTTAGCAAATATACCGAGCCTGTATTAGAGAACGCGGATTTACGGTTCCATAGGTGTTATGGTCACACAACTCGACATTTACACGAAACAGACACAGAGAGTAGGGAAAAGGGTTTTGTTTGTTAAGGATAGAAACAAACACACAAACGTATAAACGTACGTTCAAAGAAACAAAATACACACGTAAACAAAATTAACTCACAAACAAAATACACACACACTCACACACACACGAACGCGTGCAAACAATGCACATACGCACATACATACACTCCCAATGTTTTGTTAAGGATAAGCATTTTGTTAAGGAAACACCAAACACAGAAAAACATACTAACGTACGCGTGTACACATGCATAGATACACACTAACACACAAACATACACACACACGAACAAACGCGTGTATACGAAATAATTACATACACTCATACACACATAGACACAATTTCTTGTTACGGGACAAGCTGTTTTTCAACGGAAAAATCAAACAAACAAACATTTGAAAATGTAGGCGTGCATGCATGCACATATATACACAAACAAAATGAACACAAACGCGCGCAGACAAATATATACATACACACATATAAACACACTTTTATATGTTAAAGGGTTTGCTTTTTGTTAAGGGAAAGAAACAAACACACAACCACATACAAACATTTGGGCGCACATAAGCAAAATACACACACACACACACACAAACACACACAAACACACACACACACACACACACACACACACACATAGAAATACACAGAAAATGTAACAATTTATGTCCTAATTTTTATCTCTCCATTGCTTTGGAGTGCAGTAAAAACAGACACTTTTTTGTTGATGCCCGGAGTTTTCTTGGAAATTATTGCCACATTGTTTTAGCGTGTATTGCCAAACATGACATTTTCTAAATTGGGATATCCAAAAAATGTTATGGTCGAATGAAAACAATTGTCTGTGAACATTTCTCACTTAGAATATATTGTTTTCTTAATTATCATTGTCCCGTAAATCCTTTAAAAATAAAAGAACCAAACAATGATGTTAAGTTTGTCTATCCTTCTCTTGTTTTGTCTGCAAGTATCTTTTGGGTTACCAGGGTATAAAACATAATATTCATGCAGCACCTAACGAATTTATTTCTTCACTGGTCTTGCTGGTTCTGTCATCCTTCAGTTTTACCACCGTTTCTCTTTCTCAATCTCTCAATCTCTCACTCTCTGTAGTGGACGTAGATGTTGTTGAATATAAGGTAATTATATCCTTGTCAAGAGTACTAGCACAAACTTCAACTAACATGCTTGGAAAGTATTGTGTGACACAGATCGCTATAGTCTCTTAGTGTCTGATTTCTGCTTCGAAAAATATCATCGTTTCATCTTGATTATAAAGTTTAACTTGACTAACTTTCACACACTACTAGAACCCTTTCACAGTGTAAGGGTAGCCTTCGTTCTAAATTTGCTGTAAGTACGATTTTTTGATTTCTTAAATGCAACAACACGTTTAGGCGGATAAACGATTGTTTTGTGTGCCGAATCAGGACTCTCATGGTTTTGTGACAGTAGTGGCGGACAGCTCACTCACGACGTTTTCGGAATCACTTATATAGATTTGAGCTAACAGTTCGACTCGCGTGTGGGATGATGGATGATATAGATGTTTTGAAGAGAAATATTTTTTGTAATGCAATGGATATTGTAATGTTTTAGATTTTATTTCATCTCTTACATTAAAAGCTAAAAGAAGGCGTTTGGATAGTGAGTATGATATAATACATGGCATAGTGGATGTAACAGATATTGAAGTGTAATGGATAGTATTTTTGTGGTGTAAATGGATAGTCCATTTTGTGAAATATCATCGTATTCATTTCCATTCTGAGCTATATAGGAATGTATGTTTGCGTGTGTGAGTGTTGGTCTTTGTCTGTCCCTATAAATCTCCCGTTGTCCCCATAAAATTCATTTCACCTACATACCTTCCTACCTACAGTAGCGCGCACTCAGGTCAGCCACTTACAGCACTATTTTCATTTTCCCCTGGTGTTCAGTACAGTGACGTAAATAAAGCTAGACATTTTGAGGCTATCCATATAGGCTTGGATGTTTTCACAGGACTTTCCACAGGTTGCAGCTATAAATAGATACTATGGTTTATAAACAGGATCGTCATACATGTTTAGGTTATAATTATATAGTTTTTCCATAGGAAGTTCCTGAAGGTTGTGATTATAAATAGACACTGGCATTTCACATTTGAATCTTTGGTAGTGTAAGGAATTGTCCAATTTGTGTGATTTTATCTACTTCTATTACATTTATAGCTAACACAGGACGTTTAGAAAGGGAATATGATTTAATGGATGGTATAGTGAGTGTAATGGATAAAATTTGGTAGTGTAATGGATAGATTTCATCTCTTTCTCTTACATTCTAAGCAAACACAATGCGTTTGGGATAGTGAGTACGATATGTTGGATATAATAATGGTGTGATGGATAATATTTGTGTGGTGTAAGGATAGTCTTTTTGTGAGATTGCGTCTTCTTCGTTTACATTTTGAGATAAAAAAAATAATTTTAGGATCATATGTTAAGGTGGAGGGGCGTGTTAAATGGCATAATTAATGTGATGAATAGTATTTTTTGTAGTGTAAGGGATATTATGTTTTGTGAGAATTCATCTTCTATGTTTAAATTCTAAGCTAACACATAACTTTTGGAGTGTGTGTATGCGTGTGTGTTTATTGGTCTTTGTTTGTCCATGTAAACGCTCTTGGTCCCTATCAAATTCATTTTACCTGTCTACCTACCTATAGTAGCGCTCAATCAGGTCAGCCAAATGGTCTCTAGTAAACATTGATCATGCACTACACAAATAATGGCATATCAATAGGGACATTAAATTAGCATTTTTAGCGATAATTTAGGGACACTAAAAAGACAGAAAATAGACTTACACATCCAATAGATATAGAATGTAGCTAACTAATCAAATTGACAAAGAAACCATCTATAAATAACTACAAGATCTCGTACTTGGTTCAGCTAAATCTAGGAGCCTCTCGAATAGATCTCTTCGTCGTGCTTACTTACAGACACCTTAGCGACACTGAACAAACAAAAAAGAGGGACATTGAAAAGGGACATTATCGAGATACATTTAGGGACATTGTAGAAACATTAAAGCAACGTATCAATTTGAGTCCAAAAAAACAATAGCGTACCTAATCACGTGTCCGTATATCTTTCTTATCAGGTTTAGATCAAATCTTTTATAAGAATATACATCGTCACGGTCTCTGAAAATAGCGCTACTGACCCATACATATTAGGCAGCCACCACATGTGTGTTCTATCAAACTTAGAAATTACGCTTGTATCATTAAGATCTCGGATGATTTCCACGCCTAATGACGTAATCTTGCCTGCGATTTGCGGAATATTTTGTAAACATTGATCAAACTTAGAATGTATGGCAATGTTATTAGGATCTGGGAGAAAATAAGGGATGATTGCGATCTGAGAATTTGAATAAGGTAATATTTAATCTGACTTCCTAAGATTGTTGCAAACGTGGAAGTGAGTTTCCCAGTTCCATTCAGATTAAGTTCGCAATCTAAACAGATAAGATCAAACCGCTTGTTATTCACAATTTAATGAGTTCTTATACCATCTGATTGGCTGAAATTGTTTCCATTCTAAAAACTGTATTTCATATATGATTTTAAGTAAACCTTCCAATCAGAGTCAAATCGTAAACACCTCATACAAGTATAAGCATGAGCATGGTCAATGCGAATTTCTGAGGTGACATTGACAGTTTTTATTTATATCTTTTCCTGTGTATGATAAGTTATTTGATGACTTTAGATACATTTCATCTCTAATGTTTCAGCTAATAGAAACTCTTGCGGGATTTGCACAAAGCAGATAGCAGTGATTTACTGCCCCAAAATGGTGTCAAAAATAATGAACGAGGCGCATTGCATTCTTTTAATTGTTACAGTTGCGCAAACACACAATGTTATATCCGAATTACTCAGTTATATATATATATATATATATATATATATATATATATATATATATATATATATATATATATATATATATATATATATATAAGCAATCAGATCTATTAAGCTATATTTCTCAATTGCATTTGTCCATATTTTCAGAGAATCTATTTACGCCCATGCTTCTACTAGCTTATGTAGTACTGTTGAGGACTACCCGAATTTAATTCTATACCATTATATACCCTAGTATTGTTCGACTGAGAGGTTAAGTAAAACTTCAGCATGCGGGATAATTATAATAGTCTCAACGTAAACAGAAGCAAATCCAAGTGACGCAATGAGGTGGCTTCTATCTGTTTTATTATTTCTCTTTTACTTTTTACTTAAGGAAAATTTGTAGGTGTGACGATGTTAGTAAGTAATTGCGTCTGTTACAATTGTAATTTCAAGGGATTAAAAATAATAGCACGTATACTGTCAGACAAAGATATATTATACATGTATAGTAACTTTCATCAAGAAAGATTGTCAATTAGATTTGGGAAACGTTGCATGGCATTTCAAAACTTAACTTAATATGTTTAGTTGTATTTTAGAAGCTTTTGAGTTTTAAAAAGGCACCTTTTCTCCAAAAGTGTACGTTTTATTATACAGTTTTGGTAAATATTTTTTCCAGTTTTTGGAGTAAAAGAAAAATGTTATTTGCAACTTGTAATTTGTTATGCACAGCGTAGCCGTGAAAGTATTTGCAATATAAGCAAGAGCAATAAAATCAAAAAGTTTATTATCTCCAATAAATTGAAATCTCAATATTTAAAAATAATCTGACACTAATCATATCAGTCATTAAAAACATTGCTCCCTCAAATAAAAGCAAGTCACGTCTAGCTGGTTACACGTATGATCACTCGGATATTGACGCATATACAACATATAAACATATTACCTCAAATAACCTGAAGGTTCTCTTTCTTTCCGTAATAATAAGTAAAGTTCTTATTGCATTTGTGGTTGGGACTAACGATTCAATCCCATTTTAAAATCAAAATCGGTTGTTGCATCGCCGGCAAATCGATATCGTCTTTGCTTTTTAAAATATTATCCCATCGAGCTCTCGAAGAAAGACGGTATATCAAGTATAGCAAGAGCCCTGGAAAATATGTATCTGTTCTGTTCGTTAATTCATCATTCCTTGAAGAGTCTGACAAGAGTCTGTTCACATCTGCTTATGAATGAATATTCACTATCTGTCATCTTCATGTCGGATAATATATTCTTGCGAACTTCCTCAAGAAATATTGTATTCATCTGCAAATTTTACTATTTTGCTGTTTAGAGTAGTTTTAGTATCATGTTTCATTCAGCTTACACAGAATGTGTCAGTGATTAACATGTCTGACTCGCCGACGGTGGGGTATGAGTTCGAATCCCGACGTGGCCAGGTCCGTTCCTTTGATGAGTCATCTTGACACCTTACTCCATTTCATACACCATGCATAGTTCTTTGATAGAGTCTTATAAACATTTCAAAAGAGCTTATGTTGTTTACACTTGAAACATTGTACCATCGAATGCATATCTCATCGACAAGAAACAAGAGACAAGAAAAGTGAACCATTTACATGTACGATTCCTGAGGGAAAGGATGTGTGAATAATCTGTGAAAGTTGAATAATGTAAATCATTCATAAATACTAGAAAATAGTACTTCTCAATCGCAAACAGTGTTGATAACACATTTGTATGCCTTCGTGATGTTTGTGCGGCTGCGCAATTGACAACATTACAGTCGCTCCCGCAGCAATCTTATCTGGGACATGTAAAGCATTTAACCTTATTACTGCTTTGTATTCCCCTTCGTTTGCTTCTATTCTAAAAATTGATATTCTTGGGTTTGCTGAAAAGAGTATGTCCTATATCCTGGCCATAATTAATGCTCTTATCGAGTAAACGTGCTTACAAGGTCAAAAGGTTAGTCACGTTAATAAAGAACTTCAAGATATTTACTTCTACACATTTAATGCATTCTCAAGAGCTGCTCTCCGCGGTGTCGATGATGGATTTCGTTAAACCAGAAATGAAGCTAGTGATAAAGCCTAACCGGAAAACAGGTAGCGAGACTGTGGATCTCCTGAATGCACTATTATCATAACTTTGATTTCTCAAGAAAACACACAATAGCAACATTACTAAAGTAACAATACCTATGCATATAAAAGCATTTTTAGAACAATATAATTTTATTTTCTTTGACATGAGCCACAATATAATGTATAAACGTCTGACCTGACCAGCTGTAGCCACGATAAAGTATTGGGTTCCAAGGATTGTTATCCCCAGGGTTGATGTCGGAGATAAGCACCCGCTCCCATTGGAAAACCCCAATGACTTGGATCAGATAGAGCCCCTGACACGCTAATTCAGCTATAGGCCTTTAAAGGTAGCTTAAGCACAGCGCAACCTTTTTAAACTGACTGGAGGGGTGATGACAGTCGAGTTTCTGGTGCCTCAAAACCAGACGCTTCCGTTAGATTGGGCTCGTTAACCTTTTGTGGTCGCCCATCTAGGAGAAGGTAAACTCTGACTTTAAACCTTAGCTGCCTTGAAAACTATCCTCTCATGGGAAAAGATAAGGGAGTAAACACTAACAGAAAATCCAAAGACGGAGTCCCTAAGGCGACTGGACATTGTTTTCAGTGTCGTCTCGGAAATTCCTGTGGCGCAGCTGGTACGATGACGTTTCGGTCTGCCGTTTTCCTTGGAGTCATCAGCTGGATAGAGAGGGGGAATCTGCTGCATGGACAACAACTGATTATCCATATCAACTTGCCCAGGCTTGCCTGGAGTTGCTTCCGACGGTAGAAGAGATTTATAGGTCTCTCTGGAAAGCAACTGCCCGCTACAAGCTTAGCAGCCCCCAGACAAGAAGATGCCGTCAAACCACAGTTCGTTTGCTTTACTGGTGCGTATGGCTTAAGATCGGCAAGTACCTAACAAAACTACTGCTCCCAAAAAAAACAACAAACGAAAACCAACAAGGAAAACAACAGTCCTTAAGCTAGGTACCTGGGATATCCATACCATGCTGACTGGACTCTCAGATGATCTCCAGGCATTCAGTAATGTTCGAAAGACTTTAGTCATCAATGACGAACTTGCAAGACTTTAGGTTGACATCGCCGCACTACTGGAGACACGGCTACCAGATTTCGGGTCCCTGAGAGAAGAGAACTACACGTTCTTCTGGCAATGAAACAGCGCTAACTACGTCAGAGAGTTTGGTGTAGGATCATCTGTCAGAAACGCTTTGCTGGGCATGATAGAACCCTGCCAACAAGGAAACGGAAGACTGTTATCTCTCTGCCTCCACACCACAACCGGGCCTGTCAACCTGATAAGCCTTTACGTTCCCATGCTAAGCACCACCGCAGATACCATGGATGAGTTATATGATGAATTAAACTTACTCATCGACAAATATCCAAAGGAAGAGAACTTGATAGTACTGTCTGACATCAAAGAAGGGGGTGGTTTCTGCTCATGACCCTTGGCTTTCATGTCTTCGCAAGTTTGGTATTGGGAAGATGAATGAGAACGGGCAACGACATCTTAGAGATATACTCGTACCACGACCTCAACATCACCAAGTCATTATGTTAGTTAAAGCCACATGATATATATATATATATATATATATATATATATATATATATATATATATATATATATATATATATATATATATATATATATATTTCACAACAACATATTTTGAACTGGTACCACTTATATACTTTTCCTTATATATATATATATATATATATATATATATATATATATATATATATATATATATATATATATATATATATATCATCCAGTGACATGGCCAATATATGTGATGATGACCTTTGCCAATTATACATGTTCATGCACAATAGGAAGGGCTTTTGTTCAAGGATTTCAAAATTAAAATTTTCATTCTCAAGCAAAACTATTTGCATCTACTGTTCATACTTCCGGGTAACACAACGACGACAACTGAATCAAAGCCAATATCGAATATAATACAGATATTTTTGTATAAAGGAAACAAGGAAACAGTAGTTAATTGTGTAATAAGTTTTCAACCAAAACCCCCCCCCCCACCACAACAGCAACATTACAACTAACCAACAAAGCAAACAAATGCAAATGGTACAATTATTAACAATGTAGGTTATATCAAACGTTTGGAACTGTTTCATAAACAAATCTTTGTTCCTTAACAGGTAGGTATATGAATAGGTTTTCTTCCTTATATTACAAATTAATAGAAGGAAACAGAGAACTGCGTATGAGCGAAGGAGGGGACGTAGACAGAGCAATGTCACACGGTGCTACGCGAAGTGAACTGGTTTAAGGACAGCCCCTGAAAATGTAACACACAGTACATGGACATACAATACACAAACATGGGGTTTAAAATGTAGGAAATAGATTATTCTTTATTTTAAACAATGGATACTTGTCTAATTTTAACTTTTGGCTATTATAAAAAAGGCATGGGACTAGTTAAGATACAGGAGAAACATAACATATGATATGGCTCCCTGAAGCAAGACTAACCTGCCGTATTTCAAAATTAATGAGAAACGACACATATGAACACGCACCGAATACACTAGGAACTTGTTTTTGTTTGTTTAGTTATACATTAAATAGGATATAATGCACATATCTCACTAAGGTTTAAATGACAAAGACATATGGACCCAGCATATAGTCCAAATAAGACACATTGTAACGACTGGGATACAAATTTGATACAACAAGCCGCCCCTACACTAAACTATATAGTAGATACATCATACAGCAGAACACACATAGTATACATGGGATTTAGGATATTGGTCACTAGCATATAACAAGGGATGAGTTCTCTAACTATGGAATCAATCTAGTATGGAAGCGCCACAATTTAGATTACACTAGGACATAAATACCCCGCAAAAACAAATTCTTTCATAAGATACAGACATACACACCTTTGTGGGTAACATATACACATAAGACGCCTTTTATGTTTGGGTGTGTGTGTGTGAAATTTGTCTGGTACCCCCCCCCCCCAAAAAAAACAAAAAAACAGAAAAGGTAGGTCTTGTTTATTCTTAATTATGGAATAATGGAACATCATGTATTTCATACTAAGCACTTTATTTTTTAACAGGAAGGCGTAAATGCTTAGCATATTTGCAGTAAAGAACGTGTCTGTCTAACTATATGTTAGGCTAGCATTACTGGTATTTTCACAATAATACAGCCGGAAATAATACATTGGTTCTCGTTTGCTTTCGCGTTTTGCGGAAAAGCAACTCATTAAGGTTACAATTGGAATAAAATACCCGTTGCACAGGGAGGCACCAGAAACACTAGAAAGCCCATTAAAGGATTTCTTAAAAAACTATTCAAAAGAATTCGACAACATTTTATCACAAAAGAAATCTTGGCTTATTGAGGCTATAAAATTATACCATTCCACAATCAGGTATGGATTTTTGTTTGTTTGTTTAAGATTTTTAACGTATCTTTAACAATGTTTCAGTCATATCGCTACGATGTCTGCAGTGAGACAGTCTATAGTGATGTCTTGCACTGGGGCATCATGCCGCAGTCATGTAGAATGATGTCCCACCCAGTCACATTATCCTGACACCAGACCGACCAGTCCTAACACTAACCTCTTAATGCTGAGCGTCAAACGAGGCAGCTGTTAGTACCATTTTTATAAGTCTATGGTGTAATTCGGCTGGGGATTGAACCCACGACCTCCCGCTTCTGCGGCGGACGCTCTAACCACTAGGCCATCGGAGCGGTTGTCAGGTATGGAAGTTGTTCCTAAATAAAATTAGAGAAGGGGGGGGGGGGGAGGGGGCGCTTTAGTAACATCTTCTCAAAAGCGGCTAAACATAATGGTACTTCCGTGAGGTCAGTTTTTCCACACATTAAAAATCTAAACACATAAACAACATTAGCAAAGCAAAAACAGCGGCATAAATTGTTAACTGACCTCATCGCAAAACATACCATTAACACCTTTACATAGTGGACAAATGATGCCAAACATCATAAAAACCTTGAAATATTAGCGTTACTCCCAACACTGAGATTAACTGCGACAGAAGGAATCTTACCAATTCACATTTATTCGTCAACTTCTTTTACATTTGGTAAATTGGTGAATATTAGACAGGTGAGTGATTTCAGGTACATTGGACCTGCTGTTTATTCAAAATTTTCTTGACAGAATACTAATTGACGCATGACTCTGGCAATCACACCAATAATCAGCAGAACTATAGTAATACATTTCTCTCTTACGTTTGTACACTCACTGAGAGATATTCTGCTCTACGAAAACTGGTACACATTTATGTAACCAAATTAATTCAAAAACGTTTGAATGTATAGTCTTGCTATGATTGTAAATGTTGACCTATGATGTGATTTATATCTCCATATGTTAGTGACGTCGACTTACAACATTGTTGCAGTTGTGGTATTATCATATGCCACCTATATGTGTCCTGATATTTTCATCAATACGAGTTTTGTTCTATTCTAATCTGTACTGTTCATAAAATAGTGATCTTAGCGGTAATCAAGAGTACTGTATTAATATATTATACACGATGATCTTATCGGTATTCAGGAGGGCAAGATCAATATTAGTATAAACGTATCGATAATCAGCCAGACTATTGTAAAACACAATACAGTAATCATAGCAGTATTCAGGACAATATTAATACATTATAACAGGGACAGTATCCATAGCGGTATTCAGAAGGATAATATTAATACATTATAACACGGACAGTATTCATAGCGGTATTCAGAAAGACAATATTAATACATTATAACTTTGACAGTATTCATAGCGGTATTCAGAAGGATACTACTAATACATTATAACTTTGACAGTAATCATAGCAGTATTCAGGACAATATTAATACATTATAACATGGACAGTATTCACAGCGGTATTCAGAAGGATACTATTAATACATTATAACTTTGACAGTGTTCATAGCAGTATTCAGAAAGACAATATTAATAAATTATAACATGAACCGGAATCATAGCAGTATTCAGGACAATATTAATACATTATAACATGGACAGTATTCATAGCGGTATTCAGAAGGATAATATTAATACATTATAACACGGACAGTATTCATAGCGGTATTCAGAAAGACAATATTAATACATTATAACTTTGACAGTATTCATAGCGGTATTCAGACGGACAATAAATGGTGTCATATGAAGCATACATATAAAAACATAGGAAGTTAATCAAAAGAGAAAGTAAAGGAATTGAATTGCATTACAAATAATAATAATAATAATAATAATAATAATAATAATAATAATAATAATAAATATTATTATTATTATTATTATTATTATTATTATTATTATTATTATTATTATTATTTATAAAGTCTTGACCGTGACAAGCAATTTATGTAGATTTTCAAATGTTCTACATGTATTTTGTGTTCGAACAGTGACTAGCACATGGGTCATCGAGTATTCTTTCAGTGTTATGTGCCTTTCTTTAGAACAAAAGTTCCAGTACTGTTATCTATGCTTTGAATATATGCATATAAGTTTTCGTTCACTGCCACCGTTTTCCTTCATTCCCCACGGCAGAACAAAACAACCTTGTACCCCACGCTGTGTGGCATAGATTAAGTAACCTTTCATTTTAAATGTACCCTGCATTAAATACTGATTCTAACAAAAGCCACAACGCACTCGTGTTGATAGTTCAGAAAGTTAACTCTAGATCAAACAATAAATAGACGTGTCACATACCGGGGTATCTAGTACGACATTTCTAATGTTAACATTGATATCTACCGAATGCAAATTAGTCCACTTTGATCTTAAAATTTATCGAATATTTATGGCAGACATTTTGGCCCACTTAGCAAAGGGAAAGCAAAATGAATAATCAGCAAAAATTGTACTTAAGGCCACGATTGGTTGTCAATAAGAAATAAACATCAGTTAAGGTTATCTTTGTCAAGTTGAACCATATTATTACAAGAAATTAAATTGACGCAAATTCTACTGATGCACCGTCCAAAACGTGTGGGTTATTTTTGTTGTTTAGCTTTAGGAACCTCTATGATGAAAAAAGAAGTTTCTTTCATTGATGCAACACGTGTGATTGAAGTTTGAACAACAAGAAATTAAACAAACACATCAGAAAACAATAACAAGGTTCATATGGTTTTCAAATTACACGCACGAAGGATGATTTTATGCTGTAAGATATATGCTAGGTCCTGATAAGGAAATCTTCAATATTATGTTGTTTTCATAAGCTGTTAAAAGAGCAGAGTTAGTGCAGTGTGTCCCATTAATCACGTTGATAAGCAAGGATTATGTCCCATTGAGTAAATGACACACAAAGCTCGTGCCCTTTCAGTAACGTCGATAAGCAAGGTAGTAATCGCATTCGTGAAAATGACACACACACCGTGCGTTTTACACAAAAGAAACAATTTCTCTTGCCCTAATTGCTAGTACGAGGGATTCATATACGGACAAGATAACAGACTCAGTGTCGACAACGGCGATCGAATATGTTTTACAATACCTTACATAGATAGCACTAACTGTTGTGCATGAAATGGATCATAACAACTAGTATCATAGCAACGGTAATCATTGAAACGGTATACAAGTATCGTAGCAACGGTAATCATTGAAACTGTATACAGATATCGTAGCAACGGTAATCATTGAAACGGTATACAGGTATCTTAGCAACGGTAATCACTGAAACGGTATAAAGGTATCGTTGCAACGCTAACTTTATTTTGTTTGACAATGGTAAAACAAATCACCGCTACCACAAAAACTATAGCTGCAGCAATATGATAAATGGTTACTAAAGAAAGTTACCGTATCAAACCTATATTTGAAAATCCCTGAACATTTTTATTGGCCGCCATGTCTTGCATATATTGTGCATATATATATATATATATATATATATATATATATATATATATATATATATATATATACCTAGTTATGTATATTTAATCTGTATTATTTGTTTCTTAATGATTTTATGTACTTGACCTTAGTAAAAATCATGTTCTTCGTGTACATGACTAGGACCTTTGTTCTAGAAATGAACTTTGGACCATCTTCTTGGTTCTACATTTTTTTAAAATAGCTTTTCATATAATGTTGATTTGGTGATAAATCAGCAATTCTAGCGATAACATCCGATCAAGAATCAACAATTGTGCTGTGCTCAGATTTTCATTTAGGTGGATCTTATTTTTTTAACTTATTAAATACTGGAAATACAAAGTGCACAATAAAATACTATTCTTGGACAGAAATATCACAAAGTTGGAATTTTAGTGAGTTCAGACAAACAATTTTTTAACTATATTAATGTGATGCATATAAAGCCTGCTAGTACATCAGCACACTTCAGACCATTGGCACATTGCACTTTCGATACTACGGGCACATCAGCACACACGCTTTCGGATAGTACTAGGAATACCAGTAGAGTTCAATTAGAAATTTATATACAGATGGACATTTCAGTGACCATTCAGGATAATTTGGGATTTAATTCACAATACATTAAATCTATTTGAAATGTTCACTTTGTATTAAATCGAACACACAGACATACATATATATGTTCCCTTTGCTGGTCACTAGCTAGCAAAACAACGTTTCGTTACTATTATATATATATATATATATATATATATATATATATATATATATATTTATATATATATATATATATATATATATATATATATATATATATATATATATATATATATATATATATATATATATATATGCCCTTGTTTACCGTCCGTCTGCAGGTGTCTCCGCCCTTGGCCAGTACTTCCCAGCCATCGGATGAAATGTCGCATGCCATCATGTTCCTCCTGCGCACATCCATGACCATTCTCGTGTCAGTGGCCAACTGTCCATATAGGATGTCTTTCAGCAGCCTCCCATCCTCCATGCATCGGACGTGTCCCAGTCATCGAAGGCGACGTTTGCTCAGCAGGAAGTACATGTTGGGGGTATTTGCATGCTGCAGGATCTCTCTGTTTGGGACACGGTCTTGCCAGATGATTTTCTGGATGTGTTTATGTAAGCAGTTTAGGTAGCGCTCTTGCCTCATGTAGCTACTCCATGTCTCACTTCCATATAGACGGGTGCTGAGAATGCAGGCCTGGTAAACTTGGACCTTGTTGTGCTATGTCAGCGTGTTGTTTTCCCACAGCCTCTTTGTTAGTCGTGCCACAATGGTGTATGCCTTTCCAAGCCTTTTGTCTAGCTCATTATCAAGCGAGAGAGTGTTGATGATGGTTGATGGCCAGGTAGGTAAAGTTGTTGACAGCTTAGAGAGTGACACCGTCGAATTTGATAGATTATCCTGCTGACTAATTCAACGGCCTTGGTGTGGTCGATGAACATCATGTAGAGTGGTTGACTTTAATGTCAGCTTTTCTCTTGTAGTTATTGTAAGGAGAAGATCGTATATCATATATAAGTGGGACAAATGCCTCCCATTATTCCTCATACTATGCTAATAAACACGATTAACAATCGGAATAATTTGGATTGGCCACAATCGGAATAATTTGGATTGACCACAATCGGAATAATTTGGATTGGCCACAATCGGAATAATTTGGATTGGCCACAATCGGAATAATTTCCAAACAAATTACCTCATATATGACAATATTAATAAACACATGATAACAATGACAGGAGAAAATCGGCAAGGCTAATTCATAATGGATGCAAAATCTTAGTCTCAGAACCATGTAGCGTACAACACGTTTCTTCAGTCAAATATTTGCCCCATAATAAATCATAATTTAGCGCTTAGTGCTACCTTAATCGCAAATAGAAATGTCATCCTATAACAGACATTGATATTATACAGCTATTAGCCTTTTGCTGATGCATGTATTAAATTGTATGAGCCAGTAATCCCCACATTTACCGTCATCTGGTCAATATACTATGTTTAAAAGTTTGTACACTTCATATTTACTACAGTGAAAGTATCTCATTCTTTTATTTCTTGACTCGGTAATTCTGTTATAAATTAACTTATTTCAGATCAGTGAAAGTGTCATTTCCTGATTCGACGAAAAATACATTATGACTCCACGTTAGCTTTATACCAGGAATGATGGCAAATCACGTGACAAAGTATGGGCCAATAAAAAAGCATTGCACACGAATCATGTAATAATATCCATTATCACAGTCCAAATACACAAAGGGATACATATCTGGCAAACAGATTTTTTTCGAATGAGCACACGACAACAACATCGGTTTCTCATTGGATGAATGCCAGTGATGACGTATCAGTTTAGGCAGGGGTCCATCAGCGACTGACCACAAACCACATCCTATGATTTCAAGGCGGTATAATAAATTATGCTGAAAGAGGTGATATATACTGCCATCGATCGATGGACCGATCTATGGATGGATGAATGGATGGATGGATGGATCGATCTATGGATGGATGGATGGATCGATCTATGGATGGATGGATGGATGGATCGATTGATCTATGGATGGATGGATCGATGGATGGATCGATCTATGGATGGATGGATGGATCGATCGATCTATGGATCGATGGATCGATCGATCCATGCATGCATGCATTCATCTAATCGTCCGTCCATCCATTCATCCATTCGTATGTATGTATGTATGTATGTATGTATGTATGTATGTATGTATGTATGTATGTATGTATGTATGTATGTATGCATGCATGCATGCATGCATGCATGCATGCATGCATGCATGTATGTATGTATGTATGTATGTATGTATGTATGTATGTATGTATGTATGTGTTTGTGCATGCATACAAGATAAAAGGTAAACAACCTGTAAAATCAAGGTGCAAACTCATTTCTTTTTATCCTAACTTATCCTGAAAAGTCTATGACATTCTTTGACTGGAGGTCTCCAACGGATGCATTTTCAAGTTCAGATGATGTCCCGTTACTTATTTGACTTTGGAGCTATTGTACTCCATGAAGTCTGCTGGCAAACGCTTATCTAATCGGATTATATACAAGATAAAGGTCTCTGATATATTGAAAGGGATAAAATATCAAACTTGTATATGGTTGTCAGTCACTAGGAACAGTGAAGAGGCTTAAAACAAGCAAGCCAAACCGATTTGCAATTTGCGGGCTTTCATACAAGTTAGCACCTGTTCTCTGGTAGGTATTTTTTTAGAGTGGGTATAGTACTATTTAAATGAAAATTAGAGTGTTTTTTTTTTCAAACATAGATCACATTGAAAGGCGTTCGACTAATATTAACATTAATGGTGCGGCTTAGATGATAAAATTATATTCTCTATCTATCTATCTATCTATCTATCTATCTATCTGTCTGTCTGTCTGTCTGTCTGTCTGTCTGTCTGTCTGTCTGTCTATCTATCTATCTATCTATCTATCTATCTATCTATCTATCTATCTATCTATCTATCTATCTATCTATCTATCTGACTTTACAAGTACAAGACTGTTAAAATAAATCCGTCATGTAGTCCTAGTATATCTTGTTTTATATTTAAATTATTTAAATCACGACTTTAATAAAACAAACACAAAAATCAAAACAAAACTTCTTGTTGGCGGAATTTCCCATCCCAAAACTTTCACGTCAAATATGTAGCATATGAAGTCATTTACTTGGTATAAAATATGAATTTCCTTTTATGTGACGTTATTTGTTCCATTTGATCTAAATTAATCATATAAGATAACGAGTGCTCCCCCCCCCCTCTCTCTCTCTCTCTCTCTCTCTCTCTCTCTCTCTCTCTCTCTTAAATTACTGGGTCGAAAAGAAGTGCATTTAAAAATAAAATTGTAAATGACAACTTAACAATAGGATCAAAATTGAGAATACGTGCTTTCTCTTACCACACGTATTATCGACATATTCTCTTTGTTTTTGTGACATGAATTGCTTTCGCAGGGTTCCATTTCAAGGTGATCTTTGTGTATAGCTTTTGGAATGTGGATCACTCAGATAAGGCACCCTTTGTATATAGCTTAAGAAATGTGGGTCAGGCAGAATAATAACTGCTATTTTGACAAAAAAATTCCAATCCTATTATTGTTATGCTTTGCTAAAGAAAATATTCCAACTACATTGATGGCTATAGTTCAACTGTCTAAAACAAAGAAACACACAAGACACAATATAATTCAGGAAAAGTATCAAGTTTACATCACAAAATCTCTGCAGGCTTATTTATTAGAGGCCCATTTATTGTTCATTCTCTCCTGTAGCTTTGACTAATTGTAGGTAGTAGGAAAAGTCGACCAATGTCTTCAGTATTTGTACTTAAGATCCTGTATCATCATTTGGTGTATTTTGATATCAATAAATATGGATCTTGCCCATCTCTCGTTGCCTTATTGAGAATACTTTTGACAGTTTGATTTGTTCTCTCGTTGCCTTATTGAGAATACTTCTGACAGTTTGATTTGTTCTCTAGTTGCATTATTGAGAATACTTTTGACAGTTGATTTGTTCTCTCGTTGCCTTAATGAGAATAATTTTGACAGTTTGATTTGTTCTCTCTATTAAACCATTCGACTGTGCCTACTTGGGTCTTGATGTAGTGTGTTTGAATCTCTAGGTTTTACAAACTGACCATGTTCTTTTTTATGCAAACTGTGGTCAATTATCATTTCTTTCTTATCATGTTATTCAATGTCGTGCACAAACTTTGTGTGTGTGTGATTACTGTGCTAGCTAGTGAATATTTTAACTTTGTGTGTGTGTGATTACTGTGCTAGCTCGTGTATATTTTAACTTGGCAACTTGAAAACTCTGGAGCATGAGTAAACTAGTTGTAATTAATCCACATATCTCACTTTCTTCCAAACATTTCCCATGGTGCAGTAGGGTATGCAGGCAAAAATGGTTATTTTTTATTTGATATTTTGTATTCCTGGCAAGTAGAACAATTTGATTCCATATCTGCAATACATAATGTATCTTGCTCTTTCCCTTTCGATCTCTCAATGCTCATGTGACTTTTGTGCAAGTCATTTAGCATAGCTTTCTAAAGAACATCTAGGATTACAGTCTTCTCTCATTTTATAAATAATCCGTCGATTGCTGAAAGTTCATCTCTACAGTTCTAGAACTTTCTGATTTCAAATGTAACGAGATGTTTATCATCAATATGAATCATGTCTTGTAATTTGTTCATGTTATTATCACGTTTAGTTCCATTTTTCTAATTGTGTATCTGTATTTTTGTATATTTGACATGATAATGTGCACATAGCACTAAATTTATTTATACTCATCTGACATGTGTCCGTTTGTCTGTACGTTTTCAACAATATATCTGGTACATTTAATACTTTTCATGGTCAGAACTGTACTTTTGTAGTCTTAAAATCATTCTCTGAAGTCTAGGTAATGCGTGAGATAGACGTTTCATGAGGGTTCCTTCCAGAGGTCTATGATCCGATTCAATTTGTACTTGACGACCATACATAAGTATATTGATTATATCTTTCAAAACCTAAACACCGCTTCGGTGGCTTAGTAGTTAGAGAGACAGCCGCGGAAACGGAAAGGTCATGGTTCGATCCCCGGCTGCGTCATACCAAAGGCATACTAAAATGGTACTAACAGCTGCCTCGCTTGACGCTCAGCATTAAGAGGATAGTGTTAGAACTGATCGGCATGATGCCACAGTGTTACACATCACTATAAACTGCCTCACTGCAGACATCGTAGCTATATGACTGAAAAGTGTTAAAAGCTACGTTAAAAGTCCTAATCAAACAAACAAAAATCAATGCCAAATAACACAACAATAAGTTTTTTTTTCGATTTATGCATACCTTGATTCTACATTTGTCAACGAAGTTGACGTAAATGCTATGGGTTTGCCTTACTACATCGACCCAGTTCCATGTCCTGATTTTGATGCATCACAACTAACAACGACAAGCGTCTTAATATTGAAGCATTTCAAGACAGGTCCTTTGCTTAGAACCCGTATCATCTTTTCAAGTGTATGTTTCTAGGCAGTTTAGCAAAAACAATTAGTGTCACATTTCAAACGTGCTTTGATTTTCTCTGCCGCTGTAGACATGATTCGAATACATTTCGCGAGGTAGTTAACAGTACCCAGTAATCTTTCAATTTCTTTTTTGCCCATCGGAGCGGGCATTTCTGTGATTACTATTAGTGTTTCTGGGTCAGGTATATTACCTGACGATGTCAAAAGGTATCCCACGTAGCAAACTTATGTTTGTCCAAACTGTCAATTTTCTAAATTTAGTGTCATATTTATTTCCTAGCATCTCTTTAAAACATTTGTCAGTTTTCCATCATGTTCTTTCTTTGAAGTTCCCCAAACTTATACATATATGTCTTCACCCCATGCATGTCCTCAAAACACTGTGCCATGCGTTTCTGTAACACTTCGTGAGCAAATTTAATGCCAAAAGGCATTCGCAGGTAGCAATATCTACCAAATGGGGTCTCTATAATGTAAATAATGGCTTTCTTCATCCATGGGTGTTTGCCAGTAACCATGATTGGCATCTAGTTTGGAGAGAAACTTAGCTCCAGCCATCCTCGTGGTGATATCGTCAATTGTAGGAAGTTGATAATGCACTCGCTTGATAGATTGATTCAAATTTCTCGGATCTAGACATATTCGTAGATTTTACAGACTGGGATCCAGAACTTCGACGGTCAGTGTCTTCACGCAAACATACAAACTCCATCACGTGCTTTCTCGCCTATTCTAGATAGCTAAACTTTATTCAAGACTTGATGTATTCATCTGTAATTAGATGGCGCTGCTAGTCAACTCGGTTCAAATCGACGGAGTAGCAGTAGTAACATGTCTAGAAAGTTCAGCTTTTGAAGTATGGTCACTTCCAGAAAAAAGAGAAGGATTAAAGAAGAGAAATGCCAAGATTTCTAGTCGGAAAAAGGATCTCATTGAGAGGTAAGTGTGCGTTAAAAGTGTTTATAGGATACACGGTACTAATTATATGGAGGAACCGTGAACCAGTCTCGAAAAGGGTGAAGAAATAATAGAGTATATATGGGTTTGGTGGTCTATAATTGGTTAATAGTGATAAGTAAAATTTTAGTAAAAATATCTTTTGAGAACTTATCCTATCTGTAATTTTTAAAAAAAGATAGCAATATTGTATTGTTGCAATTTTATTATTTTTATGGGGTTGACTTAGGAGTAATGGTAATTTGGTATAGAATCAGTAACGTGTGTTTTTCATGCACATGTAGGTAAACAAATGCCACGGCCGATATGGTGTGCTCCACACAGAGGCTTGCATCAAGATATTAGTGCATGGAGATACATGTCTGATCATTAGCACTCAGAAATTGTAAGTTATTGAATTTTGAATATGATGGTATTTCCATATGTTTACTATGGGAGTTGAATTAGTACCGTGACTCCCAAATGCGACCTATACCATAATAGGAACCTGTTGTTTCCATGCTTACTACGTGCATCCAGGGTATCATGTTGGTAATTTGTGCATGTGACAATCATAATGGAGTCCTTTTTTCATGATTTGCCGGTGATGTTTGAGAACAAATCTATACAAAATACAGATGGGTAGGATTGTGTACATTGTGTGCAGTATATAGCTCAGGCTATGGAAAAAAAGAGAATAAACTCATTATGGCAAAGACCTCGATAACCTTGATACCACTTAACTATTGCATCTGTTGTATAAGATAAATTACTTATTAATTTTGGAGTACATGTATCATCTTTTTAAATGACTTTTCAAAGTTAGCCTGACACCTCTTAATCAAGAGCAAAGTTGTTCTACATCTTTTCCCTCAGTTTGTTTAGTTCATCCTGTCATCAAATACATTTGATATACTCTCACCTTTAATGAACGTTCAATGATTTTTGAGCCAGATGGTATGTATCAATATGATTTACAGGAACTGTTTCAGTTATTCCTTCCCTCCTATGGTCCATGCTAGCCCGATAACTAGCAGTGTCTGGATCAGTTGCAATGGTGTGTACCTCTAGATTGTTTGTTTTCTTCACATGTATAAGACCCTGCTTACAAAATGTGTATTCATCCCCAATATTTGGTTCTAAGCATTTATTTGCTAGCAGTAACACAATTGGGCTTCATCATCAGATGCATGCATTTTATGCATTGTGCATATTTTGTTCTTTGTATTTATATTAATTACCATTTGATCAGGAATAGTGTCGTCAACTTGAATGGTTGTGCACTGGTTAGCTGGATGAAAGGGTGTCCTACCTACTCCAATAAAAATTGCATTATTATATGTTGAGTTACATTGAATATCGATTATATGTCTTATTTCCTATCATAAAATTAAACTTCTTGATTTCTTTTCTATGTTCTGCCATGTTTCTCCTATTGGTACATTCAAAATTTAGGTAAACAACTTGGAACTTTTCTGCATCCCTTTTGCTGAGGGGGGAGGGACATTCACACTTAAAAGAATAGTTCTCAACCCTTACTTTCATTAGAAGTCCATGAAAGTCCTAAATGCATCGCATTATTTACACAGGCAGGTTTTCTTCCACAACTTCTCAGTGACATTTCTTCATACAGATGAAACATTCTTGATGTATATCAGCATGTCGAACATAATGCTCTCTCCTGCCACACCAGACCTGTTTTCTTCATTTTTCAAATCCCATGATAGAAAAGCTTGACAGTCAGGATGTTAGAACAGGTGCTTTCAGAAGAAATTATTCCACATCTCGGTATATTTTCAGGTGTGTACTAAGCGATATGTGTTTTGTTCACCAGATCTGTTGATGTGAATAGATGAAAACAAGTTTCATGTTAGAAATATGTTTTCAGATTTGAAACAAAATCTATTTATAAGCCAACATTGCTCTGCACTTAATAGCAAGTGATAGTATATAATCATTTAGCTGTAAATTGGAGCTTGCTACTTGGTATGCCAAATCAATAGTATTACCTCCCCTTTGAATGTAATTGAGTGGCTGCAAGGTTTGCGTTGTTTCTCTTTTTTCCAATACTTTATGCATTTTATATTGAAAAGTAAAGAATTTAATACTGCATGTAGTGGAAAGTAGCCACAATAATGATTGTAAAGCCGTGATCTAATGTCAAACCTGGCAATTTGTTTTTAAAACTTCCGCTTTTTTAATTAGACAGATGTCATTTCGGATTTGAGAAGTATTTGCAGGTTGTCGCCATTAAAATTACCCAGATATCCACATGACATTATTAAATATAACATACACAAACGCAACAAGCGAAATGAGTGAATCTTGAAGTTTTGTGACAGCTGTACATTTAAGCAAATCATAATGAGTACATTCTATGTAGGTCGTTTGTCACGTCACATCACCAAACTGACTTATCAGACAGCATACACTAAGAACTGGATGTTCTCATTAAATCGATTTACTGAAGGTACTTATTAAATATTTTAGTCGTAAATTCTAAGTGTGTAAGGCTGCTGGTGGCTATTATCACCACCAATCATACTGTATATATATATATATATATATATATATATATATATATATATATATATATATATATATATATATATATATATATAATTTTAAGTTGTCCATCTCTGTTCAAGCATGAGTAATGTGTCTGGTTTACTAAACCGTTCTGGAAATTCTTTCCAAACTCTACGTTTGCAGGGGTTATTGGAATCATTCTATGAATCAAACTTGAAATGGTTACTGTCTCAAATGATTACAGGTGGACACAAGACGTATTCCATTCAGGTATCGGAATTTAAACTAGAGAAGCTACGTACATTTAATGAAACCAAACATATTCCATTCAAATATCAATAAACCAGAATGGCGACGTTCTTTTAATGCAACAAACACAACACTTTTGTGAAAAGTGTATGTGCAAACTATGTTATTTACTTTCACATGCATGCGTTTGTTTAGAAAGAATTGGATAAATAATAAGTGAGACATTCTTTTTAGCACAAGTTATTTCATTCTCTAATATTATGATTGTTTCTTGTTGTAAATATTGACATGTAATAACAAACTTGAAAGTATTCGCAACAAACATGTAAGCTTAAATGTCGCCTTAAGTAAGGAAGAATGCAATTCATTGTATAGTGTGCCGCGGGTCATAATACCCTCAACTTCACACAATCCCTTTGAAAATAGCTTTAATATGAAATATTATCTAAACCAAATCTAGTACTATGATTGTCTGATCTGATCGACACTGACATATTTGATAAAATTACTTAATTTAAAATTTATAAAAGTATATTATATAGAATTTATGAAATTATATCAAATGTTGCATATGATTTACGTAAGATGAAAACAGCAAGATGGAAAACGGTGTAAATGGTACTTTTGTTTGAGCCATGTAAATTGTTACGGAGATGACTTCAAAGCCAGTACTTGTAATACACCAAAACAAAACCCTAACAACCTATCACGAAACATTCAGAATTAAATTGGGTATCAATGTTTGGCCTCGTAAAGGAACACTCGGACTGGAAAGTTACGTATACCTGATATTCGCGTCGTCTTGATGGATGTTGTCTCTAGGGTGTTTTATTGGCATTACTCATCACACGTGAAAGCAGGTTGCCTACTCAGACATTTTCAACAAACGATGAATGATGGGGTCAGTGATGGCAGGAAATTTAGCCTCCGTATTTTTTACTTTCACATATGATGTTATTATTAAATAAAAATAGCTGAATAACCATACTATTTTTAAATGCATATCAATGAAAACGTTTCGTTGTTGTTTTTTAATTTATACGTTTTGAATATGACACTTCACATCACGTGTTTTCTGTTCGACTCATTGTCTCTTCGAATAGAGCGACATAAACCCGTCCATTTCCATACCTGAGTAAATACATGTGTTGTGTGGTCCAGATTGATAAAGGGAGGTTTAAAAGGTAGAATGATCATTGAAAATAACTGCACTTTTCAACCAATTTATATTATGATTGATAATTATTCTGCATTGAAAGCGGTCTGATAAATTTATATCCTACACCCTTGTGTACATCTTGAAATGTAAACATCTTCTACAACTTGCTTGGTAATTTTGGCTTCTACAGGAGCTACTGTATAGGACTCCACTCCGAAATAAAGAATTTCAAGAAAAGACCAATTATTTACATACGTAGTAAAGTACTCCATTTCAGCATACAGAATGTCATGAAAGAGCAATCATTTACAAATGTTGTACAGGACTCCATTCCAGCATGCATAATTTCAAGAATGATCTATCATTTACCTATTTTGTACAGGATTCAGAAACAGGCCAATTAATTGCATATGTTTTATAGGAACACACATTGAGTCTGATTATAAGCAGATCGTATGATTTGTTTGCTAACCACTACATGCTTTATTTGTTTTTAAGGGCTAATCTTAACTGTGACGTGCACGTTCTTTATATAATGCATATGGGCATCACTATATGAAACTATTCTGTTAATATCAGAGATATGCATTTCACGGTTTTCAATCCAAAGACAACAATCAAAACTCTCTTACAGTTTGCAGTCAAAAGAAATACAAAATCATCTGCCTGTTGTCGTATGTAGTTAAACTCTCTCTCTCTCTCTCTCTCTCTCTCTCTCTCTCTCTCTCTCTCTCTCTCCTCCCCCCCCCGCCGAGGATGTCTCTTTAAATGCCAATTACTTCCAAGATGTTCACCTTTATTTCACCAGGTCAATCATAAGCAGTAAGTTCTAAAAAAATTCCTAGACAATCATTTGTTTCGGCATTCAGAAGCTCGAATCTATCTTATATAACTTTTCCCTTTGGAGAATGACCATTTGTCACTGATCAGAATCAGCTGTCTCTTTCTCAACCGGTTTTAAGATGTCCGGTCAATATGATTAAATCGGAACAATGACCCCATTTGAAGTCTGACCACTGATTTGGAAGAAATTAAGAATACAGGTCGACATGACCATTCCCAAGTACATCCCTGGTCTAAATATGATATCATTTTAATGCTCGGTGCATTGAACTTTAAGGTTCACTGCTCATTCAAAATTCGACACTTCAGAACTGCATTATATCGTCTTCACATACTATACATAATATAATGCACTTCAACTATGATTACATTTTATCGTCTTTGTATATCATACGTAATACAAGCACTTTAAAAATCACTGCAATATATCGTCTTTGTGTATTGTAAAACATGAATTTCACATGTGACTTCAATGTATTGTCTGTGTGAACTACATATAATACAAACACTTCAGCGATAAATACAACGTATCATCTTTGTATACTATATAAAATAAAAGCACTTCAGCTATGACTGCAATATTTCGTATATGTGTATTATAATACGAGCACTTCATCTGTCACTGGAATGTATCACCTTTATTCACTATATATATATATATATATATATATATATATATATATATATATATATATATATATATATATATATATATATATATATATATATATACATATATATATATATATATATATATATATATTCACTATATATATATATATATTCACTATATATATATATATATATATATATATTCACTATATATATTTATTCACTATATATATATATATATATATATATATATATATATATATAATACAAGCGCTTCGACTATTACATGCAATGTATCGTCAGCGTGTACTTATAATAAAACCATTTCAACTATAACTGCAATTGATTGTCCTTATGTACTATATTTCAAACATTTGACCAATGAATGCAATGTATCGCCTTTGGGTACTATATAATACAATCATTTCAACTATAACTGTAATATATCGTTTTTGTGCACTATCATACACGCATTTCAACTATGACTGCAATGTATCATCATTGTGTACAATAATGCAAGCATTTCAAATATAACTGCTGCAATATATCGTCTGTGTGTACTATCATACAAGCATTTCAACTATATATGCAATGTATCGTCTTTGTGTACTACAAAACATTCGTTTAATGTCCTTCTACAAGGTTAGGAATTGGTTTTAATTCGAAGTGACTGAGACTTAGAAGTCTGTTTCATAATTAGAGAATGCATCTCACATTTCTTCATAATCGTGTTGAGACTTTAATTGCAGTATCATTTCCTGATTGCAATCACATCACTTGCTTACTCGAAGATGGTTTCTTCACGTGTTACTAATCTATAATTCAATCAGATCAATGAAATAAATGAGGTGATAATGATGGCCCTAATAATAAGATCAATATGATACCATGAAGAAATGAAGACCAATTTTTTTTTTACAAATATGTAAATAGCTCCCAATCAAGAATCGCCACTTTTTCTGTCTTTGCCTATTTTGTACTAAAACAATTTTATACACACAACTCTTACTGGCCTCCAATCCCCACCCCATCCCCCCCCTCTCTCTCTCTCTCTCTCTCTCTCTCTCTCTCTCTCTCTCTCTCTCTCTCTCTCTCTCTCTCTCTCTCTCTCTCTCACACACACACACACACACACACACACACATAACTTCAAAAGTGGTTGTTAGATGTGGGATATCGTTTATGAATCGAAATACAATGGGATGTTTTGAAATCAGGAGTACATTGGGAGACAAGTTTCCAGTCCTCCATAGTCCTATCAGACTGTGGACGGATACAATATCATATATCGTGAATTTCCTAAGGTCTCACAGAACATTCATCTGTTTATTGTGTAAGCGTGGAATAATAACAGGTTAATTTCAGTTCATTATCATGAGAAATAATTGTTCATGACAGTATTTGTTGTTGTAGCGTTTCTAATAATGCGTGACATATATTATTCAAGTTTAAAATGAAACTCAGTAAAAAAAATACACACAAAAGCAATTATGACTTTACATGGAAAGAACAGGAATCACACGTTAAAATATCTAACAAGTATGATTCCATTCTCAATTTGGTGTCCAATGTAATATTGTCGATTCTAATTATATTATCCAACAAACATTGTTTCTTACATTTATTGGCCAGCAACCTCTTCATAGTTTTATTACGATCGACAGAAAACAATACTAATTCGATGAGCAACTACTATCGTATAAAGTAGAGAGAGAGAGAGAGAGAGAGAGAGAGAGAGAGAGAGAGAGATTGGCTCTGAGAAATGCACAAGCTCTAAAGTTAACAGCATTAAGGTACGCAATTTTAACATCACGTAATATTCTATTGTTTTTATTGTGTGTTGTACGCAACTAGTTTTGATATGATAATGTTCCATATTATGTATCGTTTATTTAATTTCATGGCAATGTGTTGATGCTAGAGTTGGTATGCAATTTATCTTTTAATTTTACAGTTATTAGTTAATTAGCGGCATTAATTGCATGGGATCCAAATGTTCATATGTGCAAGATTTATAGGGCTATATGAATAAAGATTAAATAATTTCCTATGTGTGTTAGGACGATACTGATAATATGGAAGTGAGTAAGGATCTGTACATTTTATGCAATAGTAATCGAACATGTAGTAGTATTGGTAAATGTTTGATACAGAGGTCACGTGGTAATTTATGGCAAAGTACTAAAGGTTGGCAGGCTGTACGCAGTGTCTGAATGGTATTTGTTCTGAGTAGGTTAAATGAAGCAATTTTTCATACATCTAGAAAGTGGTTCATATAGCTATTAAAGGATCATTTGTGTTCTTTATTGAAACAGTTTCCCGAGGGAGTAGGGACTCGCCAGTCCTAAGACTGAGTCCGAAAAGAAAAGAATTGACGAGTTAAGTCTGAGAAGGGAGATGTGACGAGTGAAGACCAAAAGAGGGAAGTGAAGAGTACAGAGTAAAATCTAGGACGTCCAAGAAGGACGAGACAGTCGGAAAGAGAAGACTCGAGGAAATAGGAAACGTTGGAACACGGTCGAGAGAACGTTGATGCAATCAGTCGTGGACATTGCGACCTTTTTACTACTCATTATGATGATGACAAAAATCCAAATTAGACACTCCTGCTAAATCCTGTTGATACCATTTAAGTTGAATTGAAATTATCGCAATTAATTTATTTGATTAAATGTGTGTTATTGTTAATGTCAAAGAGGGCTATTATAGCATTATTTCTTCCCAATAATCTTGCCCAGTTCCCGATTGATATTGCTATGCTGTTACTTCATGTATCTTGCGATCAGCTGATTCTAGCGACTGCACGTTGTTGTGGTCGAGCGTAGCCATTTTGAGATGTCCCCTCGTATATCGATATGCTCGTTACCCATTCGCGTATTTTGTACAATAATACAAGATTTTAATATTAAAGTACCTGCATAAACATTCGAAGATGAGAATAATATATTCCAATAGATTTGTCATGACTGATTATATCGTCTTACATTATGTTAAATTAGGAGAATTCAAACACGGAGTTGCGTGTGTGTACTTCTGTCGTGACGTCATGTTCCGCCCGCATGGTCGATTTGGATTGGCCGATCGATTGCAATACCCACCAATCCATGCTTTTTTTTTACCAGAATGTTTACACGTGCCAAACTTGTATGTAAGGAGCGTCGCTGCTCCAAATCGGGACCAGATAGGGTTAGGGCAGATAGGAGTAGAAAGGAAAAGGCTAATGAGACTTATTATTATTTGGTGAACAGAGCAAAGATTAACCGTCAAAAATTTTTAAATAAAATATCTAATAAAAATATATACAATAATATATACATTACTTAATACACTCATGGGTGGACAAGGAAAACATTACACCATCGTAGGACACTTTTGGCATAGAGACTTGAACCAGCTTGTGCTGGGGAGAGTAACGAGGGTCAACACCAAGGAAAAGGCAGAAGACAGGTAGATAAAGGACTGGTGAAATTTGATACCTAGAATAAGGATTAGTAAATCAAGAGAGAAAAATGAGAGGGGTAATTGTTTAAAGAAAAAAGATTTATTGTATGAAAATTTAGAAAAGTAATTTGGAACTTAGATTTTAAAGTACAAGTTCTCATAAGCAGACGAAATTTCTGCACCCAAATTTCATAACCCAAAAGTAGGATTCTGAAATTCAGATCTTATAAATTTAAAACAACATAAGATGCCCACTAAATAACTTTTAACACTCGGACATGGTTTTAGTAATTTATGAAGTGCTTTAGATAATCGAGATATGACCATTATGGTTCTATTTACTGATGTATTTCGCGACGTAAAATTTGAACATGTAATCTGGTTAAAGGATGTAATTTGTCTAACAAATGAGAAATAATTGAATAAATATGTCCTGAATTTTTAATCTTTCTATATTGTTGTTTTATCTCTAATGCTAGAGTCAGACGAACCCTTGTAGCTTCAGGGTCTGAAAATGACAGCTCAAACCCCGGAATAATTTTCCAGACCCCTTGAGGTTGCATTATTCTATCTTTCACTCACACCGGATCATAATATCGAGAGGTACTTCCCTAGATAACATAGCAAAAACCAATTAAGTGCCCATCTTACTATGAGAAAGATGTTACAGCATAGATGAATAGATAGAGTATACAAATACTATAGATTGCAGTCGTAGTTGAAGTGCTTGTATTAGATATCCCTTACAAAGACGATGCAATGCAGTCATGGTTAAAGTGCTTGTATTAGATATCCCTTACAAAGACGATGCAATGCAGTCATGGTTAAAGTGCTTGTATTAGATATCCCTTACAAAGACGATGCAATGCAGTCATAGTTGAAGTGCTTGTATTAGATATCCCTTACAAAGACGATGCAATGCAGTCATGGTTAAAGTGCTTGTATTAGATATCCCTTACAAAGACGATAAAATGCAATCCTAGTTGAAGTGCTTGTATTAGATATATAGTACACAATGACGACACAATGTAGTCATAGTTGAAATGCGTGTATTATAAATATTATACAAACTAATATGCAGCGCAGTCATATTTGAAGTGATTGTACTAAATATATAGTACACAAAAACGATACAATACAGTCATAGTTGAAGTACTCGTATTATATATAGTACACAGAGACGATACAATACATCCATAGTTGAAGTACTCGTATTATATACAGTACACAGAGACGATACAATACAGTCATAGTTGAAGTACTCGTATTATATATAGTACACAGAGACGATTCAATACATCCATAGTTGAAGTACTCGTATTATATATAGTACACAGAGACGATACAATACAGTCATAGTTGAAGTACTCGTATTATATACAGTACACAGAGACGATACAATACAGTCATAGTTGAAGAACTCGTATTATATACAGTACACAGAGACGATACAATACATCCATAGTTGAAGTACTCGTATTATATATAGTACACAGAGACGATACAATACAGTCATAGTTGAAGTACTCGTATTATATATAGTACACAGAGACGATACAATACAGTCATAGTTGAAGAACTCGTATTATATACAGTACACAGAGACGATACAATACATCCATAGTTGAAGTACTCGTATTATATTCAGTACACAGAGACGATACAATACAGTCATAGTTGAAGTACTCGTATTATATATAGTACACAGAGACGATACAATACATCCATAGATGAAGTGTTTGGATGGAAACTACAATGCATAGTTGAAGTGCTTGTATTAAATCTAATAAAACAGATGATACATTGCAGTCATAGTAAAATACATGTATAGTACACAAAGACAGTTGATGGCAGTCATAGTAAAATGCACGTATATTACACCAAGACGGTTGATGGCAGTCATAGTAAAATGAAAGTATATTACACAAAGTCGGTTGATTACAGTCATAGTAAAATGCATGTATAGTACACGAAGGTGGTTGATTACAGTCATAGTAAAATGCATGTATAGTACACAAAGTCGGTTGATGGCAGTCATTGTAAAATGCATGTATAGTACACAAAGTCGGTTGATGGCAGTCATAGTAAAATGAATGTATATAGTACACAAAGTCGGTTGATTACAGTCATAGTAAAATGCATGTATATTACGTAAAGACTGTTGATTGCAGTCATAGTAAAATGCATGTATAGTACACAAAGTCGGTTGATGGCAGTCATAGTAAAATGCATGTATATTACATAAAGTCGGTTGATTGCAGTCTTGGTAAAATGCATGTATAGTACACAAAGTCGGTTGATTACAGTCATAGTAAAATTCATGTATAGTACACAAAGTCGGTTGATGGCAGTCTTAGTAAAATGCATGTATATTACATAAAGTCGGTTGATTACAGTCATAGTAAAATGCATGTATAGTACACAAAGTCGGTTGATTACAATCATAGTAAAATGCATGTATAGTACACGAAGTCGGTTGATTGCAGTCATAGTAAAATGCATGTATAGTACACAAAGTCGGTTGATTGCAGTCATAGTAAGATGCATGTATAGTACACAAAGTCGGTTGATTACAGTCATAGTAAAATGCATGTATAGTACACTAAGTCGGTTGATTGTAGTCATAGTAAAATGCATGTATAGTACACGAAGTCGGTTGATAGCAGTCATCGTGGAATGCATGAATAGTACACGAAAGCGGTTGATTACAGTCATAGTAAAATGCACGTATAGTACACAAAGTCGGTTGATGGCAGTCATAGTAAAATGCATGTATAGTACACAAAGTCGGTTGATGGCAGTCATAGTAAAATGAATGTATAGTACACAAAGTCGGTTGATGGCAGTCATAGTAAAATGCATGTGTATTACATACAGTCGGTTGATTGCAGTCATAGTAAAATGCATGTATATTACACAAAGTCGGTTGATTGCATTCATAGTAAAATGCATTTATAGTACATAAAGTCGGTTGATTGCAGTCATACTAAAATGCATGTATAGTACACGAAGTCGGTTGATTACAGTCATAATAAAATGCATGTATATTACACGAAGGCGGTTAATTACAGTCATAGTAAAATGCATGTATATTACCTAAAGTCGGTTGAGTGCAGTTATTCTAAAATACATGTATAGTACACGAGGTCGGTTGATGGTAGTCATAGTAAAATGCATGTATATTACATAAAGTCGGTTGATTGCAGTCATACTAAAATGCATGTATAGTACACGAAGTCGGTTGATTACAGTCATAATAAAATGCATGTATATTACACGAAGGCGGTTAATTACAGTCATAGTAAAATGCATGTATATTACATAAAGTCGGTTGATTGCAGTCATACTAAAATGCATGTATAGTACACAAAGTCGGTTGATTACAGTCATAGTAAAATTCATGTATAGTACACAAAGTCGGTTGATTACAGTCATAGTAAAATTCATGTATAGTACACAAAGTCGGTTGATGGCAGTCATTGTAAAATGCATGTATAGTACACAAAGTCGGTTGATGGCAGTCATTGTAAAATGCATGTATAGTACACAACTTCGGTTGATTACAGTCATAGTAAAATGCATGTATAGTACACAAAAGCGGATGGTTGCAATAGGAATCATTGTCACAACTTGGGTAACTCTATTTAATGATACCTCATAGCACGTGCAATAATTATTTTTTTACACATATAAAACGAGCCTAACATGCCGTCCAAGGCGAAGTAGAGAAGTTGAGTGGAATTTCTACAGCTATACCGCTGGAATGTTTAAATTGTCACCAGCTCTTTTCACCATCTTACGTACTTCTCGTAATACAGAGGTACGTCCCGACCATTCACTTTCTTTTGAAGACGAATTTGCCGTAGCCTTTTATCATTTTGAAGCATATTTAGTGAAATTAACTAATCATTTCCTTGGCGTTAAAACAGCTCAAACAGGACGATTGCATCTTTCATAAGGTCATGGCCGCTCATTATAATAAATAACATACATATTGTAAATTAAGATTGTGTGCCAACGTTAATAATAATAATAATAATAATAATAATAATAATAATAATAATAATAATAACAACAACAAGAACAAGAACAACAATACTACTACTACTACTACTACTACTACTACTACTACTACTACTACTACTACTAATAATAATAATAATAATTTCTAGAGTACGAAATTTTGTTTTAGTTACGAGGCAAAGAGAGTATTGTACCTTTATCATAAAAGTCTCTTATCGCCAACACAGCTTGATCTGTATAGGATTTTAATCATCAATGCACTATATGCTGATCGACAGAAACATATAGGAGGTATTGCTAAGGACGACGACACCATCGATGATGATGATGATGATGATGATGATGATGATGATGATGATAAATGAAGATATATATATATATATATATATATATATATATATATATATATATATATATATATATATATATATATATATGTGTGTGTGTGTGTGTGTGTGTGTGTGTGTGTATTTTAACGTTGCTTTAACAATTGTCTAATCATCCCCCTACGATGTCTGTAGAGTAGCTGTTTATAGTGATATCTACCATTAGGACATCGTGCCGCGGACATGTAGCATGATGTCCCACTCAGTCACATTATCCTGACACCAGTCCGACAAGTCCTAATACTAACATATTAATGCTGAGCACCTAGCGAGGCAGCTGTTGGTACATTTTTAAGTCATTGTTATGAATCTGCCAGGTTCAGAACCCGTAACCCTTGCATATGAGAAGGACTCTCTAGCCAATAGACAACCGGAGTAGTGTGATGATGATGGAGATGACACGTATAGATAGTTTGCATTAAAGTAGGGACATATAATAATAATTATAAGAATATATACATAACTAACTACAACATAACATAGAAAATTACAAAACTGCCGAACGTACTAGGTTGTCAAAACCGCTCCGGTTGCCTAGTGATTAGAGCCCTAGTGCTAGAAATCACAAAGAACTGCCTCACTGCAGACATCGTAGCGATATGACTGCCTCACTGCAGACATCGTAGCGATATGACTGCCTCATTGCAGACATCGTAGCGATATGACTGCCTCATTGCAGACATCGTAGCGATATGACTGCCTCATTGCAGACATCATAGCGATATGACTGCCTCATTGTAGACATCGTAGCGATATGACAAACAAAGAACCTAGGTTGTCATAGTGTTACAATGGAAACAAAACAGTAGCCTGTTCTGACTGATCTTATGATAGGAATCGAACTCGCAACCATTTTGGTCAAATTTTGGCATGTTAATTAGTTATCCACAGCGACTTCAAATCCTTGTGTAGTACCGTTTTGCTTAATAAGTGATGTAAAATTAAATGCGAGAATCAATTTTGTTTTTTATATTGAGGAAACCAAGTTGTATATCGAATCTTTCTCGTCATAGATGTTCCTGACATGTTTTGAATTCCTTGGAGACATATATACACGCTCACAAATGCACATGCACATGCACGCAGGCACGCACGTGTCTAGCTGAAAACAGCATTTGTTAAACCACAGGCGAAGTGCCATGATCTCATTCTTATAGGTTGACGAATACATTGCCTGGGTAAATACATGGAAATAACAATAGTCAGATAACGTCATAGTGTATTCACTGACTTACACAATATTTTCTAATGGCAAATAAGTACGATATAATCAATAAAAAAATGGTTAAGAGTAAGGCCTTGAAATAACAATTTATTTCTCTATTTTGATTAAATGAACTTGTCAACGTCTCAGCATGAAACATCCCCAACAAAAGAATTTATTGATTACTCTTGACTTATGTGTATACATTTCCTAAAATAGTTGTTAATAGAGAGGTTGAAAGCCATCTGCAAGCCATTCGGCGAGTGATTCTAAAGAATCAAGCGCATTTAAATAAACCAGTGATTGCAAATGAGTTAACAAATAACATGAAAGTTAAATTACAAATCATTATATTTTGACAAAAATGTTATCAGATCCAGTACAAGGCTGTAGGTCCTTGAAAAGTTAATGGATTCAGTATAGGGCAGTCATTCCTTGAAACGTTTTTGAATCCAGTACAAGGGTTGTCGGTCATTGAAATGTTAATTCGGTAATAAGGTTGTCGGTATTTGAAAGGTTATTGAATTTGGTACACGAGCTGTCGATCATTTAAAAAGGTTTAAGGCTATTATTGTTTGACAGAATTGATGCAAATCATTTCAAATTGCTTTTTTACAGACTTTTTTGGTGGTAGTAGTTTTAGTAGTAGTAATAACAGTTATTATATTGGTCGTACTGGCCTGAAGTTTGTATGATGTTGATGGTTCTACAGGTCTTGTCGGCAATAATATGAACAGACGTGTATGTGGAAGAAATAGTGGCAGTCTAATTCCGTCTTGAAGTAATGCTATTAATACTTTTAGAAAGAAAAGTAGCAGTCTCATACAGCGTAGAAGTGTGTGTGTGTGTGTGTGTGTGTGTGTGTTTGTGTGATTATAATCTTTAACGTAGCTTTAAAAAAAAATCAGACATATCGCGACGATGTCTGCAGTGTGGCAGTTTATAGTGATGTCATGCCGCAAACATGTAGCATGATGTCCCACCCAGTCACATTATCCTGACACTAGGCCAACTAATCCTTACACTAACCTCCTAATGATGTGCACCTTGCGAGACAGCTGTTAGTGCCATTTTTGTAAGTCTTTGGTATGACATGGCTGGGGTTCGAACCCACGACCATCCTATTACGATGTGGACGATCTAACCACTAGGCCACCGGAGCACTCTAGAAGTGATTGTAGTGGCGGTGCTAAAAGAAAATACAGTAGCAGAAGATACAGTAGTAGAAGAAACAATAGTAGAAGAAACACTAGTAGAATAAGTAAAATTATTAGTTAGGGTAGTAGTAATGACACCGCTCAATTTGCCTAGTGGTTAGAGCGTCCGGCGCGGAAGCGGGAGGTCGTAGGTTCGATCCCCAGCCGAGTCATACCAAAGACTTACTAAAATGATACTAACAGCTGCCTCGCTTGCGCTCAGCATTAAGAGCTTAGAGTTAAGACTGGTCGGATTGGTGTCAGGATAATGTGACTGGGTGGGACATCATGCTGCATGTCTGCGGCATGATGACCCAGTGCTAGAAATCACTATAAACTGCCTCACTACAGACATCATAACGATATGACTGAAAACTTGTTAAAGAAACTTTAAAAATCCTAGACAAACAAACAAAGTAGTCATGACAAGAGGCAATGGAAAATTTCCAATAGGACGCAGTTATTGAAAGATAACACAGTGAATGTGTACGATAAATAGACACATCCTCATAGACAGTGTCGATACACGTGACCAGCTAAACCTCGGACTGAAGGGAAGTACCAAAGTGTAGATGCCTGAAAATATATCCCTTTTATACATGTAATAGACTTGTTCGCATTCGCTTAGACAGCATGCCAAACATATGGTTAGGTTCCTGTATACAGTTCTGGTTTATAATCCTGTCTCGAGAGATTCCTTAAAAGCGACGATGTTTACATTCGTACAGTTATAAACATGGTATAATTACAAGTGGACGCTAAACACGTCAAACACACATACGCACACACACGTACGCATACATACATACATACATATATGCATACATCCATACACACACACACACACATCCATACACACACACACACACACACACACACACACACACACACACACACACACACACACACACACACACATACATACATACATACATACATACATACATACATACATACATACATACATACATACATACATACATACATGTATTGCCTACTTACCAAACCTAAATATATAGCTATATACATATAGCTATATAGACATATAATTTCAACAGTGTATACGCACCTAACTACTTACGCACCTTCATATAGACAACTCCTGTTATGGAAAGTTAGATAGGATTTATGTATATGCTGTGTTAACTGTCCATCCTATGACGGTAATTTATAAAGGTTTAAGACAATTTAAAAACTGGGATGAGCGAGTTCGAAAGAAAATAATAGCAAACAAATGAAATAATTTTGAGAGTTTTGAACTATAATGGTCCTTTAGGTTGCCACGACATAAGGTCACTATATCCCTGTAAAGGTACGAGAAACTAAACACGATAGAAATATACTCAGCGAGACATGAGATAACATCGTTTGTTTAATATTCTGTCTACAAATGTACTAAACAAGCGAAAACATCTTTCTTTCATACTCTCATTACAGATTCAATCAGCAATATAATTTGTAACATTATTTCATCCGTTATATAAATGTTAGCGATATAAGATATAGCAATGTTTCATCCTTTATATAAATGCTAGCAGCGATATAATAAGATATAACACGGTTTCATGCTTTCTATAAATGCTACCAGCGATATAAGATATACAATTTTTTCACCATTTATATAAATGCTAGCAGCGATATAAGATATAACATTGTTTCACCATTAATATAAATGCTACTAGCGATATAAGATATAACATTCTTTCATGCTTTCTATAAATGCTACCAGTGATATAAGATATAACATTCTTTCATGATGTAAACAAATCAGCGAGATAGATTCAATATTGGTCCATACTCGCGAGGAAAATATTCATTGCTACGAACTGACTTGTATGCCATGACCCATTTAGCATTTGATTTCAACGTATTGATTACTGTGGTCAAAACATATTGATCGATTTCAACGTATTGATTACTGTGGTTAAAACATATTGATCGATTTCAACGTATTGATTACTGTGGTCAAAACATATTGATCGATTTCAACGTATTGATTACTGTGGTTAAAACATATTGATCGATTTCAACGTATTGATTACTGTGGTCAAAACATATTGATCGATTCAACGTATTGATTACTGTGGTTAAAACATATTGATCGATTTCAACGTATTGATTACTGTGGTCAAAACATATTGATCGATTTCGATAAGGATATTCAGTCAGTAATTTTGTATTCACGAACATTGCTTTCCAAACCAAAATGTTCTACTCATAGCTAATATTCATATGTATGTATGTATGTATGTATGTATGTATGTATGTATGTATGTATGTATGTATGTATGTATGTATGTATGTATGTATGTATGTATGTATGTATGTATGTATGTATGTATGTATGTATGTATGCATGCATGCATGCATGCATGCCTGCCTGCCTGCCTGCCTGCCTGCCTGCATGGATGGATGTATGTATGTATGTATGTATGTATGTATGTATGTATGTATGTATGTATGTATGTATGTATGTATGTATGTATGTATGTATGTATGTATGTATGTAAGTATTGTTACGTCTATTGTATTTAAATTATTTAATTTTAATTGTCAAATCCAAATTTGTCATTTTGCCTTTAAAATTCATTAATTGGGAGATTATTCTAGAAAAATCTCTATGACCTATACTTTATCTGTAAACATGTTTTTGACCTTGGCTTGTTGACCTAATTTCTGACCCTGTTTCAGACAGTGTCAGCAAGCTTCTAAAACGATTGGTTAAAATCCAAAGACATCTTTCTGGATCATTCTATTATTACGTGACTTAGTGAAGGTAGCCTCCTTTCATGAACTTCCATAAAATCACGTGATCACTTCTTTACCTAAAAAAATAGGTATTTAAATTATTGTTTGGGATAGAACAATTCAGTAGATGTTGGGATTTGCTATCATTAAGTTGTGTCTCCTGTTTGATTTATAATTTTAATTACCTTATACTGGGAATTATGTTAATTCGTTGGAGCAAGAGAATTTATTGTATTTATATGGAAAAGAACATGTGCTCATAATTTCATTTGGATGATAATAAAAAAGAACTGCATCACGTTAAATCGTCAGCCATTTTGGATTACATCGTCAAGATTCGAACCAAGAACTATTAGACTATTTAATTATCAGGACTCTTGCAAATCCATTAGTGGATTTTTTGTGTGAATTCTATATTGGATTAATGTTTGATTTGATTCTCTAAGACCGTAAGTTTATTTATTTTATGAAAATAATTGTACTTAATAAATTCATTGTTAAATTTTACAAGCTTGTTAGTTTTCACTTCTTTCTGTGTTGCTGCTTATTCGAGCCTAAGCACGTAACAGTATGTATGTATGTATGTATGTATGTATGTATGTATGTATGTATGTATGTATGTATGTATGTATGTATGTATGTATGTATGTATGTATGTATGTATGTATGTATGTGTGTGTGTGTGCGTGTCTGTACGTATGTGTGCATTTGAGCACATAATTCCCATTCAACGTTTACTTAGAGTCTCTTCAGCTGATACTCACATAGTGAACTTCTGTGTCATTGAAATTTCAACTTTCAATACCGGTTACTGTTGACTGAATGGTTGTTAAGTTCACTGTTAGTTTTTCTGTAGTAATGAGACGTGACAACAGATCCACTACAAATTAAGGAACAGATGTTTGTATTAGACGACAGTACAATAGATAATTAGTTCTTGAATTCCTTTTAGCTGTAAATATCCGATGCGTGTGGTGTATAATCGCAACGGGGGTAAAGTTGTGGTGAAGACCATCGATGACCAAAACAGCCATTATATATATATATATATATATATATATATATATATATATATATATATATATATATATATATATATATATATATATATATATATACATGTGTCATCTTTTTATCTCTGCGTCAATTTTTTTTCAACCCCTGACATTTGGTACGGCTGTCATGCCTTGAGACGAGTTTTTACAGACGTGGAAACGGTTGTATAAACAAAATTGCACTCTCGTGACACGTGACCTCTGATGGCAAGGATCAATTTTTTTTATATCTCCTATGATTGAAGACTGACGCCTTTAGATTCCATTAATAAACCAAACAAAACGCGATGTTCAAGTGACACTACACTTAAAACATATACATGCGTAGTACTCGAAAACTGTAGTTTTAAATTACATGCTCATTAATGTAGGTATTTGGTAGTAGTGTGTAGGTGTGTATTTGGTAGTAGTTTGTAGGTGTGTATTTGGTAGTAGTGTGTAGGTGTGTATTTGGTAGTAGTGTGTAGGTGTGTATTTGGTAGTAGTGTGTAGGTGTGTATTTGGTAGTAGTGTGTAGGTGTGTATTTGGTAGTAGTGTAACTATTTTCAGCTGTACGTTGTAATTTACAACCCGTCTCATTTCTCTTCAGACATCGAGACACAAGCCCAGAGCTATGTATGTATGTATGTATGTATGTATGTATGTATGTATGTATGTATGTATGTATGTATGTATGTATGAACGGGGGAAAACCCCCTGAAAGAACCACCGGCTCACTGGCAAGCTCTCTCACATACCCACATTCGCCGAATCTGAGACTCAAACCCATGCAGACAGACGTGATATGGCAGTGATCTGTAATTTAAAGCGCGTTAGACGACTCGGCCACTAGGGGCTCTATGCGTGTGTGTGTGTGTGTTTTTTTGCATCATAACTACACATTTACGCTATAACGTCATAATTGCATGTCAAGCGGATAATTGCATGGTTTCTCATTCTTACTTTTCCGTAAGGTATCACCAGTTTTTCACGCAGTGCAAATATACAACTCAAGCACCAAGAACATAAGACATATTATCCTACTCTACCCAAGGTCAAGGTCAATCAAATAATATATTTAAGACAAATTTCTCACTTACACGACACTGTATTTACCACCATAGCAACAATACAAATGGTCTACAATTAATGTAATAGTCGTTTCTCAATTATTTGATTCTACAATTTATCGGTCGCTATCACAAATACTTCTCATGGGGACAAACCATCAATTTACAAAACAAGATTTTAATACGGACTACTTGGCCGGAGGGACACTTATGCGGCCCTGGCCTGAACTTACTGAGAAATTAAACAATGCCATTATGACATCTCATCAACTACTGTGACGTTTGCCCTATAGCAAATTATTAATTATTGAGTTTGAGAACTAATTCCTCGACACCGACTTACCTTAATTAAATAAGTAATCACGAAAATCTAATAAATCCTTAAAAGCTAAAGGCGTATACACATGGAGCGAATTTATCACAGTATAATTTTGAACCAAAGCATATGAAATACAAATATTCATGTTTTAAGAAGCCGACATATCACATTTATCTAAGAAATATAAATATGGAATTTTTGAAACTTATGTAAGGGATTATGAAAGATAAGTTATCTTGAGTTTGAGCAAATTTAAACTTTTCCTATCGACTGGTCATACTTTTGGTTAATATTTACATTTTAGTTATATTAATGAAGTTTAAACTTCATTTGTTTTCTAAACATTTGTACCAAGTATCCTACAACCGTTCCGGTGGCCCAGTGGTTAGAGCGTAAGCTGCGTAAGCAGGAGGTTGTGGGGTCAATAGCGGGCCGAGTCATACGAAAGACTGACAATAATGATACTAACAGCTTGACGCTTGACGACCAGCATTAAGACGTTAGTGTTAGGACTGGTCGGCCTGGCGTCAGGATAATGTGACTGGGTGTGACATCATGCTACATGTCTGCGGCATGATGCCTCAGTGCTCGACATCACTATAAACTGCCTCACTGCAGACATCGTAGTGATCTGACTGAAAACTTGTTAAAGCTACGTTAAAAATCCTAATCAAACAAGCAAACAAACAAAGTAAGTATCTTACAGCCTAGGAACCAGTCTAACGGGACAACGAAAAATATTATTTAAGATATTACGTGAACTCCTTGTTCAAGGTTATGTAAATACGTTCTGATCTGGTGGTCAGTTGAGCAGAAAGTGATTTAAAATAATATCCTCGAATAACCCAGCTTTCAAGGCTGGTGAATTTTGTCTATCTTTGTTGAATGAAAGCATAGGTGGTTTTGTATGCCGATCTAATGCAAATTTGTTTTTCTTTTGTAGTAAAATAACGCTATGTACAACGAGAAAATAATTAGTGATCCGACCCCTCGAATCTGTATTAAGAAAAGGACCGGTTCGTTTTATATGTGCATCTTTTAGCGGTTTATTTTTGTTACTACTGCCGGGAGGAATTAACTTTGGAAACAGTACTTTTGATGCCAATATACATAAAAACACGGGCTAATTCCCCAAAATTCATAGAGACTGCAAAGTGAATATTGCTAAATATCAATTCATGCGCGAGCATTCAAAGCAGAAATTGCATTTTTTTAAAAAAAAATCAAACAGACTCCTCGCACGAAACGTAATCATTGGGGATTATTAACGATTTATCCACCTAACTAATTACCGTATTTAAACCAATACAAGCTTAAAATATTCCTTATTGCAGCTAAGTAAAATGAAGTATCCAATCTTGATTGCAAAAAATCAATTTAGTGACCTAACTTTGATGTGATCTCAGTTAGTCAGAAAAAAAGATTTATTGGCATGATAAAAAAACATCTTTCGTTCAAAACTGGTTATTTTAAAATCAAAATATATGATTTGCCCAAAAAACAAAAATATGATTCTGCTATTCATAATCCTAAATAGCACAAAAGAGAATGCAAAATCTTTCATATTATAATGATGGATCTCTTTCATAAAGCAATAAATACACATTGGTATCACGAAAAGCTAATCCACCAAGCGATAATTCGTATTTTCCATTCAAATATGGAATTTAATTGATAAGCATGGTCATATAGAAATTGACGGTGTATGGATTCACGACCTTTTTATCAATAGTAAAATCAATATTATTGACAGTCCAAAGAGAATGCACTTTACCCCGTCTATACTGCTTGATAAAATATTACGACCACCTGATAAATATAATCGTAAATAGAAAACAGCAGTTTCAGGTTTACCGAACATGTTTTGCCTGTGGAATCATTTTAGTCCTTAACATATATTACGACAACCGTATGGTACCATAGTTATAAACATATATTACGACAACAGTGTGGTACCAAATCGATAAAAATATTAAAAAAACAGTGTAGTTCATAATGTTTAAAAATATATTACGAAAACAGTGTACTACTTAATCTATAAATATATATGAATACAACAGGTTATAACAATATCTATAAACATATATTACGAAAACATGGTAGTCCCTAATCTATAAACATGTTTTACAACTGTGTAATCAGTAATCGCTACATTTATTACGACAACATTGCATACAATAATCTTAAACAATTAATAATAAAACAGTGTGGACACTAATCTATTAACGTATATTAAGACAGTGTAGCCCCTAATTTATAGCATATAATCCGACAAAACAGTATATCATAATCTATAACATATATAATGACAACAGTGTAAACAGAAATATATATATATATATATATATATATATATATATATATATATATATATATATATATATATATATATATATATATCACGACAACAATGTAGTGCATATTGTATAAACACATGCAACGATAATAGTGTATAATGAAATCTATAAACAAATATAACGACAACAGTGTAGATAAAAATCAATACACATATTACGACAACAGTGTATATAAAAAGCTATAACATATATTGCGACAACAGTGTATACCGAAATCTATAAACATATATATCGACAACTTGTATATAATAATCAATAAAGACATATTACGAAAACAGTGTATACCATAATCTATAAAGATATATAACCGGAACAGTGTCTATAATAATCTATAAACGTATATTACGACAACAATATATACCGAAATATATAAACATATTTAACGACAATAGTGTATCCCAACATTTATAAACATATATTACGACAACAGTGTATCCCAACATTTATAAACATATATATCGACAACAGTGTATCCCAACATTTATAAACATATATTACGAGGACAGCATAGACCCTAATCTATAAACACATATATCGACAACAGTGTATCCCAACATTTATAAACATATATTACGAGGACAGCATAGACCCTAATCTATAAACACATATATCGACAACAGTGTACATCACAATCCATAAACATACATAAAGATAACAGTGTATCTCATAATCAATAAAGATATATTACGACAACACTGTATGTCATAATCTATAAATAACCACAATAATGTATACAATAATCTATAAAGATATATAACGGCAACAGTGTATACTATAGTATATAAACATATATAACGACAACAGAGTATACTATATTATATACAAATATATAATGACAATTGAATAAATCATAATCTACAAATGTATATTACGACAATAGAAAATAATTAAATCTATGTACATATATGACATTAACAGTCAACAGTGTAGACCCTAATTAATATATATATATATATATATATATATATATATATATATATATATATATATATATATATATATATATATATATATATATATATATATAACGACAACAGTGCATACCATAATCTATAAACACATATTAATACAACAGTGTACACTGTCAGTGCCGAATTAAACCATGTGGAGGCCCTTAGGCTGTCGAAATCTTGCACCCCCCCCCCCCGCAATTTATCTCATATCAGTATCATTTTGATCCGTTGTCGCGGGGCCCCTAGAAGGCGTGAGCCAATAGGCCGATACCTACTATGCCAATTTGGTAATCCACTACTGCATAACTTAATTTATAAACATATATATATATATATATATATATATATATATATATATATATATATATATATATATATATTATAACAGTGCATACTTTAATATTTTAACGTGTATAATGACGACAGCCCTAGATCTATAATGTTCTGATTGATTGCATCCTTTAATATGATAAATACAGTATTTATTTTAAAACTATAAAATACCACATATCAATGGGTGCATACGGTATTTAATATTAGGGATAAGATGGACTATAATTTCTTTTCCAAATAGAAGGCATATCTCGGCACCAATTTTTAACCCCGTGCCGTTACAAGGCCTATTAATCCCAATTTGTCCTTGACCACGCCTTTTTTTTCATTATTAACTCTTATAACTGGCAATACATTTAACGGATGACTTGCTAGTTTTGTCCGCGTGACTAAAGGGATATACAAGACTCGACTGGCAATTGACGTAAAACTCACGCGCTTTTAATTGTTAGAAGATATTTTTAAATTATTCTCTGTCGAGATAAAATATTTGCAAATTACAAAGTGATTGTAATAGTGTTGCGAAGTTAAAACCGTAAAAATTCTTGTATAGAAAAGCGACTTTACTCAATTTGACATTATTACCAGTTAGGGCTTGTTAATGTGGAATAAGGATTACTTTTATTCACAATGAAGCGCTACTTTGTTGTTTAATTTTCGTATCATATTCGACTTATTTCTAACAACCTCGAGATCCATTGTAACCTTTACATCCATCAATATTTTTGAACTCCGTTGCGATAATTTGCCAGTGTATTATTATCAGGTAATCCATCATTGACGTCATCCAACTCATTAGCAATTAGATGTCGATATTCGTTTATTTGAAGAGGTGATCTTTTCGGTACGTATAGCTGTTGCAAATTCAGTTATAAATACAATCTTGAACTGTTATTTCTCGTTTGGGGGCAAATGTAATAAAAGGTACACCACTTTATGCTTTAGGATGTCTCTCTCTCTCTCTCTCTCTCTCTCTCTCTCTCTCTCTCTGATTTGGACTTTTTACGTAGTTTAAACAATGTTTCCGTCATATCGCGAAGATGTCTGCAGTGTGGCAGTTGATAGGAATGAATAGCACTGATGCATCATGCCGCAGACATATAGCATGATGTCACACCCAGTCACATTATAAAGACACATTGTCAACCAGTCCTAACACTAACCTCTTATTGCTGAGTATCTAGCGAGGCAGCTGTTAATATTATTTTTATATCTTTGGTATGACTAGGCCGAGGTTGGAACCCGAGACCTCCAGCATCTGAGGCGACACTCTAACAGCTAGGCCACCGACGATTTGGTTAAGTTTGAGTGAACATAATGTTCTTACGTCATGGAAACGTGGATAGGACCCGTATGGTACAGTTATTGTTAATTCATATTTCTGTGAACTTGGATGACAAGTACAACAATAAACGAACGTGCTATTTAAATACTAGATGGCATAAAACCACTATTAATACTATTCTGAAACTGCCGGCCAATAGCTTTATTTAAGACATGCATAAGGCAAAATTCTTGTGAAACACACACACACACACACACACACACACACACACACATTGACATACTAAGTTGAATGCAGCCTTAAAATGAGATACGTTCAAGCCTAAAACAAGGAAAGTACTCGTATTTGAAAAATATGAATGCTAATTTAATTAGTTTATTTTATTGTTCACAACCGACTTTCGATAATTGGTGGCGAGACGTTTTGGACAAGACGACGTTCTAGCCCGTAAAATGTCGATATCCAGTTGAGGAAATGGGTCAATGATGATTACCACACTGTCAATGATGATTACCACACTGTCAGTGATGATTACCATACTGTCCGGCAGCAACTTGTTGCTACAGAATTGGACGTGGAACTGAAGGGTCACAACGCTAATTGTAAACATTATTTACTATTTGAGTCGTTTTAAGAATTTGGATCTATGTTACAAAGTATTATTTTGAAAAGTAATACACATAGCTCTTTATTAACGATGCCGTTAATGCAAATGAATACACATTTTTCCTTTTTATATATATATATATATATATATATATATATATATATATATATATGACGCTGATGAAGATGAACATACATGTTCCATTATTTACAATAATGAAGATGAAAATGAAAACATTGTTCCTTTTTAGCAATGATGTTGATTTAGATGATCACAGGGTTCCTTTAGTTACAATAATAAGAGACAAGAACATAATTTGTCTCATGTTATGCAGTTCATATTTGAAAAGGAAGACAATACAATTTCCCAAATATGTAATGTCTCTCTCTACACGTTATATCATTGACCATTATTATGGTATTTTTAAACTAGTATAACGCAAAGGGTGGGTTTTGATTGGTTTGGTTTGGTGTTGTACAGAATAGTGACGTTTTAAAGTGATTTTGTGTTGCGTTTTGCATTAAGCTACTATCGAAAGTTTACTCAGCAAACTGTAACCTAAACCTGATTAAAATAATTGTGACATGATCAGATCTTAGGTTGCAAATAGTGTGCCTATACAAAATCAAATGTCACTGCTGTTACTTACGACTTAACAAAATATTAACAGTGGCTTCTGAGGAAAAGGTAAACATAATTCCAATTTTTGTTTCACCCCAAAACACCACAGCCCATAAGATTTAAAACTTTGAAAAACACCTTTCTACAGTCATATATGCTTGTCTCTACTTATGCTTTTAGTTCATTGACATCTTGTATCAAGAAAAAAAGACTCCTTTTTTACAAGGTACGAAAAAATATAGTATTAATGCTGTCAGTATTAGAAACAGTTCAGTATTTCTACAGTCATATATGCTTGTCTCTACTTATGCTTTTAGTTCATTGACATCTTGTATCCGGAAAAAGACTCCTTTTTTACAAGGTACGAAAGAATATAGTATTAATGCTGTCAGTATTAGAAACATGATGTTGATTTTGCATCTAATTTAAATGATGTTATACAAATAATTTTTTCGTAATATATGTTATAACCGTAATTCGTAAAATGGTAGCGCTCTATAGTTTTGTATTTTGCATAGGGGTTAGAATTTTAAAGAAAACGAAATTCACAGGATTTCATCAGTAGTTATAATGGATATATAATAAAAACGTTGTATATCTTTAGTTAGAATAACTTTTAATTCTCTTTATTTTGATGTATGATTGATGGGTGCAGTTTAAGTTCTAGAGAATGCAGCTTGGGCTCACTTAAGATGTGTTAGTATTAAAAACAACTGCTAGCTCCGCATGGTTATTTTCACTTCATTAACTTCATGTGAATTCTAGAAAAAAGCAATTGATAACGTTTGTTAATTTTCAGATGTTTTGTAAATCGTTCATTGCACTTTCAGAAGCTGATATTGCCTACTTCAGCAAAATTCGTTTTCTCTATTTAAGAACTGCTCAGGTTAGTGTACTTTTGATAAATTCTGAATAATTTGTTAAGCACATGGAAGCATCCATTTTGTTATACCACGTGCTTAGATCATGTACAATTTCCACAATTACATTATCCGAAGAAATGTCTGCCACGGTACATCACATTAGCATAGAGATATGCTAACATTATATATATTGTGCATATTACTAGGGCATAACCGATTAGCATTTTTTCTACTGATTTCCGATTCCGGATTTTGGGCATGAAATTTTTCCGATTCCGGATACCTCATTAGCATGTGTCAATGTATTCAATATTATGCCTTCATTATTGAGGGTGTAGACATAAACGGGTACGACTGTATTATATATTTTAATAAATTTAAATCTTTCGGTCTAACTCAAGTATTATCGTTTCACCCCGTTGTGTTGACCATATTGGACTTTTCTGACTTCTTATTTAACTTTATTAATGCACTATCGAATGACATGCAGTGTTAGACACGGTGCTATAGAAATTCAACTTTATTATTTTTATTATCCGAATCGGTCGTTCCTGCCTTGTCCGACTCCGATTAATCGGAAGTTTATACTATCCGGTGGAATCCGATTTCCGGATCAAAAGTCGGTTATGCCCTACATATTACAAATGCAAACACCTTCACCTTACATATGTCACTCTCCAAAAAGTACATAAGAACTGGTGACCGTAAGTCGTCATAATATGTCTAAAGACCATGGTGTAAGTATACAGTTTACAAATGCATAATTATGCTCAATTTAAATTTCAATTTATACTTAACACTTTCAAAAAATGTAGGTATACAGTTTACAAATGCATAATTATGCTCGATTTAAATTTCAATTTATACTTAACACTTTCAAGAAATGTAATTAAACATGAGAACTGTATTGTCGTTTACAATTTTTTCTTTCATTCTTCGGTGCAAGATATACATTCTTGCAAAGACCATTTCTGTATAATAAGTTCATTGGTTAAAGTATTACAGTTTCAATCATGATCTATATTCTTTCTCGTTCTCACGATATTCAATGATTGTTTACACAAATGTGATTTAAAGTTTCCGTTTTCATTTATACATATGTTCATAAAGCGAAAGAACGATGAGTATGGAATGTATTTCTGTATTAATTTGGTAGTAGATTCCTTAATGACGAGAAGGAATAATTTAATATATCTGAATCAGGCAATAAATGTACATTGTGTTCACATTTAGATATATACATTCTTGCTTCGAGGAAAAATGATATGTCCACAAAAGCTTGAACGTTGCCATTTTGTTATCTCGCACAAAGTGAATAATGTCACAAAATACATTTTATTTGCAGTCTCGGCTGAGGTACATGTATTATAGTATATTAAACGATACATTGCAATCCTGGTCTTTTATTATAAATATAGTACACATTATTATTATTATTATTACGGTGTCCGGGTTTCTGAGTGGTCTTAGGCAGACATCGGGTGGCATAGTGGTCTAAGGCAGGTTCCAGGTGAACAAGCGTTCTATGGCGCTCGCATTTACAGATTAATGTTACGTCACCTCTACATGTGTGTTCGAGTCTCTGCAACGGCCAGCGTGAGAAACCTTGCCAGTAGCTTCCCGTGGATCGGTATCTCTCTCAGAGGGGAGTGGTCCTGTGACTATTTTTCACCAAATATATTGGTCGTTAAATATAACCTCTCTTGTGCTGATAAATGGCGTCGAACCGATAATTAATTTTTTTTTCTATTATGGCTTAATTCTAACCTGTGTATTCATATGATATATCTTGGATTAAAATATAGCATTGATGCTATAATGTTGTCTGATTTTTAGCAATGAATATGGTTTTCTTGGGGCGAGTGTGGCACAACTTATAATTTCCTTGCCGTTATGATAAAGCGAATTATATCGTAAATGTAGCAATGAATTTTGAACAAATATTCTACTGAATGCTAACTGAATGCAATGTTTTGGCGGTCAGCGTGACACGTAATAATTAACGTTGAAGTATTGGCCAGGCACGCAATAACTCTATATCAATCGGTTGATGTGATTCCCTTGTTGGATGCATGATTGAGTCTAATTAGGACCAGCTGTTTTAACGGTCTGACAGTCATGTTACATTGGGGTTCAGTAGAGAAATGTCAAAGGGGAGACAATCCAGAGATAATTTGTACCATTTGGAAATAAATGTCATAAAATGAGATTTTCCTTATTTATTAAGAAGAGAATTATTCTGACTTCGATGGACGTGTAAAATGTTAGCGGTTAAAAAAAGTTAGTCATTTTTGTCTAAGCAAAACGAGCGATGATGAGTTTCCAGTCTAAATTAAAGTTAAGTTATCTCCCATGCAAAATTTGTCAACAATTCTGGGGAAAGGCAGGAAGTTGACTCCGATATAAGCAAAAAGTACGTTCTCGTTAACATCGTCATCATGAACTTTTCTCTATAATTTGCAGGACACGGAAAAAAGAGTTTCGGTCTCATAGGTGAGGAAGTGAGCATCGTAAAGCAAAGGTATTGTCCCATTCGCTACGATGAGTTCATTGATATAAGTTTGTACTTATTGTTAAATTGATTCTTTAAAAGATCTCACATACATTTTCCATGAGGTCGGAAGCTAATGATTTGCATACATTTGTCTCGAATGTGATATGCTTCATGTATTCTAAAGATTTCATGCATTACTTCTAATACACACTGTGTAAAAATGTGTATTCTAGGAACTTATAAAATAAAATTCTAAAAGAAAGTGTATGTATGTATGTATGTATGTATGTATGTATGTATGTATGTATGTATGTATGTATGTATGTATGTATGAATGTATGTATGTATGTATGTATGTATGTATGTATGTATGTATGTATGTATGTATGTATGTATGTATGTATGTGTATGTGTGCGTGCGTGCGTGCGTGCATGTGTGTGTTTGTCGTAGGAACTGATGTTACTATATCTGGAAATGTTATTCAAGGAATTAGTTGTTAGAAAGTAATATAGTTAGAAAAAGCAGTAAAGTCTATTAATTCATACGTGTAATTAAGATTTGAATTCATTTCAAACGAGAAATCGGTCCATGGCGACCGAGATTGGCCAGTTAGTGATTTATAGCCCACAGGGATGCAGTACTACTTAGTAAGATGTATATTTATTTCCATTTATGATTGTGGCTATACGCTACACAAGTACATTTAGTTCATGTTAATTGGATTGTGTATCGGCTTAAGACTGCGATCTCACCCATATTACCTGTAGTCCGTTTAATTATGAGACGATATACGAGTTCAATCGTTATCTCGATTCTATGATGAAATTTTATTTTTGTGGTATAACAGAACAGCTAATTGCATTTTTATAAAGCAAAATTCTAAAAGAAAGTGTATGTATGTATGTATGTATGTATGTATGTATGTATGTATGTATGTATGTATGTATGTATGTATGTATGTATGTATGTATGTTTATGGCTCTGCGTCTGTATATCTAAGGAGCATATCAAACGGGATGAAAATGAAATGCGCGGCTCCAAATAATATCAGCACAACAGCAACAGAAACAACTCATATGGATGACTGTAGCATTACACTCTTGCAATTTTCTAGTCCTACATTTTGAAGATGAACGTCATTGGGGTTTCTTTAACTTCGTAATGGACTCTATTTGTGTTTATCTTGAGTCATCTGAGATATAAAAAAAAATGGTATTTGATCCATGCCATCGGAGGTCACCTGTAAGGTGAAAGCAACGTTTGTTTATGCAACAGTTTCTACAACTGAACAAAAATCGGCTAATGATGGGGCAACCTTGCATAGTAACAGGGGGTAATACTAATTGAAAATAAATGCAGACAAGGACCCACGTTTATCACGATTGTTGTATAAGTTGATAGGTTCGACAAAATATTTACTCCGCGGCGATAACCACACGCATGGAGCACTTACATTTGAAAGATTATCAAGAACAAATAAATTGTATGGCTATACAATACAAACCTTAATTTGTTTAATGTGTAGCGGAGGAGTTGTCATGTCTGATTTCTACAGAAATAATCACGATGACCTTCACTGTCACTCCGACGTCAAATAACTTTAAGCAGTATTGAATTAATTGACTAGGTTTAATTCACAGTGATACAAAATACAAGCCAGAGAGGTACAAGACAAACACATGCATCCATCCATCCATCCACACACACACATCCAAGCACGCACGCACACACACACACACAACGTAAATACAAGCATGCCTGCGTGCGTGCATGCATGCATACATACATACGTGCGTGCGTGTGCATGCATGCATGCATGCATGCATGTATGTATGTATCTATGTATGTATGTATGTATGTATGTATGTATGTATGTATGTATGTATGTATGTATGTATGTATGTATGTATGTATGTATGTATGTATGTATGTATGTACTGCTTGGTGACATTGACGAGCCGTGGCTTACATATGACCATGACATAATTGTCCGTTTTAACTGTTAAACTTTTGATTTAAATTTATATCATTATATATACATTTAGGACAAATTCCAACGATGACATATTTCCACATATAGATATGGAATTTAAAAAAACCCCCAAAACTTTTGCATGGTAATATTAAAACTTATTTAGCATGATTATTGGCATCACCAACCTTTGCTACTGACTGATCATACCCTTGGTGTATATCTGGATTTTTTTTCGAGTTAAAATGTTAAAGGGTTCCTAACTTTTCGCTAAACACCTGAGTTACAAGACTGAAGCAAGTTGTGTAGCTCTGACGAACGAAAACATCCGTGTTTTCTATTCAAATCTAATGCACATGTGTTTTTCGTTTTTAATATACCAACATTACGTTATATGCATAAATAAGAATTGGTCTGTCCATTTCTCAGAAAGAAATCAATTATTACTGCGGATACATTTGTATCTGTGTCATTACTGTCGGGTAGAATTTACAAATGAAATAGTAACTTTAATATAAAAGCTGAAAAATACATTTTATTTCTCGAATATGCACACAGAGACAATGTCAAGTAAATATCATATTACCTTATGAATTCATGCGCAAAAGGTTAGCTCAGAAATGACTGATAAGGTCACGCTTTATCAAATTAACTTATGTCACAAAACGTAATCCCTGGAGATTTCGTAGCGTGGCTGTCAATCAAGCTTTATTTAGTTGACTAATGACAGTTTTTATATATGTAATACTAAAATGGCACCTCATTGGATCGAAATTAAACCTGGGTCTCAATCCTTATAGAAAAAAATCAATCTAGAGGCTTAATTTGTAGGTGGGTTCTGTTATTTGGAATAAAAAGCTATATAAGCACGACGTAGAATGATCTTTTGTTCAAACTAGTACATTCAAAATCGAATATATGTTTGTGTGATTTGCGATGCCAAAATATATGCTTCTACATCATCTTTGATAGCATCTTTCAAGTTTACCGAGTTTTCTTTACCTAAGGTGTTTCGCCAACAGTGTAGACCCTTACTGTGCACACGGGTTGACATAGTGATGAATTATTAATTGAATCCAGTAGAACTATGATAGATTTAGTGTTAATAAACTTGCATTCTCTTTTAGAAAATATAATGGGTAATTGTCACCTTGTAAAATAATCATGTGTTTTTGTGAAAAAAAGTGTTTATACAGATTGTATTGACTGGTTAAAGAATACATGTTGCTAAAGCGTGTACAACAACAACAACAGCAACAACAATTACTATTTATATTATTTAGAGTCCATCAGATGACTCGCAATAGTGAGTAGCCACGTTTTCCATTATTTGATATTCGGAAAAGTATTATCTTAAACACCCACCCCATCTCCAGATCGTAGAGCACGCAGACCATTGAAACTAGTGTATGACTTCATTCTGTGATTGAAATTCTTAATGTGCAAGATTTAGTAAAATATATATTGATTAATAAATTGAACGTATCTAGACTTATTCATTATAATTAAAATGTGTAAGATTTAGTAAAATATATATTGATTAATAAATTGAACGTATCTAGACTTATTCATTATAATTAAAATGTGTAAGATTTAGTAAAATATGTATTGATTAATAAATTGAACGTATCTAGACTTATTCATTATAATTAAAATGTGCAAGAATTAGTAAAATATATATTGATTTATAAATTGAACGTATCTAGACTTATTCATTATAATTAAAATGTGCAAGATTTAGTAAAATATATATTGATTAATAAATTGAACGTATCTAGACTTATTCATTATAATTAAAATGTGCAAGATTTAGTAAAATATATATTGATTAATAATTTTAACTTATCTAGACTTATTCATTATAATTAAAATGTTAGCAGATTTGACCTGTTATTCCCTCGTTTTCCATCAACTCCAGTGAAGAAAAACCCACACTAATACCCCATATACTATTTTAGACAGGTGAAATATCATTAGGTGAGAATTTCAAGCCAGTGCTTTAAGACGGAATCGAGTTCAGACGGAATCATTAAGTATAAATTCAAGTACGCTTTTATATGTTTAACTTAGTTTTGTAATCGTGGAAGGGTAACAGATTGTTTATTTAAAAAAGCTATTGGTTAACAAAATATTTTTCATAATGGTGTTGGAAATAATATGACGCTACAGCTTTGATTAATCTGTGTGACCAACATTCCCTATGTCACAATAAACTCAACTAGCGGTTCAATACGATAAAGACACCATGTCATAAACAAAAGTGAATTTCCTGATTAAACATCTGACGGGTCCGACTTCTTTCCTATCATCTTTTGTAATGCTGTCATTTGGGTACAAATTTTTGTAGTCAATTTTTGTAGCTTCTTTATATGTTAAGCCTACTATTCGGTTCAACCCTTGAGGTAACGATGGGGTAAGGAGTAAGGGCTCTTACCAGGACCACCACTCCGAATGTTACCTCTAAACGTAATAACTGACCACTGCATAGTTGCCATACCCCTTTCCACGAAACTAATTATGCAGTCTCCCCTTTTCGTAACTCTTAGAGTGTCCGCGCGGAAGCCGGAAATCGTGGGTTCGATCCTCGGCGGAGTCATACCAAAGAATTGCAAAAATGGTACTAACAGGTACCTCGTTTGACGCTCAGCATTAGGAGGTTAATGTTAGGACTGGTCGGCCTGGTGTTAGAATAATGTGATTGGGTGGGCCGTCATTCTACATGTTTGCGGAATGATACTCCAGTGCTAGACAACACTATAAACTGCCTCACTGCAGACATCGTAGCGATATGACGGAAAAGTTGTTAACGTTACGTTAACAATCCTAATCAAACAAACAAACAAACGCGTGTGATGTCATATTATTTGAAACAATACCGCTTAGAGTACATTAGACGATTCATGTTTACCCTTAAGTTTCACTTTCACAACTAAACATTACATTCTTGCAATATTCATGCAAAACAAAGTAGGGTTAGTGGATGCTGAACATCCCACATTTTCCTGTACTGTATTGGTGAAAGAATACTTGCATTATATAAAGTGGAACAGCAAACTACAAAAGTTATATATAATTTCATTTTTGAGTCGATATTTTGTCACATATCTACGGCGTAAATATGTTGTGGTTGGAGGACGTATTTTCAGCTGTGACACCGGTTTGTGTTCACATTCTTCTGGGAGCAGAGATGTGTTTATTTACTTCTAAAAACCAAAGTTTGTATATAGGGTAGACTCCTTGTTTCAGATGTACATCTAACCCTCAACCCACAACCGCTGTCAACTGAACAATTATGTTTGTTATACTTGTTGTTTGTGTTATTGTGTAGGGTGGCTATGTACGAACTAATCGTCACCTGTTGGTTTTAACTCGCCATCTTTCGAAAGACCTGACCAGTTTGTCCTCAATTTTTCTTTGGGCAGTGGCTCCGATAAATGACCTCCAAGCTGCTCATAGAATTTGTAAAACGAAAATATTCAATAAGGCGGACAGAAGTAAACTTGAGCACGATCGCAGTCTATAAGTAAAGAGAATATTACACAAGAATTTCATGGACTTATTTGGACCAATCAGAATCACATCACGTGATACGTTAACGTATTGTAATATCAAACATATCAAACTTCACGTGCTATAGACAAAGTGTGCATGCTATTCTATATTTCATTCTGCGCGCATTACATTTTGCAGCAGGGCAGCCAAGAGCGCAAATTTGGGAGTTTTGCCGTGGGCCCACAAATTTGGGAGTTTTGCCCTGGGCGTCGCGAATTTGGGCGTTTTGTCCTGGGCGCCAAATATCCTCGCTACGCCACTGATGGAGTGCCACCCTTAAACACCGTAAAGGCTAGAATGTAATTGGAGTGAAATACAAAAATCCAGCCGACTTATCATGATTGTATAGACACATATGAGATCACACACTTTATCATGGTATTTTAGACACATATGAGATCACACACTTTATCATGGTTGTATAGACACATATGACATCACACACTTTATCATGGTATTTTAGACACGGATGGCAGTGACTAAATAGTTATATTATAGTCTGTTTTGATGTTAGTCACTTGAAATGCAAACCCGTTAAGAAAAGCATATATGAATTGCAGCTATTGGATTGGCATTGTAAGTCGACTCACATTTTGCCGTGTACTTGGTGAAGAGTCACGTAACAAGTGATTGTTACAGAAATAATCACTAAGGATTATTTTTACACGACAAAATGTCAGTTTTCGTTCACCTATGTGAAAGACAATGCATTTGCAGGACAAAAGAGGTAGAACAGTAGATATTTTCTTGTTAATTATGCGTGTAAACATACACGCACGCACGCACGCACGCACGCACGCACGCACGCACACACACACACACACACACACACACACACACACACACACACACACATACATACATACATACATACATACATACATACATACATACATACATACATCACTGGAGTTATGTAGAATCGTTAGCGTCCTATATATTTGTTGTGCACGTACTTTTTATTCACCCTGTACGACTAATGCCTGGATCGATTGGCTGAAAACATGTCGGAAGGTTGCCTAAATCCGAAGTGCAAAGTATCCAGCGATTGATTGTAATCGATGCTTGTTATATGATACAGTCGGAATTTTCAATATTGGACCAACTATCGTCATATTCACACCTTCCGGGAACCGTCTTTCTATTTCAAATCTAATATATGGCTAAATCTGAGGTGTCGTGTACAACGAATTATCGATATCAAAGTTAAATTAGTAACGAAATTTGATGTAACTAAAATATTTTAGTTGACTTAGGGTGAAGTGTGCAATATTTGCAAAAGTATCGGTACTCACACCCCGTCGTAAACGAGGGGTGATGTTTTCGTATTAATATTTGGCTATATTTACGCTGTCGTATATCACCTAATGAATTGCGACGTAAAATGTATAAAGGAGTACATTGGATTAGGGATATCTGAGATGTATACAATGTGCAATATTATCAACTTATCGTTTTGTGTACCTTTACCTTCATCTTTGCCTACTTGTAAAATATTTGCAAAAATAATTATGAGGTGGTTAATGTCACAGAATTAGGCGAAAATTTGAACTGATTTTTGTTGTACTTCAATTGCAAACGAAACTCACCATTTTTCTTGATTTCGTCGTACACGCATTACCTGGGGTGATTAAGTGGCGTGTAACGATTTGCATGTGCCAATTTGTAATTTACATGAAATCCGAAATACTCGTTTTACGTGGTGTACGGCAAGCTCGATGTGATTTATGTTCACCTATTGAGAGTATATAAGGCTTAGGATTTATCATAAATTTTTACGGGAACCCAAATATCTAATCGAAGGATAGATAACCTCGTCTTGCAAATCTCCAGCCAAAGGGGTGAGTGTTAAATTTACATTTCGTTTTATTGTGAATTTTATTCAGATTATCATTTCGTATAATGATGCTTTTATTGCAATTAAACGTGGAATATTTGGAATTACTAGTCACTTTTAGACTTTAAATACAATATCGTAATCTATGGCTTAGATTATTTTTGAGACAACTATTATTAGTCTGGTTTTGTTTATTATAGCTAATTCAGTCTGATTCAGTCTGATTCCAGCTGATTCCGTCGTTGATACCGTAGAAGTTCATCACTGATAGCGCATCTAATAACATCGTTGATACCGTCTCTGATACCGTAGCTGCTAACATAGTTGTTACATCGTTGATACCGTAGCTGCTAATAACATCGTTGATACCGTAGCTGCTAATAACATCGTTGATACCGTAGCTGTTAACACATCTGATACCATCTTTTGATAAACGTCTTTGAAATCGTTTGATTTGTTGTGGGACATCTATTGTTTGTTCTGGAACATCTCTGTATAAATATCTGAATGTGATTGTGCCGTTAATTTGTGCAAACGGAATTGAAGTATCTGTCTGTGTGTCGAACTGTCTGTTCGTCAACATCTGTGTAACATGTAAATATCCGGAAAGCTAGAAGTCAGAGTGTCGGAGCTGTCTTAGAGTTGTAAAACGTCCGGGTCGACATCTAGGGTAGTGAGGAACCGTTGGTTCGGGTAGATGTTGTATGCTGTCTGAACGTATAACTGTGGTGGATCCGTGTAGGGAAACGTCCGATAATAGTATTGGTCAACCCTCGGTTCTCGGGGAAACTGGGAGACGATTCAACTGTTGCTGAATCGTGCGGTTATACAGGGGAGACACATAGGTGTATTGATATTGTGATATAATTTAATACATTGTTGTTTTTGCATGTTTATGTCAGATCGCAATAATATTTCAAGTGATCACATAGATATAAATAAAAGCTAGCAACTTGATTGAATACAAGTATATGATCGTGCTAGTTATCGCAATCCATCGTGCGATAGATAGTTTGTCGTTTGTGTTTATTTTTTTTCGTGAATCATACTTGCATTTATTTAACTTTCGTAAAGGATTCTTGGATCTGTGTATAATCCAAGAGATCCCTTTACATTTGTGATTCCTTTTGTATTGTTATTTAATTTATTCATGTATTGTGAATGGTTGTGAGTGTAATTGTGGGTTGAGCGCGTGAGTTATTGTGTTAATACATCTGTATTTTTTTCATTTATAATTTATTATATAAATTTATATTTTCTTTCACAAATTGTGTTTGTATTGTTCATTTAATCCACCCTCCTCTCGGTAACAATTCTGTTACAGTTAAGCTTGAACTCAAGATAACGCCTGATATAATACTAGTCAAAGGTATTGGTAGATTTCATAGTGTGACACTAAGAACGAGAATTATAAAGCAATAAATGAGCCACGGTTAGATTACCTAGATCTCTCCACGTGAGGCCATTTGTTTGGATCACGTGACAATATTGCCTGACTTAGAATAACGGAGTGCAATGCAGGTAGCTTTACTAAGCAGAAAACCAGACTATTGTGGTCCTCGCCATCATAAGCTACCTGTTAGTTGAAACAAAAGGTGTCACGTGAGCCAATTCGTCATAAGTCACGTGTTAGTTGAAGCAAAAGGTGTCATATGAGCTATGCCGTCATAAGTCACGTGTGAAGAAAATACAAATATTTTAAAGTTTCTAATGGTAAATAATTTAGTCTCGTGGCGTGACACCGTCCCACAGTGTAAGAGTAACAAAGTAATTTGAGACAAATATAGAACACCACCCACACTTATCAGGGTTATTGGATAGACACGGATGACCGCAACTAAATAGTTACTGAAGGGTCCGTTGCGATTACAATCACACGCAGTGAAAAACCATTCCGCCACGTGCTGAGGATTCACAACTATTATTCCGCAAGAAAGATTTATCTATTGTACGTCAATCCAATGGAAAAAGTATTTCTTAACAAGCATTGTATTATTAGTCACATGACTACCGATTTCCAAGTAAATAATCACTAGGGATATCAAAACTTTCCTGACGTCTAATACATTAAGATGTATTTATTTCTCTGGCAAATTAATGTCATTGGAACGAGGGCCACTATACGTGTATTAACCGTAAAAGAAAGTACAAGAAATATATTGGTAAGTACTTATATGTGCTGAAATGCATGCATGCATACATACATAAGTACGTATACATACATACATACATACATACATACATACATACATACATACATACATAATTACATACATACATACATACATACATACATACATACATACATACATACATACATACATACGACATGCAGACAGACAAATGGATGAATATATATAAAGAACAAGCACTTTTCAACTTATACATACATATCACAACAATTTATACACACATATAATTAACGTATACAATAATGTGTTTATATTAACATATCTACAGTAATATTATGTATTATGTAATTATTACTATTTTTTTATACTTACGCTTTTAGATAAAAATCCAAATACACTGGACGACTTGTGGAGGAAGTTGGAATTCTTTAAAACAAATTATTTTTTACATTTTAACAAATATTTGTCACGTGGTAAACACAAAGCCATTTAACGCCACTCAGTGCTAAATTTAGCCATTTTTGAAGAAAGGTATTAATACACGACATTGGTCTCATACATAACGTTTATCTCGGGATTTATGAAACATTTAACCATTGTAAATTTTAAAGGAGTAGCATACATGCATTCTTATATAAAAAATAACGTCTGGGTAATCGTTCAAATGACATCCTCCTTTTCATAATCACAGAGAGAGAGAGAGAGAGAGAGAGAGAGAGAGAGAGAGAGAGAGAGAGAGAGAGAGAGACTTGTTCGTATTTTATTTTCAACGTCAATGAAAATATACCATATTTCTGACAATTTCCTTCAAGAAATACCATTTGGAACATGAGAAGTGATTGCGATTACTTTTATCTTAACATCATATTTATGTATTTAAATTATTTCATTGCAAAACAAAGCTCAACTTAATTGATATGCTACAGTTTAAATGCTCCCACGAGACTGAAAAAAGAACGCTAACATTTTTTCTCGCTGGATACATTTGTGTCACTATTTAGTTACTAGTTACATTATAAAGAGCTGTTCGATGTCAAGGCAATGACGTGGACAGAACGTTTATAACTGATTTGTTCAAGACGCCATGCAGTTATTTTGTAATTACGAGTAAAACATGGATTAATCTCAAATTCTTTGCAAACATTTGTATGTACATCATTAAGTTGATAGGTGCTTGTTCTTTATATCAATTTATCCTTTTGTTTTTCTGCCTGTCCGTTTGCATGCTTCTATGTCAATCTTTCTTTTCTGTCTGTCTGTCGGTCTGTGTATGTATACACATGTAGTTATGCATGCATGCATGTCTATAATTTTATCACCGTTTTAAAAATAAATCAGGTTCTCTGTCTGTACAGTGCTAGATGGAATTATCATTCACTTTAGTCTGCTATTACTACAAGTAATATAGTATTATCTTCTATTCCTACTTTTTTCTCTTGTCCTACTGTATATTCTACTACTATCATATATTATTTTATTTTTACACCTTTCTACTATTATCCTATTAATCTCGTATTGATGTAATTTTTAATACTCTAATATCTTCTAGTATTACTCTTAATGCTAGTATTCATGTATTTTCTAGTACTAAAGTATCGTCTAATACTTCGAGAGGACTAATAGTCACAACCACAAATAATCATTAACTGATTCCTGCGGTTACCAGCAGTACTAATATAACTATAAATATTACTAGTACACCTAATATTGCTATTAATGCTAGTAATACGACAACAATATCAGTGTCGACTTTATAAAAGAGCATGTTACGTAGTAACTTTTAAATGATCAGCAGTTTGTCGGGATTTTGACAAAATATCCATTATTTAAACGTTTCAAGGACCAAATGTAAAAGGTTAAAGGGTCAAATCCATTTTTGATAACTCTCACTGCCTTGCATACAAATATTCAGTATGTGCTCATACCGAGAAAACACACACACACACACACATCCATCCGTCCGTCCGTCCATTCATCCATCCATCCATCCATCCATTGTTATTGTTATTATTATTATTATTATTATTATTATTATTATTAATAATAATAATAATTAATTAATCAATTAATATTATTATTATTATTATTATTATTCTTAGTATTATTATTATTATTATTATTATTATTATTATTAATTAATTAATTAATTAATTAATTAATTATTATTATTAATTAATTAATTATTATTATTAATTAATTAATTAATTAATTAATTAATTAATTAATTAATTATTATTATTATTATTATTATTATTATTATTATTATTATTATTATTATTATTATTATTATTATCTAGGACTACCCAGAGTCATCACCTAAAGTCTTCCTGAACTCTTATGTCAATGAGCAACCATGCCCCTTTAAAAGATGCAGTCGTTCTTTTTGGACTTCTTAAAGGAGAGGAAGATAGATTAATTGAGTTTGGGCGAAGGCTCGTCAAAACGAACAAAAGTTATGCCCAAGCTGTCTTCACAACGGAAGTTGACGGTTGGACTCCATTTCATGCTTTTGTGTTACGTGGGGAACGGAAGATGGTGAAACTAGCACTGAAAGCAGGCGTTGATGTAAATTGTCCTATGGGTAAACCGGAAGGTCTACCGGGGAGTTGTTCCCCTTTACATCTTGCAGCACATCGCGGTGACGTCAGTGTGATTAGTGTTCTTATTTCAAACGGTGCTGATGTGAATATCAAAGACGATACTGGCAGAGCTCCAATATATTACGCTTCCAAAAAACGAAACACACTGGCGGTGAAAACACTAGTGCGTTCTGGTGCTGATTTAAAAGACTGTGACCCAGAATATAAACAATCAGAATCTTTACAAAGAAACACTGTAAACCCCATCACGTGCTTCTTGGCCTGCTCTGGGATACGCATCTAGCATTCATTTCCTCAGGACAATTTGTGTTAGCATACATACGTATGCTTTTCACAAAATCGATAACTATTTATTTAACCTGTCTTTGTTTGAAATGTCATACATATAGTACTGTTCAAAATAATATATCTCACACAAATTAACGTCTTCCATCTTTTTTTTATAGTCTAAATAATACATAATGTTATACTTATATACATTGCACACTCCCTATATTTTGAATATTATAATACGTTTAACACACAGGTGCTCAACGCGAGCATGATGAAAAAAAGCAATACCCTGAAAATTTCATCACATTATCCCCATGATCCGTTCTGACAAATGACAGTGTCTATCCTACTATGAAAGAGATAAGACATATGACAGTGTCTATCCTACTATGAAAGAGACAAGGCAAGTAACTTTCAAAAACGTTGTTCAATGCTTATTCCTCTATTTCCTTCTATTTGTTTCATCTTTGAAGGCACGCGACCTTAATCTATGGCTTGTGTTACTCCTGAGATATTTTATATTCATCTAGCCATGATTTACTTTCCTGCGTTGTACCAAACTGAAGTTATGGGGCTCCGAAGCGTATGAATTGCTCGAAGTGTGCTTGTTGTGGCAAAGTTGATACCAACACAATAAATGCTGTTGCACATTACGTATGATTATATGAAAAATCCCCTTTTTTGATACCTACTCAAAATATAAACAATATACGCGTGAATGATACCCTGTACGCTGAAACTAACGTGTGTTTGCGTGAGATTTAGATTCTTAACGTAGCTTTAACAATTTTCCAGTCATACCATGTATTCAGTGTGGCAGTTTGTAGTAATATATAGCACTGCGGCATCATGACGCATACATGTAGCATGATGTCCCACCCAGTCACATTATCCTGACACCAGGCCAACAAGTCCTAACACTAACCTCTTTCTGCTGAGCGCCAAGCGAGGCAGCTGTTAGTACCAATTTAAGAAGTCTTTGGTATGACTCGCCCAGTGTTCGAACCTACAATATCCCGCATCTGGGGCGGATGCTCTAACCTCTTGACCCTCAAAACGTACATAAAATACCAGTAATATACCTCTAATAAATTACACATATTGTTTTGAAAGGTATCGTGCTCTGACACTTATCTCAAATACCAGTAATATATGTCTTGCAAAGTATACCATTTTACATGTATAGCTTATTCAGATACAGTTCAAACTGTATAAACTAAGAGGAAACAGGTTTTGTGATGATATCATTTTTTTTATACTACTTTGGAATAAATGAATAACAGGGTGCACTTGTTTGCATTGCCATGGTGTTTATGGTTTCAGCAATGACAGCGTTTAGCAACCGTCCAACTCTTGGTCAGCATGGAATCAAAGTAAGTGCACGTGAAAATGCACGTGAAAAGTTACAGTCACAGACCTATCTACTATATCTATCTATCTATCTATCTATCTATCTATCTATCTATCTATCTATCTATCTATCGATCTATCTATCTATCTATCTATCTATCTATCTATCTATCTATCTATCTATCTATCTATCTATCTATATATCTATCTGTCTGTCTGTCTGTCTGTCTGTCTGTCTGTCTGCCTGCCTGCCTGTCTGTCCGTCTGTCCGTCTGTATGTCTATCTATATATCTATCTATTTGTCTGTCTGTCTGGCCGCCCGCCCGCCCGCCCGCCATCCATCCATCCATCCATCCATCCATCCATCTAAATGATCTCAAATGGGTAATGATTTAATATTGAGTTTATGAAACGTATTGAATAATGTTCAGCTTTTGTGAGCCTTGGTATGCAAAAGCTATTCAATATTCAACGAATTTCGTAAATTAAATATTAAATTATTAACGATTTGAGATCCTTTTTATCACAGAAGAATGAATAATTTTTCTCATTCTGAGAGACGATGCACCTTTCGTTTATTGTGCAAAAAATATAGTCCTACACAAAGCTGAACTAGTAAATGTAGATTTTTACAAACTATAAATCAAAGAAAAAGCTTCCATCCTAATAAACAGAACATTTTATAACGACAAAATCATTTTCATAAACAGAATGATCAATACGATGAGATGCTACATTCGCGAGCTCGAACTTGGGTCTAGACGCACCCATGGTGAGTCTTTTTACAAAGCACTTTAGTGCATTTCATAGGACATTAAAGATTATCCATGTATTGATATACCGTTAAATAACAATCTATCTGCTATTAGATAATTACATGTATTTATATGCCGTTAAATAACAATCTATCTGCTATTAGATAATTACATGTATTGATATGCCGTTAAATAACAATCTATCTGCTATTAGATAATTACATGTATTGATATGCCGTTAAATAACAATCTATCTGCTATTAGATAATTGCATGATATTGCTCACGATATATGTTTGTTTGCTGATACAATATTGTGCCACATAAACCATCTCAGAGAACCCTAAATGGTATCCATTATGCTTATCGCTATTCAAGTAGAGACTAAAATGGCGGTTATACTTAGTGACTTATTTGAATCATTCAGTTTAAATTAATTAAGTGAACCAACACACACGGAAAGTGAAGAGTACATGTATATATGTATGCGTGTATTCTTCTTTTAGGCCTAGTTTTCTCTCAGTCTGTCTGGTAATCAGCGGAGACGGGTTGCTGATAAAATAATCAGCAACACAAATGCAGCAGCATAAACAGAAACACGTACAACAACAACAACAACAACACACGTCAATTTTTGATTGAGACTCTTTAATTCATATGTTGTTCAGGTACCTCGCAAATGTATGCTTGATGTTTGCGTTTCGAGTGTTGTATTAACCAAGCGACACCGCACTGGGTTTTGTTTGAGCCCTTAATGGAAGCTTCGTATTTCAGATTTAGACTAAGTACCATGTGATCAATGGCAGGAGAAGGCACGTGTTAGGAAAATACAAATATTATGTGGCAACAGTTTCCACGACAATCCAAATTTGTCTGATGGCGTGACACTCGTAGAAATTGAAGTGGTTATAAAATACTTTAAAACAAATGCCGCAAGCCGCGAACATTTATCATGGTTGTATAGACACGGGTGACGTCACCCATACATATCAAGCTTGTATTAATAAGTTTTACGTCCTCAACACCTGTCATGATTGTATGGACACAGATGACACAGATTGTATAGAAAAACATATGACACAGATTCTATAGACACAGGAGATGTCATATTTGACATAACAATGATGTTGAAACAGCATGAGTAGGAGGAAAGCTGAAGTATATTTCACACAATATTTACAATGAAATTTTGCACAATATTTACGACCATATTTTACACAAAGTTTAGCGTGAATATCGCATATTATTGATATCCAGATAATCGGAGTGATAGAAGGACATACATATTATATAATGATTTTTACTGGACAAAAATGGAATCAGAATTTCGTAATAAACTAATGTTTTAGCAAACAAACAAATAAACATATTGATTGTTGTTGGTCACTCTGCTTGTGGAATTCTTGTGTTGTTGCAGCAAAATATATTGCTTGCAATTTCCGATAGCATTTGTTGGGAAGAATGGTTTAAACTCCCTCATGTATGCAATAATCAAGACCATAGCGAGGCATTTGCCACGTGGTTCGCATAGACTAGAAATTATTGATACGGTTATAGTATTCGTCGTTTCTATACTCAAACATCTGAGTTGCATGTCTTTCTATGTTGCCTTTCACTTTTGTGACAATCAACTTGTAAAAAATGTATTACAATAAATCCTAAAGTGTGCTAAATTAATTGCATCATTTCATGACTTTCCAACAAGTTTATTGTGTAAAAAATGTATTACAATAAATCCTAAAGTGTGCTAAATTAATTGCATCATTTCATGACTTTCCAACAAGTTTATTGATCTTATTATAATCAGTACCCTTCATTCTAGGAGGACTTGGGTTTGAAATAATGAGTCGTTTAGTTGACATGCATCATCTTGAAACTGCCGTACTGGGGTTCACCGCGTCATTACGTATTCTAATGTGGGATCTTGTATGCTTTTCCAGTTGCAACGTTTGTAACTTGCTTTCCTTACGTTGATTGAGCTAGCTACGTCGGCCTGTGCAGTGCTTCCCAGATGTTCACAGAGACATCCAAAAGGGTTTCTCTTGCACACCTTATTGGAATATTTAGTATCAAATCCTGCATCTATTGCCAAAGGCTTGCTTGCTCCAATTACACAAACGGCTTAAAAATGTATAGAAAATTAGGTGATCATGATGCTCCTAATACAACAATCAGCTTTAAGACGCACCATCAAGCGACGCACATGCGTTATGTTTGGATTTACAAGAAAGCTGATTGTAATAAATGGAAAAAATCCTGATACCAGGAACTAACTGGGAAGATCTATTGTTAACACCAAGTGCTATTGTTGTCTAAACTGATATATTTACAACCAAACTGTCAGAGGTCTCAGTTCTGCGCATTCCTTGTAAAACTGTAACAATTCGCCCAATCGTTAAACTGTGGTTTGACTGGCAATTAAGCAAAATAATAAGAAAAAGGGATTGAGCTGGCAAATCTGCAATCAGAGAGAGGTCACTCGACTGGAACAAGGTCAAACAAATCAGGTATAAAGTAAACAACATGGAAAGGTATGCTAAAAACAATGTATGCATATCATTGATGTTCATTTGAAAGAACTGTTGCTAAAACATTTTGCTAACCTACAAAATTCGGTCTCGCGTTTATATTATATTCCACCACTTATAAATACAAAAAATATTGCATCGGTTTACATATATGATGAAATAGAGAAGGTTCCTTTTTAAATGATTATTTTACGTTATTTATAACTATTGATGCTATTTATGATCCCGCCATACGTTTCAGAAATGAGAAAAGATGCTCTGATACCATGCACGAAATTACAATAACTTAAAAAGAAAGTAAAGCTTTATTTAGTTCCATTTCTGTCAGCAAAGACACAAGGTCTGATGTTAAAATTACAGAATGCTTAAATGCGTTATTTAAATAATATCAGCACCACTAGAAACGCTTATCTATCATTGAAGTAATGCAGATAAATGGAAAGCATATTTCCAATATAGACCAATCTCTATACTTAATCTATATCTCTATTACACATTAATAAGTAAATAATAGGCTTTAGAAGTACTTTTAGACTGATATAAAATGAGCAGTTCTTAATATTTCGTTATCATTCTGGAGCTGCTAATAGCAGCATAAGTGTTATGTTGTGGGGGTAGTGGTGGGGTAATCGCAGCTCAAGTCTGGATAGTCTGGAGAAGTCAACTTTTAATCAATTAACATTAGACAATGCTGGAATACTGATGTAAGGGACCTTGATAAACTTACAAAGTTACTTATAAAACAAATTCATTGATTCATAGCCACTGCAATTAATTATACATAAACGATTGCTCAATACAATTTAAAAGATAAATTTCTTCTCAGATACCAATTTCATTACAATTTACCTTAATGATTTCTTGTGTTTACAAAATCATTGTAAATTATAAGATAAGGTATGGAACAAATATTTACAGTAGAAAATTCAGTTCAAGTTAAACGTCATTTCACCTGCTTGGCGTTTGATAAGCACGTACCGTAAAACTACTCCTGTATAAGCTATGTCAGATTCGCTCCCTTATGCACTTATACCAGAATGAATATCTGGATGAGATTGAAGCTCTTCATTGTTTCAGCATGACTAATTAATGTATTCTAATCTTTTACCAAGAAAATCGAGACCTGCAAAAAGAAAAGAAACAATTGATATTGATCTACTTTTAACATTCAGTGAAAACATAAAAGTTTCAAAGGAAATACTGTATGTGTATTGTAAAATACATAAAACTGCCACTTAATTTTAAGCTTTTCAAACTTTGTTAACTTGATCTAGAAATTTCAAGAAATATACATAACTCTGAAACATTTCCAATTATCACACAAGTGTGAGATATGAAACTCTTTTTTCAACTTCACATTGAGGTCATGAAGGTAGAAACTATGTTTGTGTGCTAAAACTTTCATTCTTCTCACCAAAATATAGGAAGCAATATGCCATATGCATTACTGTTTTAATGACCATTCCACTGGTGACATTCAACATTCAAAACAGCATGTTTATGCACGATTTCTCTAAAGTCTATCTGCTCCTGTGGAGTTACATTACTTGTACAAATGAATGTTGAAAAGCTATGCAATAGTTTGTATTGAAAAGTGAATAATATTCTTACAAAATAGGGGTGTAAACCGTAACAGCCCCATATAGAGCAAGACAACACATTATTGATACCATTTCGATCCCATGTTTAGAAAGCTAAATACAAAATATGCTAGTTGTTATGATGTAAACAATTCTTACATTATTGTACAAATCACATTTACCTCCCTCTCCAAAGATCATTACAAATAACATTATGAAACGTGACCCTGTCGCCTCAGTCAGCCTTCTTTTGCTCCCAACCCTCTTATTCTTACTGTGCATTGTTGGAGCTACCTTTGCCAAAGGAGGATGTAAGTTGTGCTTTAACAGACAGGCTGTCATTGATGATATAAACAAGGTGTGCAAACTTTTTAAAAGTATATTGATATACTGGCACATTAATTAGTATGACTGACTGACTGACTTTCTTTTTCTCCTCTAGTCAATCTAGCAAGATGTCTATTCTTGTGTTAAAGCTGATAATTGCTAGATCAATGCTTTAGATTGTCCAAATGGAGTGCTTCAAGGAAGTGATTTAACACCATTACAATTTACTTTAATCCTAAATGATCTTCAGATTACTATGGCATATGTGTCTATGCAGATATCAATAAAACTAAAAGAAGCGTTTATATTGGTGCGCGCCGATAATTTAAACCTAATATTCAGACTGTGTTTCAGATCCAGGATATATTAAATATATTGAGACAGTATTGTTCTTCCTTGCTGAGAAAATACTGTCCATCCTTGGAATATAAGGAAATGATCCGTATGGGAAGTTATCAGTGCATTTACGAGATATGGTACCACAGTCCATCATAAATTACAAATGAAGCATATTACAAATGTTGGGGCAGCATATTCGTCTCGAAATTGTATTCGTTCATATGGCGGAAAACGTTGGTCTACCAATTATCAAAAATCTACACACACACTGATAAATAGTTTATTTCAATTTTCCAAAATTACGTTTCACACATTTTGCACAAAGGTTTACCCTATTTTAACGCATTGATCCACAATGTAGACTGTCCATTAAACACCTAATTCAGAAAAAGCAACAATACATCAGTCAAGTATTGGATATAAGCCCCCCAGACATCAAACACACTGTACTATTATGTAATAGAGTAGATTCAGTCCAAATTGAATATACTTACCTTTGACACCTATTTATATGGAATTATAAACAAGAAGCCTGAAATGTTAGGCACACTAAGAGACGCAATAAGAAATTGGTAAAGTAGGCTCCCATACCGCCTAGGTCCATTCTTTTATTTAAAGTCTTTCTTTCATTATTCTTGAGTCAGTTGCTGTGTGAATTGTAGTGCTAGTGCATGAACACTAATATACATGTTACTTTACTGTTGATGAACTGACTGTCGTCCTTGAAATGGATTACAACAATATATATTTGTATTATGCTAACTTATTTATTTTTATATTTGTATAATTTACCGATAATTTATTGCTTCAAATTAAAGACAAATACATAAATTGTATCAGAAATATTGCACTTCAAGCTACATACGCTAATCGCAATATGTCAATATATTGGAAATAACAATAATATTTCAATTTAGTGCTAACAAATTTACACGTTGTCACCGTTGATGACAACTATAGGAATCACACTGTTAATATAAATTAGCATTTCCAGTTTTACTTTTGCCAATCATTGAGTCAGCAAACACAATGGCAACATGATACATTTTAAATAATTTCCCACAACATAATATCCGTTATAATGGAACACACGCAAGCATGTTTTCTCTAATATTCCTATATATTCTCATGTTGTGAACGTATATTGTTCATTGTTTCAGAGAGTTACATTAGTATTATGGGGAATGTTTCGGGTGAAAATGAATTTAACAATACGTCATAGTATTTTGCTTCATAAAATGATATTACGTTGGTGGGGTATGAGTGTAAAGGGCGAGAGGTCACTATGGATATGCACAATATAAATCTGTTGTTATTTGGCAATTATGATGTCTGGAGACTATCTTGGACAGAGTAGGTGTATAACTCTACTTTATTATGTATTGCAGCCAAATGTACAGTGTACTGTAGACAAAAGAGGGTAACGTTACGTTATGGTGCATTGCTTTCTGCAGCAATGTTTGTTTTCTAAACAGGATACTCAATACCTACGAAAACAAAATAAACTATGAAGGAGATACTAATAGAATTAGCATAATTTTATTTCTGGGAAACGATTTATCTTAAATTATTGTATTTAATTTTGCGTTTTTGCAAGTCTGCAAGAATTAGTTTATGTATGATGTAGATATCTTTGCTGCTTTAAATACATTTGATTAACTGAAATATATTAACTATTAAATGCTGCACTTTGAAACGAAAAATTCTTCAAAGCAAGTGCAAAAACTGAAGTTTGTTGAACATCAGACTTCCGATAAAGAAGCGAAGGAAGATTTATAGGTTTCCGTTAATAGTTGAGTTCAAAATACGACCGATTACGACATGTAGGCGAACTATTAAACCGTGCTTACCTTTGCAGATAATTTATGGAATTTTATTTATCTAAGATACAGACCAGACACGACAAAAATGCGTCGATAGCTATGTGCAGATAGACATTGTCATCTGTAAAATGTATGTCATCAGCTTCTGTATGTTCCATTATGTTTTAAGATTCGATGGCAATTATGCCTTAATGCTTCAAATTTTACGCTGATGATGCAAATGAGCAGATGCAACTGTTATATCGTCATAATAAAGATTAGCATGTGATGTTCATTTATCGACAGACAACCGAAGTATGAGGTATACATTATATTATATTTGGCAATTTACCTACACCACCTATTATTAATAAACACACATTCTGCATAATATGAGAGTAACACACTAGATAAAAAAATAATAATAAATGAAATATATAAAGTTTACAAACAAGTGATATTTTCTTGAAGTGATGCTTACAAATATATTTTCCAGTTGTTATATATATATATATATATATATATATATATATATATATATATATATATATATATATATATATATATATATATATATATATATATATATATATATATTGCGGTTACATACCTAGGTAAAGGCCATTATGAAAGATTGTTTTACAAAGCCCTTGAATACCGAGATCAAAATTGTAATGTAGCTAGATAACAGGTAGATATACTTGGGTAAGTTGAAGCCTTCACCCAATTGCCGAACATAATAATATAAGTCATGCAAGGTTGCACATTATGTTTCTGCTAATTTCACACCCTATTGCTTTCCATGACAATCCATTGTTTTCCGATATCTGAAAATTTTGGAACACTCATATATTAGGATATGACATACTAGCTCATTGTTTTAATCTTTCCAAGTTTCAAATAATGACAGTTTGAATACGTGCAAACTATTTTGATTTATCTATTCTCCGTAGTAAAAAAGATTTAGTCTCTAATCTGACTTCCCGTAAAATATCGGCAGGTCAAGTTCTTACGTTGAAATGATGAGCACAATAGTCAAAGAGGTTATTTATTTGCAAGCACATCATATGACGTTAAATCAGGATTGCTACTAACATGGTATTGGATGTTTTAATTTTCGTTTCATTTGTAAGCATAAGTACGACCCCAAATTTTCTAAATGAATCATTGTAAACGCATACGCCAGTTAATTCTGTTCTACAGCGATATGTAGTCATTGAACATCATAACGGTTTTAATAATTATGTGGAATTATACATTTTGCATGACAGTTAGTCACCTTTAATTCAATATATTCATGTGTTTGGCACATTTATTTCTGAGTGATATGCGAGAAAATGTGTTTAATATGAATTGTGAGATATGTCTATGTTCCAAATTATGTTGGCAATGGTTGTCATATCCCAACTGCTAATATACCAGTACACATGCTGAATACATATGTTATATAATTCAAAGTTAGTTCGCTCAACATTCTTTACAAATATGTTCTTAATATTTGTGGTACAATTACATTGTCTAAATGTAAAATCGTCTTTTCATATTCTTCGTGACGTTTGGTTCGTTTTATTCGGCATCACTATAACAACAGGCTGTCATTACTGCATATCGCTAATACGTGTATCTCTACCCAGTTTAGACTCTCTTGTTAATGTTTTCAAAAGGAACTAATAAACTATTTGGTATAGAAAAACGTCTCTTTCTTTGGAATTCAACGGCAAATCGTCTAGCAGAAAAAACATATTTTGCATGAAATGAGTACACTGACTTAAAGCTATTTAGAAAAGAGAAGTCTTTTTAAATCTCTTTTCCAATATTATCGTTATTGGATACGTAATAAAATTGTTAGGAACTAATATTTATATGGAATTTTATATGTTAAAACAGAACAATCATCATACCTTGCAAGATCGTGGTAAATTGTTGTACGAAAGCTTGAGAGAAACTAGAAGCAAACTGAAAGAATGGATCATAGCAAACGCTGTGTTATTATGACCAAAATCAGCACTCTAACTCGATTTTGTTGAAATTTATCCCAGTGAAAGTTCGGATAACTAGCACATTATTCACAATCTTCAAAGCTATCGAGATTTTAATCAATAAATCATGAAATTTAACTTTTCAATTTTTCATCTTCTGTTCAAATGTGTGTCCGGACGTTTAGATGCACAAAGTTGACACTACCTAAATAAGAAATTACGTATAAGCAAATGCTCACAAATATGGCTGCAACAAGGAAATAAACCTCATTTAAACACATGAACGTAGCAAAATCGATTTGCGTAAGATCTAGGCAGTACAAATATAGAAAATTAGACAATTTATTAACTAAATGTTATAAATTTTTCACATGCGAGAAAAAATAAAAATTCATTTTTGCTGAAACTGAGGCTGATATATATTGCATCATTTCTTTCACATCGCAGCAAGTTAAGTTTAGATGTGTAAGTTCTTGTTAACACAAACTAAAAGTAACATTATTGTTCATAAATACTTCAGTAACAACTATTCTACCTTTGACGAACTTCGAATTCCATCAGAGTGAAAATATGTTATATTTAGTTTATAAAATCCGATGTCTCATGTTTTCTCAGCTATATTCTCTCAAATATCTTTCAATTGATGCCACTAAAACACTTGTGTGTTCATTAGTACTTTTATTTTTGGGCTATTGTTACTCAGTTTTGTATGGTTCGTCTCACGATATACTCTGGAAACTTGAGAACGTTTAACATACAGCTGCTCGTATCATCTTTAGAGTACAACGATCAGAGCACACCTCCCCGCTGCGTTGTACTCTACACTGGCTATCCATTTGATCAAGACTCAAACACAAAATGTGTTCTATGTGCTTCGTTTCACTGATACTCCAGTCCAGCTTACCTATCCGGTCTCACCCATGTGTATACCCCAGCAAGATACTTCCGCTCCTTTTCTGACAATCGTATACTCATCATTCTCACTATCAAAACGAAGTCAAATGGACAGCGTTGTTTTGTCTACCAGGGTTCAGCAACGTGGAATGAATTGCCATTTCAATTAGACACAAAGACACTGTGATCCCTTTCAAGAATGCTTTCAAAACTCACCTTTTTTTCGACTGCAAGAATACACTTAAATACCTAAAACTGTTTCATACCTTAAATATTTTTAGCACCGAATTTGGTTGTTGTTTTCCAATTTCATGGTGTTTTATTGTTGTGTATCCATATCAATATATGTTGAAAAGCGCTTAGTGCTTCTAAAGATTAGGCGCTATACAAATTCCTAATTATTATTATTATTATTATTATTATTATTATTATTATTATTATTATTATTTCTAAAATAGTGCCAGTAAGAAGCAACCAATAACATCTGGCAGAAGGAAATAAAAAAAACAACAACAGGGAAATGAAAAGGTAAAATACCCTTTTAAAGTAATTCATGAATATTTTAGTTACAAATTATTTAGATTCTACTTTGAAACTAATTTAAATTTCATCTTATGTGTTAGACTGGTCAACATATATATTTACAAAGTTATTAGGAGCTTTCTTCCTCAGTTCTAAACATATGTACCTTATAAGATCAACGTATTTGTATTGATTTGGTAATGATTTGGATGCGGTGTTTTCATAAATCACATACATTACAGTAGAAAGGTAACGACACCAAAGCAAACAAATAGTCTTGATTATACAGGTAATAACTATTCAATCTGTATTGCCTGATTGCGGTTGTTCTCACGTTACTATATCTTACATTTGTGCATATCAGGAAGTACGATCATACGATTTAACAAATGAAATGAGGACTCTAATTCATTCGTAATATTTTTTCATTTTACTTACGCAATTGTTTTCGAAAGCTACTTCATCCTAGTTTCCTTATGTCTTATAAATTATGCTAGACAATTCTAATGACAATTCTAAAAACATAGTACAGCACGGTTAAAAGTCTGACGGTCCATCATATAATGAAGTCAATGGTACACAACTCCACTGAGAACGCGATTTCGAAAGTTTTTTAAAAATATATATAATGGGGTTATGCCCCTTTAAACGTTAGGCTGTTCATCTTGTTTTAGCCGATCATGTAAATTATGCAAGTTCTTTTTCACCTGATTGTCGTTGTAGTTGTTCGTCCGTTGATTATGCGAGTACCTATCCAGTGATGCTGCAGGACACACGGTACAAATTCAACTCCAATGGTAAACATATGGAAACACTGTCATATTCAAAATTCAATAACTTAACAATTCTGGGTGCTGATGATCAGACCTATATTTTTCCATGCACAACTAACCTTGATGTAAGTTTTTAAATGTAGAAAAACATAGGACCCGCGGCATGTTGTTGACATAAATTGGCAGGAAGAACATGTTATTGATTCTGCACCAAATGAATCAGGTGCTACTTTCATTATTGAGTACTAATAGGTGAAGCCTCTAAATTTACTTCAATTGCATCAATAGAATTTTGTCTATATTTTTTTTAAATTACAGATAGGATAAGCTCTCAAAAAATATTTTTACTAAAATTTTAATTTTCATTATTAACCAATTATGGACCACCAAAGCCGTATATACTCTATTATTTCTTCACCCATTTTTAGACTGGTTCACAGCCCTTCCGTATAATTAGTACCGCGTGTCCTATAGCCAGATTTTAATTTTTTTGAATAAGTTGCATTTTACTCATTGATATTAGAGTATAATTGTAAGAAAGACCTGGCCATGCTGGTGCATGAATAATAGTGCAATTGCATTTTATGTGATACTACTGTACATAGCAAAATTGCATCCGCATTACATGTTGAAGTGTTGTATTGTACTTATTAGTGCATTATTCTTGTTATTAAAAAAATTAGATTCCGACTTTGTATCTTCGTGTTATCTTTCTATAGCATGCATGCTACACAAAATAAACACAAACATTCTGACATCAGCAAGTATGACATCATAGGGTATCAAATTACATGACACCTAGTTTTTCCATCTCTCACTGGCTATAAGACAAGTTTTAAATGTTTTAAATTTCAACATTGCATTTCTTTTCTTGCTGACATTCACAGAAATAAGATACAGTGCATCCCTGATTCCTATCATTCACACCAAACCAATAAGTGTGCCACATGACAGGTCAAAATGATAAGAGGTCATTGTCCTTCTGTGACTCTGACTCACCCAATGAGGCCTCCAGAGATGCTGACATTCTAAAACTATTTAAACTATCAACACAGGTGATTCATCACCCCCAAATCTTAATAAAAAGGTATAAAAGCCAAAGGAAAGTTCCATAAGTATTATAATACTGAAGAATTAAATAACTGAGTGATACTTTTTAGCATAAAACTATGGTAAAGGATAAGAAAGCAAAGAATAGACAAAGACATTTCTTCAAACCTGGTAATGTTCCCCACAACAAGGGGAAAAAATGTACATCAACCCAAAAGACAAAGCCACTTGAGGTCTATTACACAAGGACAACAAGAGACAAATTTGAAAAAGCTATAAAAAGTTCATATAATGCTGACATGGAAGATGACGATGAAAAGCCCATGTACAAACTGCTGCGACCCAAGCCAAGAAGTAAGCTGGAGGTGGAGCAATATGTGGAAAACATTTCGATGCCAGGGTAAGTCCATGTTTCTATTCAATATTCAGACACTTATATAACTTATCACTGCATAAACTACTTGGTAAATTTAAGTAATAGAATTGAATTGCATATTAAAGTTGTCTAATGCATAAAACTATACAAATATTTACCCCAAACTTATAATAAGTTTAGAAAAAGTCTCAAAATCATTATGATGGCTACTTTCCACTACAGGTAGTCTTAAATTACTTACTTTTCAATATAAAGCTCAATAAAGTACATAAATTATTTAAAAAAAGAGAAATAAATCAAACCTTCAGTCACTCAATTCTAGTCAAAGGGGAGGTAATATACATTGATTTGGCATACCAAGTAGCAAGCTCTAATTTACAGCTAAATGATTCTGTACTATCACTTGATAGTATGTGCAGAGCAATGTTGCATTTATAAATAGATTTTGTTTCAAATCTGAAACTACATTTCTAACATGAAACTTGTTTTATCTATTTATATCAACAGGTCTGGTGAGAAAAACACATATCGATTGGTTCATGCAGAAAAAACATGCTGAGATGTGGAATACTGTTTTTCAAGAGCACCAGTGCCTACACCCTGAATGTCAGGGGTTTCTGTCATGGGACTTGAAACATGAAGAGAAAAGAGGTCTGGTGTGGCGAGAGAGAGCAATATGTTCATCATGCCGTTACACTTCAAGAATGTTTGAACTGTATCAAAAAATGCCAAGGAAAGGTTGTGGAAGAAAAACTGCCTGTGTAAATAATGCGATAAAGATAGGACTTTCACAGACTTCTGTTGGAAATGAAGGGTTTAGAACTATTCTTTTAAGTGCGAATGTCCCTGCTCCCTCAACAAAAGGGATGCAGAAAAGTTCCAATACTGTTTGTCAGAAAATTGAATGCAGCAACATGAGAGACATGGCAGAACATAGGAAATATGTGAAGGAGTTTAATTCTATGACAGGAAAAAAGACAAATATAATTGATCTTCAATGTGACTCAACATATAAAATTGAAGGATAAAACACAGCTTACCAAAGAATATAACCTTTAAGAGAAACTTCCATGGCAGGGTTCATGGTGCTGTCCATAACTGCAACCATGGACCTGGAGAATCTCTGGTTAAGCTGTGTCAATCTATCGGTTGTCCGATTTCAGCTTGCAGTTCTGTGGCACAACATCTGAAAAGCAAGCAAGATATATATAGGAGAAATAAAATACATACAGCAAGTACAGCATATAAGAGAAAAAAAATCAGAGAAAAGGGCATTTCTTTACAAGCTTTATGAGAAACATCAAGAAGAAAAAAATTAATGCCCCCATCCAGTTTATACAACCCTTCCCATCTGTGTTTTGTATAGATTTTTTCTCCAAAATCACATGCAAATCATGAAAGAAAGACTCCATTATGATTGTCATATCTAAAAACCACCAAAATCATACCCTGGATGCACGTGGTAACCATAGAAACATCAGGCTCATATTATGGTATGTGTCCTGTATAGGACACACGGTACTAATTCAACTCCAGTGGTAAACATATGGAAACACTGTCATATTCAAAATTCAATAACTTAACATTTCTGGGTGCTGATGATCAGACCTATATTTTTCCATGCACAACTAACCTTGATGTAAGTTTTTAAATGTAGAAAAACATAGGACCCGCGGCATGTTGTTGACATAAATTGGCAGGAAGCACATGTTATTGATTCTGTAAGAAATGAATCAGGTGCTACTTTCATTATTGAGTACTAATAGGTGAAGCCTCTAAATTTACTTCAATTGCATCAAAAGAATTTTGTCTATATTTTTTTTAAATTACAGATAGGATAAGCTCTCAAAAAATATTTATACTAAAATTTTAATTTTCATTATTAACCAATTATGGACCACCAAAGCCTTATATACTCTATTATTTCTTCACCCATTTTTAGACTGGTTCACAGCCCTTCCGTATAATTAGTACCGTGTGTCCTGCATGCTGCCTCCCCTTGTGCTACAACTACAAGCTCCCAGTCTATTTTGCACGGGACAGTCCAAAGGGCAGGTTGACCCTGTTAATGCTATCGACTGACGAGTGAAGGCAAGCTGTAATCCAACGGACCTCTGTCTGTAATTGTCAAAGCAGAATCTGCACACTCTTGTACGACACAGAGTGTAGCATTGGCCGCCCTTTTCGACTAGAAATACGTGAATCCTGAGGATTACAGTGGAAGTTGTTCAGGTTCAGTACGCGAACAGTGTGCGTGTCTCGTTGCCAGTGGCTGTAATTGATCTCAGTGCACCATACATGAAAGGGAACCTTTAAGCTGCGTGTTTGAATGGTATATCAAATGACGTCGTGCTGGGATGTTGTTTTGTGTTACAGCAACCAAACCCTTAAACCGGCACATCACCGCTGATGAGTGCCGTGGAAACCCTGTCCATATGATGTCAGACGAAACCGGGTAGATTGAAGTTACGTCAGCACCTTTCAGTAGAGTATTTACAGCGGAGCTTAGGAAGCTTCAGTTGGACGACGCAGCACTGATGCAGCTGCATAAATATGTTGCGAAAGTTAAGGAGAATCATTCCTACGGAGAATCTTGGCAAAGTGTTGAAACTCTCGCAAGAAATCCTCATATAACGACACATGGGAAATGCGTAGACGCATGATCGTCTTGTCCATAGCTTCTACTTGCCATTGGCCATGGGTCCAAGGAGATGTTAAGCGATTAGGTATCACCTGTGACAAGTGTCGGAGAATAGCACCGAAATCGGGCTGGCGACCTGTCCCAATGAGGATTACACCCCTTTTCGATGAACCGTTTCGACGCGTCGCGATGGTTTGGATAGGACCAATACAATCTGTGGAGGCAATCGGATTATGTCCGCTGCCTAGAAGAAGCACTACGTATCGGAGAGGGAATGCCTCGGAATCGGATTCGAGATATGAAAGGTTTGATCTCTACTAATACGGGCGGAAATCCATATTGGAAACCATCCACCAACCTTTCGCGTATGTCGAGCAGGTGAAATTGTCAAATAGACGATTGATTCGTGATGTGACGATCGGTTAGAGCCGTACAAGATGCAGAATAGATACATAAATCAAATGCGTGTTCGTTACAAAACGCAATGCAATACACTTAAATATAACGACGCCACACGCTACACGCTGACTTCGGACACGAAAATAAAGATAACATAAAACTATCTATTGAGGTATATATGCCGTGTCAACGCATCTTTTAATGACTATGTTCTCGGCTTGATTTATGTATCTATTCTGCATCTTGAATCTATAGGTAGATGCTTAGGAAAGACATAGCTTCGAAAAGGCCCTTTAAGTTATTTGCTCGATTTTTGCAGAATATTACATCACCATAATTTGAATTATTTGTAGCATGCAAACTAATTAGTACGATCGTTTAAGTATGTAGAATTACCTTTGTAGTGTTTCATTTACAGTAGCATTGAGGAAATTGGCTTGAGGCTATTGAGCGAATTTTGAAGATTGCTAGCTTGTGGCCAGAGTTAGATTTCAAATTAATTTATAAATGGGTTATGTTAGCATTTATGCGTGATTGAATTGCGAATTTGAAAATGGTTGAAGTATTTCAGATTAGTTACAATTGATGTATGTATATATCAGAGCTTTAATATTTTAATATTTGAGTACATTGAATGAGCTGTAAGGTAGAGACATCTGTCTGATTATTGTAATATTGTTTAATAAAACGGAATTAGGAATATCTACTAATAAGACGGAATTTATTGATGTATGTAGAAGAAGCAATGTATTCCTTGCTGTTATTAAAACTCAAGGCGGGTGAGGACTTCAATCTTTCCGTTATCCATTGCATAGACTACTTTCAGAAGAGTATTTACAATATTGTGGCAAGGGTGATATGCAGACTGTACATTTCTTAAAAGACTGTTAGAATTCAAATGAGATACAAGTTGGGTTAGATCAACATTTTCCTAGAGTATGTTTATAAACGGGAGATTACAAATTAGACGGCGGTTCTTTAAATCATTATGGACGAGTGATGGATTCTCCAGCAGAGGCTTTACTATTTCAATTTTGAAAAATGATGGAGATTCCACGAATGAGAGAGAGGTATTAATAACATCAGTTAGTGAAGCCAATATTGAATCTAAGCAGTCAAGCACCAGTATTGGCATGGGAGTCAAGTTCACATGACTTTGGTGCACTCGTCATCACGATTGTACGTACTAACTCCATAATGACAATTGTACTTGCTACTCACGGTTGTCGCTGAAATTCTGTGTCGCACCTGTATTGTGATGATGAATCAATTGAAATGGTGTTGTCAAGTGTATCTCTAATAGTTTGTACCTTGTCACGGAAGAAATTTGCAAACAGGTTTCTTAAGGTAGTTGTAAATGGTGTCTCTTGACATTAGTTTCTTAGCAATTTCAAAGAGATTTTTGCATCTGGAACTTTGCGTGATCATAGTACTGTAGTGGGATAATTTGGCTGTATTGACTATGTTTGTGATTGTTTTTAACGGCTTCATAGATTGTCGAATGAATAGTGAGTCTTGTGAAATGCCAAAACCTCTTAGATTTACGGCGGTCTCCTTTAGCATTGCGAAGCCGGTACCTAACACTGCTATACCACGGATAACACTTGAACTAAAACTCTGCATTTGGTGGCTGTGGTGAGCTTTTCAAAGAATGAATGCAGACAATTATCGAGTTGTTCTACTGTAGGAGTTAAGCAAGTTGTTATATTTGCTTGGATGTCGTGCATTAATTTGTTTCTATTAATCATACGGAGGTTTCTCGTACTAGCATAAGTAGTCTGATTCAAATCCGTGCAATGTAAGGATGGACTATAAAATATTATCATCAAGTCTATGAAGATTCCAGTGTAAAATGTCATAGTTCAGACTGGTCATTACCGGTAAATGCGTTTTCAGTGTTGATGAGCTACCAATCTCCGCTGTCCACGTGATAATATTATTAGTGTGTGTCCTTAGTTTGAATTTATAGTTCATGCTAGATGTATAAGTGAGTCTTCGTTGTCCATGATGGACCAGTGTCTACAGTTTCTATAACTTTGTCAGTAGTGTGCGTCCCTTCTTTAACTTGACAGTTCTGACTAAATGTGTCAACACGTCTTCGTTTTTCATGACCTATCAATGCCCACAGTAAACTTCATTTTGTCAGCAGGATGTATCTGTAATTTGTTTGATTGCGGAGTGTGTGTGTGATTAAAATGTTTAACGCATCTTTAAATTTGTCAAACATATCGCCACGATGTCTGCATTGTGGCAGTTTATAGTGAGGTCACATCATGTTCTAACAGGTCACATTATTTTGACATCACGCCTATCAGTCTTAACAATGCTGAAGGTATAGCAAAGCAGCTGTTAGTATCATTTTTATATGTCTTTGATTTGATTAGGCCTTGGCTTGAACCCGCGATATCTCATCACCGGAAGCGGGCGCTCTAATCACTCATCAACTGGAGCGTTCGTATTTACTTTTAAGACTGAACTAGATATGTTAACATGTCCACAGGTGGCTAAAATGTACAAATGCATCAGTTCTGCGTGATTTCTGTCAGTAGAGAGCGTCATTAATAAGGATTTATCGTTCAGATTACAAGTGTAATGAATCATCGATTTAGTGAGCTACCAATGTCCACGGTCTTTGTGATCTTGTCAATAGTTCGCGTCCCATGTTTCTAGTGACAGTTCAGGCTAGATGTGTAAATACGTATTCGTTTTCCATGACCTAGTAATGTCTACATTCTTCTTCATTTGGTCAGAGAATGCGTCCTTAATATGTATTGATTGTGAAGTGAGTGTGATTTGGATTTTTAATTTAGCTAGAACAATGTTTCAGTCATATCGCTACGAAGACTGCAGTGTGGCAGGTTTTAGTGATATGTAACACTGGGTATCAATCCGCTGTCAGGAACCACGATGTCCCATTCGGTCACATGACTCGTACGCCAGGCCGACCAGTCCTAGCACAAACATCATAAAGCTGATGGCCTAGCTAGGCAGCCGTTAGTACCACTTTTTTAAATCGTTGGTGTGACTCCGCCGGAGTTACAATCAGTGACATCAATGTATTCCGGGGCGTTTGCAGACTAGATGTACAAAATGGTTTTCGTTTTCCATGACGTACCAATGTCAACGATGTATGCGTCCTTAGTTTTTAGTGATGGTTCAGACTATATACGTGAATGCATTTTCGTTGTTGATGAGCTATACATGTCCATCACTTATGTGGTATTCCCAATGGGGTGCGTCCTTCATGAATTATAGTTTAGACTAGATGTGAGAATCAGTCTTTGTAGCCCATGACGTTCCCTAGTCCACGCTCTCTGTGATTTTGTCAAAATAATACGCAAAGTTAGTTTATATTGATAGTTCCAGCAATACTAGATGTGCAAACGTTTTCTCGTTGACCACGTTCTTCGTGATGCTGTCAAAAATGTGCGTCCTTAGTTCACATTGAGGGTTGTGACTCGAAATGATAATTTTTCCTCGTGGTCCATGATGTAACAATTCCAATCCATTCCATGATTTTGTCAGTTGTGTGCGTCCTTGTTTGTATAGATTGTTCAGACAAGGTACGTTCGAGTTGGTCACGACGTACTAATGTTAACAGTCTCTGTGATTTTGTCAGTAGTGTGAGTCTCTTATTTATTCTAATTGTTTATACTAGATAAGTAAATATGTTTTATTTGTTCTTGATTTACGAATGTGATCATTTTTCAATGTTTTCTTAACGTGCAAAATATTTTATTTAAATGTTTAGGTTGAAGTTTAAAAAAAAATGTCTTCATACATATTAACTATTGTGAAACAACGAAATCAATTTCAGGTATAATACCAATAAAGAAAATAAGTTTTATATTTCATGAATTCTGTGATGGTTTCATATTTAGTAAAATAGGATCATGTAATACATAACTTGGTGTCGATATTAAGAATGTATGCACATTTACAATAGAACAATATAAATTTGGCTACATGAACATCTTAACAATCCCTCCATTTAACATCACCATTTCCTATTCATTTAGTGCAGAAAACTGTATTTATTTCACTCTTACATCGCCGGAACAAGTGTTTCGAGTGGCCGAGTGGTCTAAAGCGCTTTCCGTTACGGATCACTGCCGTCTCACCTCTGTGTGCGTGGGTTCGAGTTTAAGATTCGGCTACTGTAGTAATTTGAGAAAGCTTGCCAGTAGCTTCTCGTGGGTCAGTGGTTTTTTCTGGGTGTTTTCTCGGGTTCTTCACCCAACAATAATACTGGCCGCCATTTATAGCCTATCTTGTGCTGAAAAATGGCGTTAAACCATAAAACAACAACAACATCAACCAGCCTGGTAATTTTTTGTAATGACATATTCAATATTATCAGGCAACACCATATATTTGAATTGTTTCTGGTCACTTTGTTATACAGATAATATCTTTTAACTTTGATGAAATTCTGTTTTGAATATTGGAAAACATGACGAAGGCGCGATAATCATGACTGTTGACTGTTATTGACAAAGGCACTCATGAGCTGTAAGCAGAATTGAAATGCATCATTAATTTGAATAATGACAATACAAAAACTGATTTCAATTCACAAGGTGTATCTAGTAAGGTCTCGTTGTAACAATAATGTAGGCAGTAAACTATTTAAGTCACATTTTACGGACGTGTTGGGCACTCTAGTCAAATAGCCGATAGGAGTGTAAATGGTGTGCCTGAGAGACTCTATAACCATGGTGTGTGTTAATTTGTAACCTTTATATTTCTATATTGTGTTGAAAAAGGAGCACGCTAAGGCGGACCAAATACTATCATTTTTAAATGATATTATTATCTTGTGTAGAGGTAGGGAACGCCCAGACGTATATAATAATATCTTACAAATCTCCTTTTCCACGGTACTAATATTCCAAGCTAACATTTTACTTCTTTCCATAATAGCGTAATAAACTATCCTAGCACGCATTGATGCTTTCTAAAATTATAAAACGGATTGTTTGTTATTATTGTATGAATCATATTTCATAATTATTTTATTTATTTGCTCCTGAATCTTTTGAACATTTGTTACTTTCCAGGAAGGATGGGTTTTCATCATAGCGCAACCCATACTGAAATGCGTACTATCCTAACTGTATACTAAACCAAGGTTTTAACATGATATGTTTCTGTGGACATAGCTACCTATAGCGTTATCCTTCCTGTACACTAAACCAAGGTTTTAACATGATATGATAGCGTTAAACTCCCATTAGGACAATAGGGATATTTCCCAGGCTATACTGACCCACAAAGCTAGAGTTCTTTATCAACTTGTGACCATGCATAGGAAATCAAAATTTTTCATTAGGCCATTCATTTAAAGGCGTCTTGTCGCAAATATAAACTTGTTGCAATAATAGCAAAATCGCGTATTGTAAAGGATATGGACAAAAAATAGGTATGGAGGTAAAAGGAAGATTACTTGCTGTATGCAGATATATGGCTAGGCACAGTTGGAAAAGATAAAGTCTAAATTTTACTAATTAATACAAGACAAACTAGTATGCCCTGAAGAAAGTATAGCATAGCTGAAGATCTGACAGTTTTACGAGGGATTAAGTAGCAAGTAGGCAACTCCGCAATAGCAATAGTTGCATAAAGGTTCTTATAAACTTGCATTATGTCCCTTTAAACGGTCGACTATCTGGTGTTTTAGTAATGTGATTTCCCGATTTTGTGCACTTTGCTTGGTTGAGAAAGTAATATCTTCTTAAACGACGTATGACATATTCACATATCACATGGGAAAAAGCAATACGCAATTTTGTTGGTTTCTGTTGTATGTTCCGCACATTAAAATCCGTAGTATTGATTGTGATTGTCATTAAGGTTAAAAAAGTTAGCGTTTGTATGTACTCTATACAATACGTACTTGGTTACTAGAATACGAGTGGCCGAGTGGTCTAAAGCGCTGTCCGTTACGGACCACTGCCATCGCACCTCTGTCTGCATATGTTCGAGTCCAAGATTCGGCAAATGTAGTTATGTGAGAAAGCTTGCCAGTAGCTTCTCGTGGGTCGGTGGTTCTTCCCGGGGTTTGTCCGGGTTCTTCTTGCACCATTAATACTGGCCGCCATGTATAGCCTATATTGTACTGAAAAAATGACGTTAAACCATATAATAAAAAAATAAATATGCACGTATGTATATATTATGACAGATACAAATTCTTAACATACGTATGTTATAAAGATCCATTGCCTCTTTAGCACAATGAGTGATGGTTTCCAAATTTACTTTCTTCTTGAATCACATCAATGACAGATGTTTTTAAAATATTGAAATAATTAGACTAGTGACCGATAATTCCTCGCTGGCTTATTTATCTCCAAATCTTGATTCATCTACATTGATTATTGATTTACGCCTCTACAGTTGTAATATCCACATCAAGCTGAATTATTGATAATCGTTCCGTTGAACTTGAGCACGAGAAAAGTAAACATTAAAGCGTTTATCAATTTGGAAAACACTGGACATAAGAACACGATGAGACAAAAAAAAAACCTACAGGAACTAATGAATATAATTATGTTTGGCTGGAATGACGATCCATGTATCGTAGGGAATGGAAGTTATATGGGAAATAAACTATTGGTCCGATTTCGGTATAGTCGGGAGCATATATGATCACGACCAAGATAGGCATTTTCGTGATCCTAGCCGATTTCGTTTGAACGGATCATAGACCCCATCTAAAAGACGTGTAGCGATGAGGACATCGAACGTTACTTAGATTGTCCTTGCGATGATACGGCGATGCCTCACGATCTATCGGGATTCGATGAACAGTTTTTTTTAGATACTATACGAAACTAACTACCGAATGTTAGTTAGAATGTTAATTCTAAAGTCACTTTGAACAGAGACAAAATCAGTTTCATGCAAGTAGGACAAGTGCAGTTCGAAGGTTAAATGAGTTACTTGGTAATGGCTTTGACCTATTCGACTATCACATCATTCGTTGTATTTATAATTCGGGCAGCGGACACGGAGCAGGCAGGACCGGACTACAGCTGGATACGGTGTACTACAGCGAAGCCACAGATAAATGGAGACCATTAAGATTGCAGAAAAAAATTGCAACCATAGGAGCTTCAAGGTACCTGGTTTCGATAACGGGAATACCACTATGTGTGAAAGCTGGTTACCAAAAAAGCTACCTGTAGTAACATTTCTACGAGCCTTGGTACATAGGAAAAAGACGGCTGCAACGTGGAAACACATTGGCGGACTCTACACGATGCTAATAACGTCACTAGCTGTGGGGACCAAAATGGAGGGACCACCTGATAGCGTATCGTCTCCTGAATAACCAGTCAAGTCATCCTGGGAAATAATATTTCAGCAGCATGGAATAATAACAGCCATTGAGAAACTATGGAGCCAGCGACATGCTGCACCCCGGTACCTGCCTGCGCAAAGGATTGAAAAGCTTTCATATTTGCCGTCAATTGCCTGAATAATAGGGTCCTCAATTGGTTACGATAAACCCTCTTCGAATAATATATATTACAAACCTGACTTGATCAATTTTGAACACCGCTCAAAATTAAAAATATATTTACCAATCAGTGACTATACTTTTATATGTCACATAGACATATTAGTTAAACAAATTTTTTAGGGACTTATGATACGTACACTATTGTACTAGAAAATTGGTATGGTTGGGATGTTAAAGAGAAGTTCTACGACTCATTTATTTGATACAATTGCACAGGTGGCTTACACAATATTGGTATTAGGTTGTACATTTTTATAACTGGACTGAATTTGAAATAAGTACGGCTAGGGCGTTCCGGGGCGTAAACGACATCCATATACGACAACGGCTGGCCTTCCGGGATCTTTTCCTCCTTTTCAACGACCGGACTGCAACAAAAATGACGATATGAGAAACCTATTTTTCTCTTGTCACCATTTGGTGCCATTGCACCCCTAGTACGTTACTTTTGATTGGTTGATAGGGTTGAGTGCGTGTTGGGTCTATTCCCACTTACCCAGGGCCTTACATGCATGTTATTAGCCACTTTTTTGTGGTATGACATGACGCCAAAATTAACAAGCGCACTTTGTGCGTTAAATGCCCGTGAGGATGTGACACCATTCCTTTCCCATGGGAAACCAACCATCATAAAACTTTGATGGTTTAAACCAGTGAACAAATGACCTTTATGGCCGGTTTCACTATAATACCAACTATTAATTCATTCAACTATCAGGAAGAACGGTTACAGTAGCATCGTTCCAACTTATACATTTTAAGGGTCGCCTTGGAAATGTTCGATAATTAGTCATGAAACACGGATAGATCGGTTCTTTGAAAGATGCCTGCAACATTGCCAAAGCGTGTTTCAAAGTGTACAGCCAAAACTTCAAGCCCCCAAACACCCTGGCTGTCATAAGCCCTCAAACGACAAACTTTGTTAAAGGTCAGTGCTCAATCAAAGCCCTATGCTTGCTACATTACTTATGCGACAAGGAAGACAAATCGATTCAACATGCCCGAAACGGAGGAGACTAAAACACCATCGGAACGTATTCGGCAGATGGCTGGGACTTAGCAAAGCAGCAGATCGTGTACGAGTTTAAGGGGTGCTTATTCGAAGGATGTCCCCTTTGCTACCCTCAACTCTGAACCAAAAATAAGTGTTTACAACAGATCACGGAAGATTTGTACGAGACCACATGTCAGCGGCTATTGAAGTTAGAACATCAAGGATGCATACTTGTGGACATGTGGGAGCACGAGTACCACACCCGTTTCAAAACCGATTGCGAGTTTAAACTCATCGTGGAAAGTTACAAGCTGTTTCACCTACTGAATCCGCGACACAATTTCACGAAAAACTGATGAATGTCACCTGTTTGCTGTACCAAGCCGACGAAGATAAAAAAGAAGAATTCAATTACATGGACGTTTGTGTGCAAATATCGATACTTTCCTGATGGGCACCCGCAATTGTGACCAAACGCGTCGACGTGGACAACACCCGACAATACGATGATTTTATCAAGCATAGAGTGTTGCCACACACGGATTTGTAACATTCCGGTTAACCTCACCATGGCCAAGGAAAATGGATGTCTGCACACGGTGGTTCTTTCCGTGCTTATTATGGGTTCTTCCACCACCATTATTACCGTCCGCCATGTATAGAATATCGTGTGCTAAAAATGGCGTTAAACCCTACAACAACAACGTCACCCTTAAATCTTTTGGAGACCTTGTAGGTGCTTGTACGGACGAGCACCACAACGACACGAATCTGTGCCGGTGATATAATTACGATTACGAATACCGAGACTAATAAGGAGATGTACTCGCCGAGAGTAAAGTGAAATCATGAACTCTTAATTATCGCACCAGTCGAGTGGTGAACTTTAACGTGCTAAAAGAAGCCGTGTAGACTGCCAGGATGAAAATTTTAAAGTGACCACATACAAATCAACATGAATGTAATTTAACAACACACCAAATCTTCAGTCGACCCTTTAAAAAGTCTACAAAATCGTGTACCACCTGAGTGTTTGGCTTCCTAACCACTTCAATTTACCGTACCATCATTTTGATATTGGTCAGCATTTTGTAATGGACAACGTCCAAGACCGATAGTTCATTGTAACTACCAATGACAATCTAGAAGGTGAACCCTTTCAAACAACATATATCGAGCGCACGACTCAAGTCCAACACGACACTCTGGTTCGATGCAATTGCCAAACGATCACATCAACAATGCACTACCACATTGTATTTGTGTCTGTACTAACACCATAACAAACAACGTGCATCCAATGCAACTTCCAGACCAAAAGTCTTTTCCTCATGGACATGCTGATATCACCATGTATACAAATGTGACGACAGCCTACAACGACACTTCATTGAGATGACATGCGACGAGAAAGATGAAAGATGAATTACTCAATGCAGATGAATAAACAGCAAACACAAACAGCACTGAGATCCTTCACCACCATACCGTCACAGTAATATGCGTCCATGAACGGAAAGGATTCAGTAGACCTAAAGGAGTATTTTACCATTAATATGATTCAGACAGCGAAGCTACTTCAAGAATATTTAAGATGATTACTTTCACCTACACGGTAACATTTAAAGACTTCGCGTCTGACGTTCCACCTGAAGAAGCAGCTGGTTTCATAACGGACCTACTTGAATCACTGTTAAGGAAACATTATTGCAAAATTGAAGATCGATGTCGTTTGAATCTAGTATTCATGTATCAGGACAGTGTGACCTCGCCAGTATATCTCAGGATAACTTACCTGTTGAATTAACTTCTTCCATACGTTTGCGCTCTATTGAAGACGTGAAGACGATGATAGCCAAATTTGACATCACGGATGGAAACCTGACCTGACATATATTGTGTCTCCATCGGACGAATACGATGACTGCACATAATCTGTTTAACGATAATTGAACGTAACACGATGCACATAACAGCATATTTACGAATGAGTGTATGTGCAAGGAAAAAAGCTACGCTGGGACGCAAGGTGGTAGCTTACACAATTTTAAACTACGTGTGTGACGGATATAAAGCAACATGGACTTTGTCATATTTGATTGATTGTCCTTTGTTTTGTCTTAGATTTGTCTTTTTAATGAACATTTAGCGTAAACACGTTGTATATGAAGTGACTTTCTTACTAGAACCATAAACTGAATAAATCTTAATTAGGTTTGTTTCATATTCAAATGTTTATATTTTAAGTAGATATTGTTTAGGCCAAAACACAGGAAAGATAGCCCATATACATACTTGTAAAAGTGTATTGTTCCCATAGAATATAATTTTCATTTTTTGAGCCTCTTTTCTTTTCCTTTTGAGTCCTTCTTTAAAACATTATTGTCTTTTTTTCTGTGAGATTCCTTCTTCTTTGTTGGAATGTGAAGTTTGTTTGTTTCTCATTGAATATGTCTGTCCCTATCAAACTATGAGTATAAATGCATTTTCCCCTATAATAGATATGACTGTAAAAACACCGTGACGTCACCCATATTCAATTTGCCAGGTGTCATTCCCCTGTTAGATTTTCATTGTCACGATACATTCCCAGCTTTGCTCAATTCATATAGGCCCCTTAGTGACGGAACACCTTTTTGACAGTTATTTACATTGACCCTAAACAACCTCAAGGTTTTGCCTCATGTTAAATTTACCGTCAACCCTAAACAGTCCCACGACCTGTTTGAATGAGATTTCAATTGACAAAAAAGTATTCATTATCTATTCTTACTAATAAGGGGCCCCGAGTAGGCAAGTGGTCTAAATTTCTTTCCATTAAGGATCATTGCCATTTCACATCTGTCTGCGTGGGTTGGAGTCTCAGATTAGGCCAATATGGGTATGTGCGAAAGCTTGCCAGTAGCGTCTTGTGGGTCGGTGGTTCTTTCTAGGGGATTTCTCAGGTTCTACCTAAAACATTAATAGTGGCCGCCATGCATAGCATATCATGTGCTGAAATATGGCGTTAAACGCTACAACAACACCAACATACTACTAATATATTCGTATTGTTTGCTTAACTTGTCTCAGAATGATGCAAATAAAATATGGAAGCTTTACATTTTGACATTAATTCAAAGTCTAATGCGTGCCATAAAGTCACAGCTTAGATATAACAGGATACATTTTATATAGTCGAGATAATTTTAATTTCATATTTTAGGAAGTAAATATATTATGGTTCGAAAAAAAATCAAACATTTCAAATGTCACAACGAGATTATTTTAATAAAATTTAAATAAAGTAAATATAATGAAACATTATCAATAATGTGATATTTGTTTTCAATATATCATACCTAAATAGCTTCTGGTAATAACATTGTATAATCTAAATTGTACATAGACATCACACCAAAGTGGTTATATCCGACTACACCTACATGCATTCGCTCGCCTCAAAGGCGACTGATTTTAACTCATTCCTATTCGGTGTTTAACTTATGATTTAATATTCATTTCAATGAGAGAAGCCATGTTCCCTAACTAGTGCCCTATATTCTATATATAGCTATAAATATAAATACCCCTTTGTGCGTTAGTCTGGAAGTTTGTAGTCAGGTTCCATACATAGTGTTGTTTGTTGGGTAACGACAGCTACTTTAGTTCAGATTTCGTGTGCTGACATTTTCAAGTCAATACCAGTGTAAGTATGCCAAATGTAAGTATACATAGTGTCCTGTACATTACAAATTTGAAATAATAGTTACGTCTTTTTAGAGTCATGGTTTCATTTAATGATAAACTTAAACTGGAACGCTTGCAACGAATTGTAATTATAATTTGAAAACGGTACTGGAATGACTCTGTATAAAACCGAAATTGCACATAAACATGGCTTTTAATGCAAGCAGTAAAAGCAAAGACTTTTGTAACATTTTGTGTATCTATTTCAGTAGAAAGAACTCGTGTTTTATGAATATTTGTGATTGCAAAAAAAATAAATCCGCAAGTATTAAAATCATGTGAATTCTCCCAAAAGCTTTATTTCATAGCTGTAATCAACGTTCCATCTAAGCGAATGGTAGATGTGCTCACAGTGCTCGCTGCACTGTGCAAGCATTACGGAGACGAGGAAAATTTAACGTTGGATTGAACAAAAATTGACAATTCAGCTGCGCGGGGATGCCTGAGCAGCGCACGCGCAGCTTAGAGGGAACGTTGGCTGTAATATACATTCACCCAACTGAATATGCTATCTATTACAAAATGAAAGCAGACTAATTTTAGAGGCAAATTAATTCAGTGAATAAATACTTGTCATAAAGACCCACTGAAGCGTTAGAGATCTACCTGTATAGCTATGTATCAAAGAAATGAATTGATTGTTTTCTTGAGTCTCATGCAATGCAGTAAGTTGGGATTTTGTTTTGTATATTATTTTCGCATTATATTTTAACTTTATCATGTAGATAATTACGTATTCCTGCTTCCTTATAAGATTTATTGAATTCAGTTTTACATACTCCTTTACCCTAAGATAGGGAAGTTTAGAATCTAATTGTATGCATTGCGTTCAATGTATCATATCCAATCGTCATGCGTTCAGATGTTTGGTGTCATGTATATGCAGTTGTAATACATACTAGTACATGATTACCTACAGCTAGTAAACCTAATATTCAATACATTATAGGCTGTACAAATAGTCAGAACTGTAAGTAATCCAGTTAACATTCAATAATTGGCGTTGTCCAGGAATGAGTGCTAATTTGGAAGAGAAGAGTTTACGTTCAAAGCATAACAATTGTAACGAGTTGCTTGAAAGATCTACATATACTATTTCTACTAATGGTCACGGTTGCTTTATAGCATAAGTTAACGCGTCCGAAGCAATGGTATATTACACAATACAATGGGGTGATTAATTAATACGAAATATTGATATCAATTATAGACCGATAATGTCATGTTTATATACGCTTTTGGTTCTTTTTTAATTATAAGTACCTCTGTGTATAATTATATACGTTGTTCAGTAATTTATATTGTTCTTCTTAGCTACAATATAAGCTACATAATATGAAATTTGGAAGACCAGGTTTGTAAGAAATCACTGCTAGATGAAGCGCATAATACTGTCCTTATGTTTTACAGGTAGGATTATGGTCTGCTAGCAGGGAAGCTTCATGTTCTCCTGTAACCAACATCTTACCATTTTATATTAGCTATTATGTTTTTTTATATCGCTGGTCGATGTTAAACCTTTCTTATTTTCAAAGATCTAACCTATTGTATGGCGCTAAATAGCCTACAAGTGATGGTGCGCCGTTAAAATTCAAACAAACAAACAAACAAACAAACTGTTATTCCTATTGACCGTAAACAACCCCAAGGTTTTGCCTCATGTTAAATTTGTCGTCAACCCTAAATAGTCCCACGACCTGTTTGAATACGATTTCATTTAAAAAAAGGTATCCATTATTTATTCTTACTAATAAGGGGCCCCGAGTAGGCATCTGGTCTAAATTTCTTTCCATTAAGGATCATTGCCATTTCACATCTGTCTGCGTGGGTTGGAGTTGGTATATGCGAAAGCTTGCCAGTAGCGTCTTGTGGGTCGGTGGTTCTTTCTAGGGGATTTCCCAAGTTCTACCTAAAACATTAATAGTGGCCGCCATGCATAGCCTATCATGTGCTGAAATATGACGTTAAACTCTACAACAACACCAACATACTACTAATATGTTCGTATTGTTTGCTTAACTTGTCTCAGAATGATGCAAATAAAATATGGAAGCTTTACATTTTGAAATGAATTCAACGTCTAATGCGTGTCATAAAGTCAGAGCTTAGATATAACAGCATTCATTTTATATAGTCAAGATAATTTTAATTTTATATTTTTGGAAGTAAATATAATATAGATCGAAAAATCAAATATTTCAAATGTCACAACGTGATTAATTTAATAAAATTTAAATAAAATAAATATAATGAATCATTATCAATAATGTGATATTTGTTTTCAATATATCATACCTAAATAGCTTCTGGTAATAACATTGTATAATCTAAATTGTACATAGACATCATACCAAAGTGGTAATATCCGACTACACCTACAGGCATTCGCTCGCCACAAAGGCGATTGATTTTAATTTGTTCCAATTCGGTGTTTAACTTATGATTTAATATTCATTTCTATGAGAGAAGCCTTGTTCCTAAACTAGTGCCCTATTTTCAATATATAGCTATAAATATAAATACCCCTTTGTGCGTTAGTCTGGAAGTTTGTAGTCAGGTTCAATACATAGTGATGTTTGTTGGGTAACGACAACTACTTTAGCTCAGATTTCGTGTGCGGACATTTTCAAGTCGATACCAGTGTAAGTATGCCAAACGTAAGTACACATAGTGTTCTGTAAATTACAAACTTGTAGTAATAGTTACGTCTTTTTAGAGTCATGGTTTAATTCAATGATAAACTTAAACTGGAACGCTTGCAAAGAATTGTAATTATAATTTGAAAACGGTACTGGAATGCCTCTATATATAACCAAAATTGCACACAAACATGGCGGTTAATGCAAGCCGTAAAAGCAAAGACTTTTGTAACATATCGTGTATCTATTTCAGTAGAAAGAACTCGTGTTTTATGAATATTTGTGATTGCAAAAACAATAAATCCGCAAGGATTAACCGCATGTGAATTCTCCCAAAAGCCTGATTTCATAGCTGTAATCAACGTTCCATCTAAGCGAAGGGTAGATGTGCGCACAGTGATCGCTGCACTGCGGAAGCATCACGGAGACCAGGAAAATTGAACGTTGGATTGAGCAAAAATTGACAATTCAGCTGCGCGGGGAAGCCTGAGCAGCGCACGCGCGCAGCTTAGAGGGAACGTTGGCTGTAATATACATTCACCCAACTGAATATGCTATCTATTATAAAATGAAAGCAGATGAATTTTAAAGGCAAATTAATTCAGTGAATAAATACTTGTGATAAAGACCCACTGATGCGTTAGAGATCTACCTGTATATCTATGTATCAAAGAAATGAATTGATTGTTTTCTTGAGTTTCATGCAATCCAGTAAGTTGGAATTTTGTTTTCTATATTATTTTCGCATTATATTTTAAATTTATTATGTAGATAATTACGTATTCCTACTTCCTTATAAGATTTATTGAATTCAGTTTTACATACTCCTTTACCCTAACATAGGGAAGTTTAGAATCTAATTTTATGCATTGCGTTCAATGTATCATATCCAATCGTCATGCGTTCAGATGCTTGGTGTCATGTATATTCAGTTGTAATACATACTAGTACATGATTACCTACAGCTAGTAAACCTAATATTCAATACATTATAGGCTGTACAAATAGTCAGAACTGTAAGTAATCCACTTAACATTCAATAATTGGCGTTGTCCAGGAATGAGTGCTAATTTGGAAGAGAAGAGTTTACGTTCAAAGTATAACAATTGTAACGAGTTGCTTGAAAAATCTACATATACTATTTCTACTAATGGTCACGGTTGCTTTATAGCATAAGTTAACGCGTCCGAAGCAATGGTATATTACACAATACAATGGGGTGATTAATTAATACGAAATATTGATATCAATTATAGACCGATAATGTCATGTTTATATACGCTTTTGGTTCTTTATTAATTATAAGCACCTCTGTATATAATTATATACGTTGTTCAGTAATTTATACTGTTCTGATTAGTTACATTCTAAGCTATGTAATATGAGATTTAGAAGACTAGGTTTGTAAGGAATCATGGCTATATGAAGCGTATAATTATATTCCTATTGTTCTGATTAGTTACATTATAAGCTATATAATATGAGATTTAGAAGACTAGATTCGTAAGAAATCACGGCTATATGAAGCGTATAATACTGTCCTTATGTTTTACAGGTAGGATTATGGCCTGCTAGCAGGGAAGCTTCATATTTTCCTGTTACCAGCATCTTACCATTTTATATTAACTATTATGATTTTTTTATATCGCTGGTCGATGTTAAACCTTTCTTATTTTCAAAGATCTAACCTATTGTATGGCGCTAAATAGCCAGAAAGTGCTGGTGTGCAGTTAAAATTCAAACAAACAAACAAACAAACAAAGAAACAGACACATTGTCTAATTCTAACGATCACATTTGCATTATATGTTAAGCTATTATTATAATTTTCCGAATGAAAACTGCTTTCTCAATGATATATTACATAATACGATATCGTTTGGCTTAGCGACATATTCACTTTAATGATGAAACCCCAACTGGAGCTGTAAATAAAAGCTGCGCTTGAGATTCCTTAGCTTTATCGCAGCATACCTGTTGCGAACGGAAATTAACATGATCTCAAATTAATAACCACCGGAAATACGGCCTTGAGAAACAGCGGCTCTATTTTTAGCCAAACATGTATATATGGATGGATGGATGGATGGATGGATGGATGGATGTGTTTGTGTGTGTGTGTATGTATGTATGTATGTATGTATGTATGTATGTATGTATGTATGTATGTATGTATGTATGTATGTATGTATGTATGTATGTATGTATGCATGTATGTATGTATGTATGTACACACTGGTGTTATCTAGTATCAAAAATCGCTTCAGGGCAATCTTCAAGTGCGACCATTTGCCATATTGGATTGAACATGACTCAGCTGGCAGTGAAATCCGGATGCAATTTGCACGGTCCGTTTGTCCGTAATATTATACAAACCGTCCTTTGAAAGGGCATTTCGCTGGAAGCGCGGACAAGAGGGTCATTCCCCCCCCCCCCCGGGCGTCCAAACGCCTTGCCCGATTTTCATGTTTAAGATACCAGTAGATTGAGCTTGAAGTGATGCGTGTAAATATAATTTCTATTATGTCGTTTGTCTTGTCCGTTCGTCTATAATCTTATGAAAACCAATTTTATGGATCCCCCTCCAATGATAAACTAAAAATGTGCATTCTCTTCTTTTCTATCCCGGACGGCTGGACCTATTGTCAAGTGTCATATGCCAAAATATCGAGCCTAATGAAACACGTAGGTCAGTGTCAATCCTTCGTTTGGGCGCTCCAGAAAATCACTTTCAGCCGCCCTGGATAATACAAATGTGAAAATTGCTTAAATGGATTTGTCTCATAAACTATTGCAGCCACGTTGAAGTGGGATATACCGACAGATAGGTCTCAACAAGCCAAGTCTAACTGTGTTATGTGTGTTGAATTCTCGTGTTGGTTCGTCGGTGCGATGAAGAAAAATAATATTTTTATGTCTATGTCGGACGTGCGCAACAAGGGATTGATTTGAGTTTTCTCATAAACCCTTGACTTTTTGGTGATTGGCAGATTGACATCAAGGAGACAAGTCTGGCAGTGAGAACCCCACGAAAATAAACCTGTCTATTCGTTCCTGCGATTTAAAGAATGAATGGTCATGTTCATGCCCGTCGATTCTTTGAAATAAGCCTGCAGTATTGCCAAAGCGTGTTCCTAAGTGTACAACCAACTATTCATACCCAAAAACATTCTGACTGTCATAAGCCCTCAACCAGCGACCTTTTTTAAATATCAATACTCAAAGTCCTAATCTTGCTACATTACCTGTGCGACAAGAAAGTCTAATTCTATTCAACATTAACCAAGCGGAGGAGGTGAAGACACCATCGGAACGAATTTGGTGGGTGGTTGGGACTTTCAAAACCATCAAATATTGTACGAGTTTAACTGGTGGTTATTTTAATTAGGTCCACATTGCTAACACAAACGATCAGTTTTTTTTATAACGGACCATGCAAAACTCGTACGTAACCCTTTGTCACCGGTGCTTGGAGTTAGAACATCAAGGATACATTGGCTTGACCTAAACAATCCGTGGGCCGATTTATACGAAAAACGGATGAATGCCACCTGTTTGCTGTACCAAGCCGACGAAGAGAACGGAGAAGAATTCAAATAATTGGATGAATGTTCGCTATATCTTTATCTGTTCAAATATTGTAACTTTCCCGTTGGACATTACCAATTGTGATCAAACTCATCGACGTGGACAACATTCAACAAATACGAATAAATGATGAAGTGTAGAGTCGTGCCTTCCACGTTGAGGCCATCTGTCAGAGTAATGTCATTGCATATATATCTTATACTAGTCACATGTATTACACTCTCGGAAACAAATTTCATTCAGTATATGTCATCATCATCATCATCATCATCATCATCATCATCATTCTCTTGACCTAATGTGGTCATTAGGGCACTGGGCTGCCTAGCATTTGACCAGTTCAATTCACGTGTCTCGATCATGTGACAATGCCTGTCTCTCTGCTCTCAATAATTTTATTTTTTTTTTCAGACAAATATTCTTGTCTCTCCAGATGGTTCTTAGCTTTGATATATCTGCCGCTGTGTGTGCTGTTCATGACAAATTTTCTGCTCTTGACCCCTCCTTTGTGATTATGAAACCAAAGTAAATGAACTCGCTCACTGTTTCCAGTCCCTGTCCTCTTCTCTTCATGTCAGATCAGGACGATGTTTTCTCCAGATTCTTCAGTAAGGTTTCTAGCTCATCTACACTGCCTGCCAGCCCATCAATTTCGTCTGCAAGGCGTAGGTAGGTGATGTTACGCCTCCATTGCTGACCTTCCTACATTGGTTTTCCAGGGCGTCGATCATGATGCGCCCTATGTAAATGTTGAAAAGCGTGAATGACAGGAGACAGTCTTGACGTATTCCAACTGTTGTATTGAACCAGTCGTCGACATAAACTTACGCAATTACTGTATTTGTAGCCTTGGCGTACAGCAACATTATGGTATTGACCAAATTGTGACTCGTGGTGTCCTCCTTCGAATGTGGCCCACAACGCCTTCTGTTGCCCCTTAATCTCGATAAGATAAGCTTTTGTCTAATACAGATGCCTTCCCAATCTTCAGTGATCCTATTATTGACTCCACCTCTTTGAGAATTGGGGGATCATCACTATTTGTGAAGTTTGGAACGTCAAGCACCTCAGAGTCTCCTGTGGATGGATGGTTGTATAATTCGTTACAATTCCCATTCCATCTTTCTGCATTGGTTCTTGCTTTTGTGAGGTCTGTTTCATTTTCGTATTGAATTGTACTGAATCTTGGATGCTTCTGTGTGGTGATGTATTGCACAGTTTGAAATGCATTTTGTATCTTAGTCTTTATCAGACTGTTCTCTATTTATGTGCACATTTGTCCAATTCAATCTTATTTTGCTTTATTCAAGTGTATTTAGATATTCATGTTACTTTTCGGTTCTCCATTGCCCCTATTGTGTGTCTAGTGTTTTTGAGGCCTATTTGGACATCACACAGATTCATAATCTTTTCTGTACCCCAGGGTTGTTTCTGTGATTGATGAAGTCCAATGATGCTCTTGGCATTATATGTAGTCAACAAGAAATTAGAACTCATAATGCTTGGTGCTACTGATCAGGTATCGCCCATCGATGAATTTACAATTTCAGACCTAATCTAAGTTCACCGGCATAATTATTCACTTTATAACATACTGCTGATGTACCAAGTAGATCCTTGGTGCGAGAATAACTGAAAGTTATTCGCAGAGAATTACTATCAATCTCTAGTTTAATGTTTTTGCCCATCAATCGTATATTATTTCACGATCGCGTGGTGTAATTGTATGTAAGTAGTATATCCGTCTGGAAATATACATTGCTTGGTATCAGACGATTACAAACATATCTTTGTGATTTGACTCACATCAATGCAACAGTTAATTTATATTAGATCGGATTTAGCACTTATTTGAATTGGCGTGGCTCACGAAGCGATTATACATGCCCAATAGGCGGAAAATGCTTTTCGACAGCATCCCTTGGAAACACTTTCTCATTTTCGATGTTGTTATCGCTATTTCGTTCCAGCAAGGTCATCAACATTTTAAGTCGCTGTCCAACATGTTCATCGACTTTATTTAAAACATGCTTTCATTGAACATACTGAAAACCTCCGGACAGTCACGTATTAAAAAAACAACAAAACAGTTCTGCACTTTGGGATATTCTGGGGCTAATCTAGGTTTCCAGTATACCTTCGTTCGATTGTTCTCTGTATCAAATCGTTACAACAAGATCGAGAGCAACAGCAACACCATCACTGACTTGAACATCAAATTCATCTCTCTAACTTCAAATATTTTATGATTAGCAGTTAAACACAAATCGCACAGTCTTCATGAACAACATACCTCATCTCTGTAGACGCAAGCACACGACAAGCTTTAACATCATCTCTAACTTCCTGACCTAATACATTTGTCCTTAGATATTCTACTTTGATAATAAAATCAATGGTTTCTCAGGGTTATATTTATTTTATGAAACAGAAGCTGATCTTAATACACTGTTTGTTTAAAATCGAAATACATTTATAGCAAAAACAGATAATTCTAAAGATATAAATTAATGTACATGCTTCCGCAAAATGCTAAACATGTAGTATGCACTGTACATGTTTAATAATAAAGAATTAGATTGTCTGATCAGTTCACCTGCTCTGCGTCTGCATAGGCTCAGACTTGCTCATTAGCCATCGATATATTAGCTTCGCGATACTAATACAGGAAATTGTTCAATTGTCCTTCATTAACCAAAATAAGCTGAGTATTTTGTCACCAAATGCAAAAGGTCATCGATGAAAATATACATCACAAAACGGTCACGTCTCCATTATGTAGCACCAGGAAATATGGATTTCCGTAACTTTACTAATAAAACAAAACTCAAAATAAACCTCTCTGAGTACATCCCATTGTAACTGGTTCATTTTTCACATCACACCATGCACCAAAGCTACGTTCTACTCGACTCGAAATTCTATTCTAGTTAGTTCCGCTGCCCTCTCGTCCGTTTTGCATCATAGTTAATTTTGCAACATTGGAGGAAGATAATCGCACATAATTCAATTAATGTAAAGATGTAAATAGCAAAATAGCGTACTGTAAAGCATATACATAAAAGCTAGGAATATAGGTAAAATAAAGTTTACCTGCTGGATACTGATATATGTCTAGGTGCAGGTGGAAAAGATGAAGAGTAAAGTCTAACATTTAGTTATTAATAATAAATAGCATGGCGAAGAATGTATAGCATTGTTGAACGAGTGATAAAGTTACAAGTAGACAACTGTAGTCAGTGGACAGTGTTACGATGTGTGACATCGTCTGTAGAGCTAGCTGCACAGCAACATAAAGAATTGTTCGCTTAGCCTCATCGGACAAGGTTGCTGCACAACGACAATGCTATGTCCTAAAGCGTTTCAGCGTGATACACAGACGATGTGAAATAATGGCGCCAGGCGATCGGGCAGATGACAGCTACGAGGAATTTATTTGCAATATAATATTCGTTTTTGACACACTCTGAGCATATTTCACACCGCTGGTATTTTTACAACCTTCTCAAATGCCTTTCAGATAGCCACACATCCATCCGCGTTTTCATCCGAGAAAACCACAACCGACATCAATTCTCGAATATTCGGTTGCACTGGCAATAATAGCCGTCATTACAAGAAAAAATATAGTATTGAATCCACTGCACCAGCATCATACCAGTTGACTCTTTTGTGTGCGTGTATATATATATATATATATATATATATATATATATATATATATATATATATATATAAATATACTCAAGTCCAACGCGAAACTCGGGTTCGATGATATTACATCACCAACGCGCTACCACATTTTAATTGTTTTTGTACTAACGCCATAACAAACAACATAAAAAACGCAACTTCCAGACCACAAGACGTTATCTGACAGGCATGCTGATATCACCATTTATACAATTATGACGACGGCATAGAACGATACTTAATTGCGATGACAAACGACGAGAAAGATGAATCACTATACGCAGATGAGTACAGATTAAACACAAACAACATTAACCTCCTTCACCACCATTCCGTCAAAATAATGTGCGTCCAAGAATGGAAAGGATTCAGTAGACCTAATGGAGTATTTTGGCATTCATATGATTCAGACAGTGACTTCGAGAATATTTAAGACGATAACATTCACCTCCAGGGTAAAATGTAAAGACTCCACGTTTAGTGTTCCACCCAAGGAAGCAGCTGATTCATAACGGACCAACTTGAATCACTGTTAAGGTAACTTAAACATTAATGCAAAGTCAAAGATTGATGTTGTTTGAAGTTAATTATGTTTCGCGACAGTGTGAACTCGCCAGTATATCTCAGGTTAACACACCTGCAGAATCGACTTCTTCCAAACGTTTTAGGGGCATTGCAGACGTGAAGACGACCACAGACAAATTTTACATCACGGATGGAACGTGACCGTTCATATGGCATACCTTGTACCTCCATGGAGAGATAGAGAGAGAGAGAGAGAGAGAGAGAGAGAGAGAGAGAGAGAGAGAGAGAGGAAAGGGAGAAAGAAAAACAAGTACAATATGACAAAGAGAAGAGAGAGAGAAGAAAGGGAGAAAGAAAAACAATTACAATATGTCAAAGAGGAGAAAGAAAGACAATTTAAATTACAAAAGGAGAGTATGCACAATCGGTTACAAGAAACACAAATTGATAAAGAGAGAGAGAGAGAGAGAGAGAGAGAGAGAGAGAGAGAGAGAGAGAGAGAGAGAGAGGGAAGAAAGGGAATATCAATGTAAAATGAAAGAAATAGAGCTGGCAAGTGAAAAATACCTTCATACTTCAAATTCAAATTTAAGTTTTGATTTAGCAAGGAATATTAAATTAGTGCCCCCTTTCAGAGAAAAAGTAGACAAATACTTCATTCGTTTTGAAAAAGTTGCGGAAAATTTAAAGTGGCCAAGGGAGCATTGGACTCAGTTATTGCAATCTGTACTCACTGGTAAGGCTAGTGAGATTTACACTTCACTGTCTGTTCACCAAAGTGGTGACTATGATGTGGTCAAAGAATGCATTCTAAGGGGTTATGAGTTAGTCCCTGAAGCTTATCGGCAAAAATTCAGAACTTACATGAAAAAAGCTTAACAAACTCATGTCGAATTTGCTAGAGAAAAGGAGCAGTTGTTTGATAGATGGTACTTAGCCAAGAAAGTCGAACAAGATTATCAAAATCTCAAGCAAATTAAAATTAATTGAAGAGTTCACAAACTGTTTCCAAAGTGACGTTAAGTCTTATCTTGATGAGCATAGGATTGAAACCTTTGAGAACGCTGCTCGAGCTGCTGACGAATATTCTTTGACACATAAATTTCTCTTTGTTAACAAGAATTCTACTCAACAGTCTTCTGGCATAAAAGTATTTCAGCTTAATACCAGCCCTTTTAAAACTCAAACTAGCACAACGTTCAAAACTCAAACTTCAGAGAAGCTTGATTCTAGATCCTTGTCTCTTCCTACGTGTACCTATTGCAAGAAAAAGGGACACGTTATTTCTGATTGCTACAAATTGAACAATATGCATTAGAATCAAAACAGACCTGTTCCAAATGCTCTTATTTCTAAGAGGTCGAGGTCACGGTCATGCATTGAAAGCCATGCCTTTGTTGGGTCTAATAAATCCGTCTGATTTTGGAAAATTATCAACCATTCATATCGAAGGGTTCTATATCACTCGTGGGTGATTCAGCCAATCTCACCCCTATTAAAATTTTAAGGGACACAGGAGCTTCTCAGAGTCTTTTATTGTTAGATACTTTGCCTTTTTCTGAGAAATCTTCTTCTAATGACAGTGTTCTTGTTCAGGGAGTAGAGTTCCTCTCCATTGTGTAAATTTGTCATCTGACTTAGTATCAGGACCTGTGACAGTCGGAACATTCTGGGTTTTACCCGTTGAGGGCATTCATTTATTGCTAGGCAACAACTTAGCTGGAGACAAGGTTGTGGTTAATCCACTTGTAACTGACGCCTGATTTGGATCAGAAAGTTGATCCAATTGAAAAAGAATTCCCTAATATATTTCAAGCTTGTGCAGTTACCAGAGCTGTGGCAAAGAACGCTCTTGAGAATGATGTTGATGAAGGCAGTATTCAGGGTTATAAACGACTGTCACTTGTGGTCGAACAGGAGAACGATTCTGCGATCTCCTGTTTGTTTCAAAGGATCATAAGTGAGACTGAAGCCACTGAAGTTCCTGTCTGTTATTTCATTAAAAATGGAATTCTTATGAGAAAATGGAGACCTCACGAGGTACCTGCTGGAGATGAGTGGTCGGTGAACTATCAAATAGTAGTTCCAAAACCTTTCAAAAAGGAAATACTTAACCTGTCCCATGAAACGCCTTTGTCTGGTCATTTAGGGATTAATAAAACTTATTGCAAGATCTTGACTCACTTATATTGGCCAAAAATCAAAAGTGATGTTGCCAAATGTTGTAGATCTTGTCATACTTGTCAAATGGTAGGAAAACTCAATCAGAAAATACCTAAGGCTCATCTACAATCTATTCCTGCCTTTGACAAACCATTTAGTAGAATTATGGTAGATTTTGTAGGTCCCTTACCCAAGACCAAGTCAGGTACCCAATTCCTGTTGACCATTATGTGTGGGTCAACAAGGTTTCTAGAGGCAATTCCGTTGATGAATATAAATCTAAAACAATAGTAAAAGCTTTGATAAAGTTTTTACTCAGTATGGAATTCCCAATTCTGTTCAGGCTGATCAAGGTTCAATCTTCATGTCTGGAATTTTCCAAAAAGTTATGTATGAATTCGGCATTCAGCAATTAAAATCTTCCGCTTATCACCCTGCGAGCCAAGGGGCATTAGAAACATTCCATCAGACTTTGAAAAATATGATCCGATCATATTGTTTTGATACTAATAAAGATTGGGATGAATGCATTCATTTACTATTGTATGCTGTTAGAAAATCAGTTCAAGAATCTTTAGGCCTCAGTCCCTTTGAACTGGTTTGTGGACACACGGTGCGAGGACCATTGAAGTTGTTGAATGAGAAACTTCTCTCTAATGAAGACACTTAGATCAATCTTCTTGATTGTGTTGCTGATTTTATATACAAGTTATCAAAGGCTTGTGAGCAAATCTGCACTCTGCTCAATCTAAAATGAAATCATGATATGATAAAAAACCGAAAGAAAGGAGTTTTCAGCCTGGTGATAGAGTCCTGGCTCTCTTACCAATGCCACAAAATTCTCTTCAGGTTAAATATTATGGTCCCTACACAGTTGACACAGTTTTTTGAATATAAGCACTTAAATCCAGATGTTCCTACAAGGACTAACAAAATTTGTCATGACGTTGAAATTGTAAATTCCAAACCTGTCACAACATCCATACAGGATGAATCCACTCAAACAGGAATACTTAAAAAGGAAATTCAATATTTGCTGGAGAATGATTTTATCGAGCCCAGTAAAAGTGATTGGAGTTCACCATGCATACTTGTTCAAAAGCCAGACAAAACTTTCCGTATGTGCACTGATTATAGGAAGGTGAACAGTGTGACAAAAAACAGATTCATTCCCATTACCAAGAATTGAAGACTGTATTGATAAAATCGGGAATGCCAAGTATGTCACCAAATTTGACCTTCTCAAAGGATTTTCGCAGATTTCACTAACGGGAAGAGCAAAGGAAATCTCGGTTTTTGTGAGTGAAGATGGACTTTATCAATATAAAATAATGCCATTCGGGATGAAAGGGTCACCAAGTACATTTCAACGTCTCATGAATATGATCACTTCTGGTCTAGAAAATAGTGATGCCTATATAGATGACGTCATCATCTACAACGACACCTGGATATAACATCTAGCCACAATTCGAAAATTCTATGACAGACTCATTGATGCATGTTTGACGGTGAATGTATCTAAAGGTGAGTTCTGCCGTGCTTGTGTGACTTTCCAAGGACATATTGTGGGACATGGACAAGTTAAATCAATAGATGCTATTGTTGATGCTATTTCTAAATACCCTGTTCCTGAAAATAGAAAGCAACTGATGCGATTTTTAGGTATAGCCGGATGCTATCGGAAATTTTGTTCCAATTTTTCTTTAATTGCAGAACCCCTGACAAATGTCAGGAAGATTTTGGCAAGTTAAAAGCAAGTTGAAACAGCACCATTTCTTGCAGCTCCAAATTTCAGTCAGTCTTTCAAATTACCTGTCGATGCATGTGATGTTGGTGTTGGAAGAGTTTTAATTCAAGAAGACAAAAATGGTATTGAACATCCAGTGTGCTATTTTTCAAAGAAACTAAATAAGCACCAGAGAAATTATTCAGCTATGGAGAAGGAATGTTTGGCATCGATTTTGGCTTTGCAACATTTTGAAGTTTATCTTAGTTCAGCTCCTTCTTCGATTATAGTTTTTAATGACCACAACCCCGTTACTTTCATTTGCAAGATGAAAAATAAAAATCAAAGATTACTAAGGTGGAGTTTGTTATTGCAGGAATATAATCTTGACATCCGGCACATCCAGGGAAAAGATAATTTAATAGCAGACGCTCTTTCCCGTGTATAACAATATATTATATCATATACACAGTGTAATTTATACGAGTTCTTTTACCCTCAGTTGTAAATTGGTTTGTGGTGAAAATAAAGTTTTATCACATAAACCTTTCTTTTAATTTTATGGCGGAAGGTGTTACGTATGTCTGATTTAAGTTATTTATTTTTCACCTAATTGTTTGTTTGTCAGATTCAAATTTGACATTTTAAGTTTAAGATTCATTCATTGGGAGATATTTTTTTTTAAAAGTGGGATGACCTGTTCTTTTCCAATAAACACCAGATGTTGACCTCATTTCTGACCTAACTTTAGAGATGTAAACAAGCTTTTAAAATGATTGGTTGATTTCAAGGACATTACGGAACTTTGTTATAGACATCTTTCTATTTTTAGTTCTTGAGAGGACAAATAACTGATTCTCATTTGGGTGATACTGTGTACACGAGATTTTTTGAACGTAAATTTGTTCTAAAGATTCTGGTAGATCATTTGACCCCTTCCTTGTTTACGTAAAAACAGGTATATAAATTATGTTTTGGAGCGAACTATTTAGTAGAACTTTGGCCGTTAGAATATTGAGTTATATTATTTTGAGTTATTTTAAATTACCTTGTATTGGAAATTATTTCAATTCTTTTGGATCAAGAGGATTTATTTTGTTATTTATCTGGAAAACAATCGTGCTCATTGAATTTCATAAGATCAGAACTGACATCATCACGTGACATTGTCTTCCATCTTGGATGCTTCACTAAGATTCGAACTGGGGATTATTAGGACATTTTATTCCCAGGACTTTTGCAATTTCACTAGTTTATTATATGTTGAATTATTTTTGGATTAGTTTTGGACTTGATTCTTAAAGCCGTAAGTTTATTTTTCTTTTCTGAAAAATATTTGTGCTCAATAAAAAATTGTTTATTATGATTTTACAAGCTTGTTATTTTCACTTTTTCTATGTTACTGTTTATTCGTGCCTAAGCACGTAACAATATATATATATATATATATATATATATATATATATATATATATATATAATCATCTGAAATATGCATATTAAAATACATGCAGGTATATATTAACTTCTATAACCAGTGTATTAAATTGTATATCTAGCATAAATGTGTGTAGCAATGAAAGATTCAATGTGATTGTTCAGATAACCCTGGTTGCAATGACTTGTTATATCCTTCCGTCCTCTCATTGTCAATCGTAAATAAGATACCGTTTTAAACTTGTGCAACTACGAAGGGCTTTCTAAGAGAACACAAGTCCTCCGAAGAAAAAAAAAACTATTTAAATAACATATGCAGGGTGCAATATTTTTTTTATTGTGGATATATTTCTTTGCGCAGTTTCAATGGAATTCAATCAAATGTTTATTGCAGATTGATAGGAGGTCAATGGTTCATATAGATAGATTCGTCTTGAGCTGATGGATAAATATTGGCAATTTGAACACAGTTTCGATTATCCATGTCACTAGAAACGTACACAAATAATGTTATACTTTTTATACTTTTCTTATACTTATTTCCAGGGGAACTTCTTTTACATTTAATTTCAAAACTGTCTCACAATTATCTGCAACTACTTGTGATTAATTATTATAGAAGTCACTTTTTACGATTATAAAATTTTAAAAATAGTATTTATTTGAAAACATAGAAATCAGACCGATTTTAGAAATGCAAATACCATTTTGTCGGAAACATAACATAACATATATTACGGTTATAGATACCTTTATACCAAACTTTATATGCGTTTTTCCTTTTTAAGGAAAGGAGTCTCGCCAAAAACAGCATGTACACAGCGTCAAGCATATAAAGCAAATTTCCTAATGGGTTGATGACTGATGTGACCCAACGACCGACATCAAACTTTCTATCAGATATTTTGTTTCAAGAAACGAAACTTCTATTTCTCTCATCAAAGATTTTAAAATCGTGACATGGAAACAAGATTGATTTTCTTCGTAAGTTTCACAGCATCTATCCTTGTACTTATTTCTGGAGCCAATGTCACCTGTAGTGTGAATTTTAGTTCCTACATATGCAGACATATTGCCAACAAGGCCGACTTTCCAATTTCGTTACCGGCAAATATACAGAAGGTTACGCTATTTGGGACTAATAAACTTGACCAATCTTTCCCTAATGGACTTTTCAGGAATCAAACATGGTCAAACATTTCTGAACTTTTAATTCATGAATTCAATGGTATTGATTTCATTGAAAAAGAATTCCTTGACGGACTAGACAATCTCAAATTATTGTCCGTATCCTCATGTCCGGAGCTCAAGGAAATTCACCATGATGTATTTTATTCCACGCCTGAACTAGAAGCATTATATTTGGATGGGAACCATTACCTTAAATTACCTGTTGTTGAAGAAGCGTTAAATGGCAAACTAGACAAACTTAAATATCTATCTTTAAGTGGAATTGAAGTCAAAAGTCGTCATGTTGTCCTTGGAGAAAACTTTTCCAGCGCTCTTAGAACCAAAAACCTTACATATCTTGATATAAGTGGAGTCAGGGCAATCATTGTAGAAGATGGAGCCGTACAACAAATATTCTCAAATGTAAAATACTTAAACATATCTTATTCTACAATAATGTTTAAAGGGCGCATGCAACGTCTAGATTCATATTTTCAAAACATTGAATTGTTAGATCTCACTAGCTGCACATCTGTAGGACAATATGCTATCAAATTAGGAGATTTAACCATTACTTGGTTTTTGTTTGAAAATATCAAATATTTATTTGCCCAACATTTGACGGATCCATATGTTCGAGTGAGATTAAATGCAAGATACACATTTGAAAGTGATGTGCTGCGAAGTCTAAAAGTGGCAGATTTTAGCCAAAATAATTTCATGATTTTGAATATTACAATTTCTGGAAAATATGATTTCCGTGCATTAGAGACATTGAATCTATCGAGTAACAGTTTGGAATATATATCACCATCTTTGTTAAGCAGCTTTCCATCTCTAAAAATATTAGACTTATCCAGGAACCAAATACACCAGATGCACAATATGGACGATTTTTCATATTTATTATCCAGGAACAAAGACCTTGAAATAATTTACCTACAAAAAAACTATCTTAGTGTTGTACCATCAAATTTATTCTCATCAAATACTAAACTACGTGTAATTGATTTGAGTGATAACGAGCTTACGTACTTTAATATCGTTTTACATAACACATGGGATTTAACGTTAATCGATTTAAGAAAGAATCGGCTGAAAAGTTTGCCTGCAGCTTTCTTGATACAATTGGAACAAATATTTCTTCATCAGGCCAGTGCCGTAAAGTACGAAAACACTATGATAAACAGTTTGCTCAATCACATCCAAGACAAAAATCTCATAGCAGAGAAGTACAAATATGGACACAACGCCAGCGATAACACCATGTTCAAAGAAGTGCTGGGCATTATTCCACAATACGTAATGTTGAACGTGTTAGAGAATCCTCTCATATGCGATTGTGACAAACTTGATTTTGTGAAATGGATAGTATTGTAATAACTTTGGAGTAAGTGTTAGTGAATTTGAACCATGCTTGGGTCGTTAGTAGTGATTTTGGGTACAAGCCGAATGACTGTCCCTTTCGATAACATAGTCCATATTAAAATTCAGTGGTGTATACAAGTAGTGTGATTGGAAAGGCAGCATTTATGGTTGGAAATCAGTAAATTATAGAATGGAATCAATAAGTTGGAACTTGGTAGGTACCGTTTATGTGGCCATAGTGGAAAATTGGCGTATGTATATGAGTGTGATACGCCGGAAATTCTGTGGATGGACTGGCCTAGGGTCGCGCAGTTAAATATTTCCCAGTTAGTAAGGGAATACTGGTGTAATTTCTATGGCATGACAAGCTATCGGTACGGAAAACGGATAATAATGAAGAAAAACCATGTAAAGGTGCAGTTAATGGACGTTTGGGCAAGTTGTCTCCTCTGGGTCGCCCATTGATTACAGCAAAGATTAATAATTATAGCAGACACGTCTTTCTTTCCATTTTACAACTTAAGTTGTATGGAAGTCTTTGGAAATTTGGGGAAAACATATGACTTCCAGCGTGACTCGCGCCAGGGTTTTGACACCGCTCGGTCAAGTGAATACCCCTGTGCGTGTAACAAGAAAAATTTCTGGTGACAGCGTTTTGGGATATGTGTGAATAGTTCTGTCATGGTTTGCAATTTATTCAGAGTTATTATGTGTGAAACTGACTATTGCTTCGCATTTGGAAAGAAAGAGGAAAGAAATATTATGGCTAGTGCGACTTTAACTTCGTTTGTTGAGATTTCGCGACATTTGGTCTGCGAGAGTAGATATATGCATTTGCTGCTGAGAAGGATTTTTAAGAGGAGTACAATGTCAAGCAGGATGGAGTGTTTTATCCGGGATATAGAACAGCGATGACAAAAGTATTGTATTTGGTAGGTCGCGCAGAAAGCGAAAAGTTGAGCAGACATTTTTATGATAGTCGGCTGTGTTAGTATTTTTACTTATGTTAGAGTGAAGGCATTAGCTGCTTATTATTTTTAAAGTTAGTAGTTTACAAGAACAATTAATACAAGCAAAAGAACGTGTGTTTGACAACACCTTCTCCCCGCTGTATTTGGTAAATTCATAAACCTTATGCTGTATTTATTGAAATTCAATAAGGGATTAGGGGGCTTATAATAATAATAATAATAGCAATAACAACCGCATACGGTTTCATTGGTCTTAAATAGCAATTGGTAGTGTGCTACCAAGTACATCGACACAGGCAAATTGTGAGTATTGCAAGAGTATTATAAATTATTAGGATGGCTACAGGCAGAGGTACACCTACCTCATTATTGAATACGCCTTTACCACAGTCTGTGCATTGGCGACTCTTGTCGCCATTGTCGCCTATTGATAGGAGGCCAAGAAAGTTAATAGACGTAGACAGTGGTGTTCAATGCTATGCGACTTCAACTCCGTGCGAGGCCGATAGTGGCAATGTACGTGCACGTGATGGATGGGCTGAAGATCTGAGGTTCAGAACCATTAAAGAGAGTGTGCCTGAGAACGTGAAGGCAGACATTTATGATCGAACCACGTACTCAGTATCCAAGGGAGCGAGTAGTTCGCCTACTGATAGTCTGCTTCAGACCATTGACACACTCATTACGGACAAGTTTGACAGGTTAAGTACCACCATGGGTCATTTGTTGACAAAATGTTCGAATGGGAGCCGCAGTGAGGTTAAGGAAGTAAGGGAGACGCCAGACTTTCAGTTGAGCAAGAAGGTCGAAACTGCAAAAACAGAACTCTGTGCTTCTGCGCCTCCAACTAGAAATAAGGCAACAGTGAAAGCAGACATTTATGATGGTTCTCAACCTTTTCTCGACTATATGACACATTTCGAACACTGCGCTATGATTAATGAATGGAGCGAAACTGAAAAGGGATTGCGTTTGGCAGCGTGTTTAAGGAGAGACGCTCTCCAAGTCTTAACCGATCTCCAAGTCCAGCCCGGTCAAGTCGAATTTGAGAAATTGAAAACTTCATTGGAAGCTCGCTTTGCGCCTCGTAACCAAGATGAGTACTACAAGGCACAGCTTCGAAGCTGTTTCAGAAAAAAAGGAGAAACGCTCCCTGAATTAGGTCAAACGATACAGAGACTGGTTTCTTTGGCATATCCTGGTTGCCCGCCTGATATCCGCGATAGGCTTGCAAAGGACCATTTCTTAGGGGCAGTACAAGATGAAAACCTAAAACTTGAAATTTGGCGGCATCACCCTAGTAGTTTGCAAGAATCCATCAGAGTAGGGGTTGAATGGGAGGCTTTCCTGCGTGCTGGCGTGAGACAGAAGCCAGTAAGTTCTGCATGTAGAGGCTATGAAGAGTCAGAAGACAAGGACGACGATAGTACAAATATAACTGAAATAGCAAGGTTAGAAGCAAAAGTAGAAGAATTAATAAAACAAAATAAGAAATTGACTGAAAAACATCAAGATGCATTAGGTCGTTGGCACGAGTCGGGGGATAAGCGACGCGATTCAAGGCGAACAGGGGTCCAGTGTTGGAATTGTAATGGTCGGGGTCATTACCAAAGCGAATGCACCAAGCCTTTAAACAGATACAATGAACGATGGAGAACAAGAGGCCAAAGAGAGGGAGATTCTAGGAGGACAAGAACAGAAAACGCCAAACCTGTACGTTATGTAAACCAGGAGCCGGGACTATACACGCAATGTTGTGTTAATGGTGTGGAGCTCGCTTTACTAGCAGACACAGGCGCTGCTGTTTCGATCATCAGCAAGAGGCGGTATGAAACACTTGGTCATATAAAGCCAAAACTCAATGCCGTGGATACTCAACTAATCAGTGCATCCAGTAACAAAATTGAAACATATGGTCAGGCTGAATTTTGCATTGCTTGGACAGGTGTCAGAAGGCGACATGTTTTCGTTGTAGCTGACATTAGGCCCGATGGAATACTTGGGTTAGATTTTTTTCGGCTGCATAAGTGCGATATTAGTATTACGCAGTGTACACTGCAGATGCAGGGACTAAAACTCCCATGCCACTTTGCGGGGTCTATGGGCTGTCATCGTATCACCTTGGCTGAAAACATCATTGTCCCGGCAGAGACGGAAGTTATCACGCGAGGTTGGATGGCGAATGTTGGTTGTGGGAAGCTAGCTACAGAGTCAGTGCTAGAGCCTCTATCGATGTTTAGGCATGAAACTAAAATCCTTGTCGCGCGAGCCGTCATTAAGACGATGGACGGAACAGTGCCAATACGGTTGCTAAACCCGACTAAAGAGGTGGTAAACTTGCAGGCTGGTGTTTGTTGTGCCGAAGCCAGTGCGGCCCTATCGACACAAATTGTCGAAAGTCAGAAACCGGATTCGAACAGCAGTCTGCCTTCACATTTAACTGAATTGTTTGAGAAGTCAAGCGTCCATTTGACTCCGGATGAAGCACGAGGCCTAAGCAAACAATTAAGTGAATTTTGCACAGTGTTTGCTAAAGATGATGACGACTTGGGCAGAACAAACTTGATCAAGCACACTGTCAAAACAGGCAATACCGCGCCAATTAGAGTCCCACCTAGAAGATTACCGTTCCAGCTCCGTCAGGAGATTGACATACAAGTTGACGACATGCTTAGAAAAGGGGTTATAGAACCGTCTGTAAGCCCTTGGGCTGCCCCAGTGGTCTTAGTAGCTAAAAAGGATGGGAAGAAGAGGTTTTGCGTAGATTATAGGGCGCTAAATGCAGTTACAGAGAAGGATGCGTACCCTCTTCCTAGAATTGATGATAGTCTCGATTCACTGTCAGGTATGAGCTGGTTCTCCACATTAGATTTGATGTCAGGGTACTGGCAAGTAGAAATTGAGCAAGCAGATCGGCCTAAGACAGCGTTTGCAACGCGAAGGGGTCTCTATCAGTTTAAAGTCATGTCGTTCGGTTTATGCAACGCGCCTGGGACCTTTGAACGACTTATGGAAGCCGTCCTAGCCGGGTTGCAATATGAAGTTTGTCTAATTTACCTCGACGACGTTATAGTTTTCGGGAGCACGTTCAATCAGTTGCTTGAAAGACAAGCGCGCGTCTTTACCCGTCTTCTAGGGGCTGGCCTAAAGTTGAAACCCAGCAAATGTACACTATGTGCGAGAGAAGTTAGGTATCTTGGTCACGCTATTTCCGCAGCTGGAGTTGCAACTGATCCTGAGAAAGTGGCAGCTGTTTTGAAATGGCCTACTCCAAAATCAATTACCGCAGTGCGGAGGTTCCTAGGTTTTTGCAGTTATTATAGGCGGTACGTAAGAAACTTTGCCGATATTGCAGCTCCCTTACATCAGCTAACGACAAAGAATTCAGTTTTCCACTGGACAGAATTACATCAGGCGGCATTCGAAAAATTGCGTAAAGCGCTTTCCTCTGCACCAGTGTTGGCTGTACCGGACTTCAATAGCCCCTTTATACTCGACACAGATGCGAGTGGTGAAGCCATAGGTGCTGTCCTGTCCCAGAACATAGATGGCAAAGAAAGAGTGGTAGCTTACGCTAGTCGGTGTTTGGACAGGACAGAACGTCAGTACTGTGTCACTCGTCGTGAGCTGTTGGCTGTCGTACATTTCATTCGTCACTTTAAGACATACCTTTATGGGAGAAATTTCAAGGTACGCACTGACCACAGTAGCCTGCGATGGCTCATGAGCTTCAAAGAGCCAGAGGGACAGTTGGCCCGTTGGTTGGAGCAGTTATCAGAATATGATTTTGTGATAGAACATCGTCCTGGAACTAAACATGCCAATGCTGATGGCTTGAGTCGCTTACCTTGCAGCGGGTGCAGATACTGTAGCAAATGTAGCGTGGGATTATCTGCTATACGGCTAGACAGTGGGATACATTTTGGAGGGATACAGAGACAAGATGCTACTTTGTCACGAGTAATTAGTTGGGTTGAGAGGCAGCAACGCCCTGCATGGGAAGAGGTATCTGGGAATAGCGCAGAAGTTAAGGCGTTATGGGGGACATATAAATTATTAGAGATGTCAGACGGGATACTTGTGCGAGTTTGGCTAGATCGTTCTGGAAAGCCAGTTAAAAGGTTCATCGTCGTACCATACAGTTGGCGGCGTGAAGTGCTAAAACAATGCCATGATGGAGCCGCCGGGGGACATTTAGGTGTCGACAAAACCCTCAGTAAAGTGCGTCAACGTTACTATTGGCCCGGTATGCGGGATGATATACGTGACTACTGTGCGACATGCTCCGTTTGCGCTCAGCATAAAAGTCCCAAGCAGAAGCGCCGGGCGAAACTTCAGGGCATATCGGCTGGTGAAGCAGGAGAGCTAGTAGCCTTGGATATTTTGGGACCCCTTACGAAGACAGACGAAGGCAATGCATATATCCTGGTAATTGGAGATCATTTCACTAAGTGGATAGAGGCGGTGCCTCTACCTAATATTGAAGCCATCACGGTTGCAAGAGCGTTGTTGGATAATTTTATTTGTAGATTTGGTGTACCTCGTGTACTATTATCTGACCAAGGCCGACAGTTCGAAAGTGCCGTATTCAAAGAGCTCTGTGTAATGTTAGGGATTAAGAAAACGCGAACGTCTCCCTATCATCCGCAATGTAATGGGATGGTGGAACGGTATAACAGAACGTTATGCCAGATGCTTGCAGCATATGTAGATGATAAACCAGAAAACTGGGACCAGTACCTTTCTCTTACGAGCATGGCCTATCGTGCATCTGAGCACACTTCCTCTGGATTCACCCCAAACAAGCTGATGCTGGGTAGAGAAGTGATTCTCCCTACAGATCTTCTAGTTGGCAAAACACCAGACGAGGCCCCAAAGAATCTGTCTCAATTTGTGGCAAATTATAGAAATGCAATGTGGGAGGCAAACGAAGAAGCACGAAAACAATTAGGCACAGCTATTCGGCATCAGAAAGTCGCCTATGATCTCAAGGTTCACGGCCAGTCTTTTAGTGATGGTGACATGGTGTGGTTGCACCAGACACTAAGAAAGAAAGGTAAATCACCTAAACTTATGGTCAAATGGACTGGACCGTGGCGAATTGCAAAGAAGATAACGGATGTTACATACCTGATTGCACGGACCGATCATAAGGCGACTCAGATTGTTCACTTCAACCGACTAAAACCATGCTTGGTGCGACCTGAGAGTGAACACCAAGACACCGATGGCCAGGAAAATATGCACGATAGCGGTGATGAAACCGATAGGGAAGAAGAGGAATCACCATATCCAATTACAGCCCAAAGGGCCAAGTTAATGGAACAAAGAAGGGCGCGACGAAGAAACGATGCTGTGTTGTACTAAGGTGCACACATACATTGTAAATGAGTTCAGATATGTCATGTGCTAGTAGCACTGACAATGAGTAAAACTCCAAAATTTGAATAAGCGTCATACACCAGTAGAAACGGCAAATAAAAGTTATAAATGGGTGGGTAATAATTTTTCCCCGTAATTATTACATGGATGGGTTGAGACATATTGTCTACGGGTGACAATTAAAAGCCGCGCAGTTACAATTCAATCAGAATGCGCCCAAAGGCTATGTAAATAATTTGATTATTGGTGTGATTATTTGTTTTATATTTTTTTAAATTCTGTAACGACAGATGTCGGTCTTGATTGGGGTTTTATTATTGTATGTATTAGTTTTATAATTTGCAATCATGTGGTGTTAGAGCAGAAAAGTTCTAGAAGTTGTTGCTGCATGAGACCAGGTGGTAAATTAAGTCTAGTTGTTTGAATTGTGCTTGGAGTTAAACATGGCTGAATTGAAAGAAAATAAGGGTATTATGTATGGGTGTTTGGAGGCTGGTGGACTATTTGTTTATTTTTATTTTTGTGTTGCTGTAGGGTACGGTTAAGTGGTGAAAAGATGATTGAAAAGGCAGTGTCAAGTCTAGCGTTCTGTTGGTGACAATAGGGTCGCGCCAGATGGGCGTTGAAGTCATGGTTGACTTATTTTTGAGGTTCTTAAGAGGTCGTGTTTCATTTGAAGAACGCATTCTCTAACCTCGTGGGGTAGTACAGGACGGAACCTGTATTTTGTTTGTCATTGAACTGTTAGCGACTTGCCAGTTGAGAATTGATTTATACAGAGCACATTAAGAAGGAAGAAAGAAATCGTCTACACGCATCTTCATGATCATATATGGTTCAGCGAGGTTTTCATCATGCATAGTTTGACTTGTCTGCATGAATGGAATGGTGTCAATTTGGAAAACTGTGAAGGACAATTCAAAGCACGTGTTAGTTATTTAGCAGCATGAAGAAATTGTAGTGCACACCACAATTATAGTTGAATCGTGATGTAATGGTGTTCCAAACTTTAGCGTTTGGGGATAGGTTTTCTTAGGGATTTAGGTAACAACTAGTGTGGAATTTGTAGTGAATTAACAGTGAAAGAAACAAATAGGATCGTCTGGCACAGACTGAGTTGAAAAATATTTGGGCATTGAAGTCATGGTTGACTTGTTGGAGGTTAGTAAGAGAAGGTGTCTCTGAAGAACGCTAACCTCGTGATGTGTACAGGTGTACCAAGGTCTATTAAGAGAACGTGTGTCCTGGTGGAAACGCAATCTCCAGACCAGAGTTTTAATGTAAAGAGGAATGGTTCTGGTTGCATTTGATGTCTGTTGTTAGAGACCTATGCTTAGACAAGTCAATTTCGAGGAAGTCGTGAGGGAGTTTGAACCCGACTAAGTGGTTGAAACATTATTTCATCTTGGATTCAACTTGTTTAGATTTGGATAGTTTATGTTGTTGTATATAATCATATTGGTAATCGTTTATCGGGTGTGGGGTTAAATTTAGAAAAAAAAAAAAAAAAAAAAATACTTCAAATTGTGATTTAGATCACAGAAATGTGACGTTTGTGTCACTCGGGACGAGTGATCTTTTAAAGGCGGGGGTACTGTAATAACTTTGGAGTAAGTGTTAGTGAATTTGAACCATGCTTGGGTCGTTAGTAGTGATTTTGGGTACAAGCCGAATGAACTGTCCCTTTCGATAACATAGTCCATATTAAAATTCAGTGGTGTATACAAGTAGTGTGATTGGAAAGGCAGCATTTATGGTTGGAAATCAGTAAATTATAGAATGGAATCAATAAGTTGGAACTTGGTAGGTACCGTTTATGTGGCCATAGTGGAAAATTGGCGTATGTATATGAGTGTGATACGCCGGAAATTCTGTGGATGGACTGGCCTAGGGTCGCGCAGTTAAATATTTCCCAGTTAGTAAGGGAATACTGGTGTAATTTCTATGGCATGACAAGCTATCGGTACGGAAAACGGATAATAATGAAGAAAAACCATGTAAAGGTGCAGTTAATGGACGTTTGGGCAAGTTGTCTCCTCTGGGTCGCCCATTGATTACAGCAAAGATTAATAATTATAGCAGACACGTCTTTCTTTCCATTTTACAACTTAAGTTGTATGGAAGTCTTTGGAAATTTGGGGAAAACATATGACTTCCAGCGTGACTCGCGCCAGGGTTTTGACACCGCTCGGTCAAGTGAATACCCCTGTGCGTGTAACAGTATCTACAAATATCAACATTGTTAATAGAACAATATTGATATGTAAATATGACAACAATGAAGCGTTTTTGAACAATGCCGTAATGAAAATGGTCAGAGACAACTGTCGTATTGTATATATTATAAGCATTGGGATTCCATCATCAGTTGCATTTACAGTCAGTATATTTGCATTGGGTTTTATGATTCATCGTAGGCGCAGAAAAGCACGCCAACTCCAGGACATTGAAATTCTCAGGCGAGAAATTTTGGATGACAATTCACATTTCAACTTTGTTGTATTTCTGTCTTATTGCAGCCAAGATTACGATGTCGTGGAAACTTTCATTCTGCCTTCGTTAAACGCATTTCTCAAGGAAACATTCCACACAACAAAGGATCTTGTTTGTACCGGAGCGGAATGTTTTGTTCCAGGCATGCTTATCATAGAAGAAATACATCGATGTATTAATGAAAGTCTCGTTATTGTCCCTGTAATTACACCAGCATTTCTGGCGTCTCGCTGGAGCCTGAGGGAATGTGTTGACGCCATTGAGAGACACAGACAAGTTGTGGTTCTAATGGAACAGCATACAGACACATCTGATACAATTGCGACTATTAGACACCAGATAGGACAGTACACGAGAGCAAGCTGGTCCCATAATGAAGGTCACTTTGTTATTCACCCTTCGTGGAATATAGTTTGTGATGGAATAATTCAAAGAGCCATCGAATCGTTTCGAAATGATAGAAGTCTATATCGTAACGAAGAGATTGAATTAGTTCGCTTGATCAAATAAAAGAAAAATTAGACGCCCTACTCACATTCTTATATATATATATATATATATATATATATATATATATATATATATATATATATATATATATATATATATATATATAAATGTGTGTGTGTGTATGTATGTATGTATGTATGTATGTATGTATATATGTATGTATGTATGTATGTATGTATGTATCACCAATTCTATCATCTACTTTACAATACTTATTTCTAATACTATATATGAATATATCACGATATACGACCGGGATCATATCTCTCATGTTGAAACCTGGAATTCGACATTAAAATTAAACATTGAGACATCTGCATACGTTTTGGTTTTCTATCGTATATTGTCCATGTTAGGAATGAATGATCGTAGTATAATACATTACAATATTTTCAAAAAAATTATAATAAAACATCCGATAAAAAGGAATGAGTTCTCTTCCTTCGATGAACGACTGCGAAAATCAATTGAAATAAAAAAAATATCGTAGTTTTATCCATTGTTGTAATGATGTGCGAGTTTCTTATCTGAACGTCATTACGGTCACTTGGGTTTCCTTTAATTTGTTGAGCATACTTTATCACTAATTTTAAAAAAGCAAGTGTGGCAATATTACGTTTAAAAATTAGAAATATAATTTTCACTCTGCCTCTCTTTCTCTCAATAATTCTGCTTTTGAGTCTGAGTGTGAATCTTAAGGGAGACTCTAGTGACGTGAAAATGAATTTTCCATGTATACAATACAATAAAGTTTTCTGGTTTTGAATCAATCACATATTTAGTCTATTTAAATTAAAACCATCATGGTATATATAGTCAAGAGAGATTATTAATTCAGTATCATTTCAGAATCATTTGTTACCGGGTATTTGTGTTCAGATCTGCTGAATAAATCCAATCAGTCAAAAGAGAGGATAATACATATCCATAATGTCTTCCTAAATCTGTCCTCACTACATTTAATACGTAAGAAGCTAAGTTATTCTATTTTTTTGACTGTTATGGAACTGAAAGCATTATATATATATTTATGGTATTACTAGCAGAATAAAGACAAATATTTTCTTCGTTTCTTTACTGCCACTTATGTTTTCATAATTCTCTTGGTTAACTGAAGCTACAATTCATGTATGACAATACATTTGTATTTGCTGTTTAGAGATGATTTTTACCACCCGTATTTATTACCAAATAAATAATTTTTTTTACCTGATACGACATTGTCATGAACACTGCTCAGGCATATAAGAACATTTAAAAGGTATTGGATGTCTTATAGAATATTTCAAAGATATTTATTAGTATGTAAATCTGCTTTTTTGTCTTAATAAACCAAACACACGTATAATAATGTCTGGAAAACAATATGTATTAAACACTGTGTAGTAAATTTTGTGTAGTAAACACTGTGTAGGAAATACTGTGTCGCAAAAAATGTGTAGTAAACACTTTGTAGTAAATAATGTGTAGTAAATACTGTGTAGTAAATAATGTGTAGTAAACACTGTGTAGTAAATAATGTCTCGTAATCACAGTGCAGTAAATAATGTGTTGCAATCACTGTGTAGTAAATAGTGTGTAGTAAATAATGTGTAGTAAACACTGTGTGGTAAACAATGTGTAGTAAAGACTGTGTAGTAAATAATGTGTAGTAAGCACTGTATATTAAATAATGTCTCGTAAACACTGTGTAGTAAATAATGTGTAGTAAACACTGTGTAGTAAACAATGTGTAGTAAATAATGTGTAGTAAACACTGTGTAGTAAATAATGTGCAGTAAACAGTGTGAAGTAAATAATTTGTAGTAAGCACTGTGTGGTAAATAATGTCTCGTAAACAAAGTGTAGCAAATGATGTGTAGTAAACACTGTAGAAAATAATGTGTAAATATCCATTATTTCTGTGTAAATTATTTTTCATTTCCTTTAATTGGTAAGAAGGTAAAAATTATTATATTTTATTTAACTATGTCATGAAACTTTATCCATCATATTTTTTGCATTGTGTACCTAGCAGACTAAATGAAACATTTTCTTCGTTGTTTAACTGCCACTTATGTTCTAGTAGTTCTCTTTGTTAACTAAAGCTACGATTGATGTATGATGATACATTTATTTTTGCTGTTTAGAGTTTGTTTATTATATCCCGTATTCCTTTCCAAATAAATGACTTTTTTTACCTTCTTCTACATTTTCAAAAACACTGATCATACGGTTAAGAACTTTTAAAACGTATGGGTTCAACGTAGACGTATAATGCACACCTATAATATGTAGAGGGATAAATTGTACACCCATAATATGTAGAGGAATAAATTGTACACCTATAATATGTACAGGGATAAATTGTACACCCATAATATGTAGAGGAATAAATTGTACACCTATAATATGTAGAGGGATAAATTGTACACCTATAATATGTAGAGGGATAAATTGTACACCTATAATATGTAGAGGGATAAATTGTACACCTATAATATGTAGAGGGATAAATTTTCTTTAAAAAAGCATTAGATTTTTATTGTGTCAACCTGCTTTGGTATCTTAATGAACCAAAACAAATGTATACCACAGTGTGGTAAACATGTTTGGATGAATCAGATAGAATTACACAGACATAATCGAATGTGTACACTTGCTTGAATGGATTATAGTACATTTCATAGACATATACACTGATTATCTAATAAAATGTCACAGACACATACGTGTGTAAACTTACTTGAATGGATTATAGTACATTTCATAGATATTCACTGATAATAAAATTATATGTCGCAGACACATACGTGTGTAAACGTGTTCCGAAGATGCATACATATAACGCAATTGAAACGTGATTGTATGCCACATACATACAGAGTGCAAACATGTTTGGATCTCTCAGAGATATGGTATTGTATAAATGTATCTGCGTGTAACATATTTATAACAATGTGTACACATATTCACAAATAATGGGACATAAGTATATTATTGTGCTAAATTTATTTGGATGGCAAACAGATTTACGGGTGCATGTACCACTTTGACGTCACAGACCTATTGCAATTCGTGAACCTGTTTGTATGTTCCGAACATACAGCCGTTTGTTAAGCTGCTGGAAAGTCACATATACGTATTACAGTTAGTAAACCTGTCATGATATCAGACATTTTCTGGTGGTGCGTCATTTTTCAATTTTGTATTTTTTTCTTCTAATTATTTTATACTACCAATTATAATTATCAGGTAATTAGAATAAATTGTGAATATAATTACAATTATCCGTTATCATTAAAAGACGGAGAATACATATATCATATAGTGGAAGAATCACATAAGCAGTTATAATGAGCTGAGTGGTATGTTCCATTTGCTTCTGAAATGAATATTGCACACCATTGAATGTACAGGGATCAATTGTCTTCTACGAAGCATTATAATGTATTTTGAACACCGCCATTCACGAATGGTTTCATTAATATTTGCCATATAAGTAATCGTTAGTATATTAAATTATTTGGAGCAAATTATACACAGTGGTTGTTTATTTGCAAACACATCATATGATGGTAAATAAGGTATGCTACTGACATGGTATTGAATGTCATAATTTTCTTTGCATTTGTAGCTATTGTACTCCCCCAAATATTCTCAGTTAATCATTGTAAGCGAACACTCCGGTTAATTATGTTTTACAGCGATATGTAGTCCTTGAACATAATAACGGTTTAATAATTATGTGCAATGATACAATTTGCATGACATTTAGTCAACCTTTATATCAATAAATTCATATGATTGGTGCATTTGTTTCTGAGCGATATGCGAGAAAAGGGGTTTACATCCGTTGTGAGATATGGTTATTTTCAAATTTATGTTCGCAATGGTTGAAATATCCCAATGCTCATATACCACTACAGATGCTGAATACATAGTTATATAATTTATTCTGAATACATATGTTATATACTTCATGCTGAATACATATGTTTTATACTTCATGCTGAATAGATATGTTATATACGCAATATTTGTTTTCTAAACAGGATACTCAATACCTACGAAAACAAAAAAAACTTTGAAGGAGATAGTAATAGAATTAGTATAATTTTATTTCTGGGAAACGATTTATCTAAAATTATTGTATTTAATTCTGCGTTATTTCAAGTCTGCAAGAATTAAATTATGTATGATGTAGATATCGTTGCTGCTTCAAATACAATTGATTAACTGAAATATAGTAACTATTAAATGATGCACTTTGAAAAATAAAATTCTTCAAAGCAAGTGCAAAACTGAAGTTTGCTAAACATCAGACGTCCGATAAAGAAGCAAAGGAAGATTGATAGGTTTCCGTTTATAGTTGAGTTCAAAATACGACCGATTACGAAATGTAGGCGAACTATTAAACTGTGATTACCTTTTCAGCTAATTGATGGAATTATTTATCTAAGATACAGACTAGACTCGACAAAAAGGCGTCGATAGGTATGTGCAGATCAACAACGTCATCTGTAAAATGTACGTCATCAGCTTCTGTATGTTCCATTATGTTTTAAGATTCGATGGTAATTATGATTTAATGTCTCGAATTTTACTCTGATGATGCAAATGAGCAGATGCAACTGTTATATCATCATAATAAAGATTAGCATGTGATATTCATATATCGACAGACAACCGAAGTATGTGGTATACAGTATGTTATATTTGGCAATTTACCTACACCACCGATTAGGAATAAAAACACATTCTGCATAATATGAGAGTAACACACTAGATAAAAATAATAATAAATGAAATACAAAAAGTTTACAAACAAGTGATATTTTCTTGATATTTTCTTGAAGTAATGCTTACAAATAACCCTGAAGAAATATATTTTCCAGTTCCGGTTACATACCTAGGTAAAAGCCATTATGAAAGATTGTTTTACAAAGCCCTTGAATACCGAGATCAAAATTGTAATGTAGCTAGATGACAGGCAGATATACTTGGGTAAGTTGAAGCCTTCACCCAATTGCCGAGCATAGTAATATAAGTCATGCAAGGTTGCACATAATGTTTCTGTTAATATCACACCATCTTGCTTTCCAAGACAATCCATTGTTTTCGATATCTGAAAATTTTGGAACACTCATATATTAGGATATGACATGCTAGCTCATTGTTTTCATCTTTCCAAGTTTCAAATAATGACATTTTGAATACGTGCAAAGTATTTTCATTTATCTATTCTCCGTAGTAAAAAGATTCAGTCTCTAATCTGACAGTTAATTCTGTTCTACAGCGATATGTAGTCATTGAACATTATAACGGTTTTTGTAATTTTGTGGAATTATACATTTTGCATGACAGTCAACCTTTATTTCAATATATTCATGTGTTTGGCACATTTGTTTCTGAGCGATATGCGAGAAAATGTGTTTAATATGAATTGTGAGATATGTTTATGTTCCAAATTATGTTTGCAATGGTTGTCATATCCCAACTGCTAATATACCAGTACACATGCTGAATACATATGTTATATACTTCAAAATTAGTTCGCTCAACATTCTTTACAAATATGTTCTTAATATTTGTGGTACAATTACATTGTCTAAATGTAAAATCGTCTTTTCATATTATTCGTGACGTTTGGTTCGTTTTATTCGGCATCACTATAACAACAGGCTTTCATTATTGTATATTGCTAATACGTGTATCTCTAACCAGTTTAGACTTTCTTGTCAATGTTTTCCAAAGGAACTAATAAACTATTTGGTATAGAAAATCGTCTCTTTCGTTGGAATTCAACGGCAAATCGTCTAGCAGAAAAAAACCCAACATATTCTGCATGCAATGAGTACACTGACTTAAAGCTATTTAGAAAAGAGAAGTCTTTTGAAATCTCTTTTTCAATATTATCGGTACTGGATACGTAATAAAATTGTTAGGAATTAAATTATTTATATGGAATTTTATATGTTAAAACAGAACAATCATCATACCTAGCAAGATATAATGCATCTCGTGTAAATGTTTCTACGAAAGCTTGAGATAAACTGAAAGCAAACTTAACGAATGGACCATGTCAAACGCTGTGTTATTATGACCAAAATCAGCACTCTAACTCGATTTTGTTGAAATTAATAGTTGCTTAATCCCAGTGAAAGTTCGGATAACTAGAAAATTATTCACAATCTTTAAGGATATCGTATTTTTGATCATTAAATCTTGAAATTAAAATTTTCCATTTTTCATCTTCTTTTCAAATATGTGTCCGGACGTTTTAGATGCAAAAAGTTGACACTACCTAAATAAGAAAATACGTATACGCAAATGCTCAGAAATATGGCTACAACAAGGAAATAAACCTGATTTAAACACATGAACGTAGCAAAATCGATTTGCGTATGATCTAAGCAGTACAAATACGGAAAATTAGACAATGTATTAACTAAATGTTATTATTTTTTCACATGCGAGAAAAATTTAAACTGAGGCTGATATAATATTGCATCATTTCTTTCACATCGCAGCAAGTTTAGTTTAGATGTGTAAGTTCTTGTTAACACAAACTAAAGCATCTTAAATGCAGTAACATTACTTTTCACAAATACTTCAGTAACAACTATTCTACCTTTGATAAACTTCGAATGCTTCCAGAGTGAAAATATGTTATATTTAGTTTATAAAATCCGATGTCTCATGTTTTCTCAGCTAAATCCTCTCAAATATCTTTCAATTGATGCCACTAAAACACTTGTGTGTTCATTAGTACTTTTATGATTGGGCTATTATTGCTCAATTTTGTATGGTTCGTCTCAAGATATACTCTGGAAACCTTAGAACGTTTAACATACAGCTGTTCGTATCATCTTTAGAGTACAACGATTACAGCACACCTCCCCGCTGCTGTTGTACTCTACACTGCCTATCCATTTAATCAAGACTCAAAAACAAAATGTGTTATATGTGCTTCGTTTCACTGATACTCCAGTCCAACTTACCTATCCCGTCTCACCCATGTGTATACGCCAGCAAGAAACTTACGCTCCTTTTCTGAAAATCGTATACTCATCATTCCCACTATCAAAACAAAGTGAAATATACAGCGTTTGTTTTCTTGTCTAGCAGGGTCCAGCAACGCGGAATAAATTGCCATTTCAATTAGACACAGACACTGATCCCTTTCAAGAATGTTTTTAATCCTTAAAAATGTTTCATACCTTAAATATTTTTATCTCCAAATTTGGTTGTTGTTTTCCAATTTCATGGTGCTTTTTTTGTTGTGTAATATAGATGTTGAAAAAGCGCTTAGTACTTCTAAAGATTAGGCGCTATACACATTTTTAATTATTATTATTATTATTATTATTATTATTATTATTATTATTATTATTATTATTTACAGAATAAGTGGCAATAAGAAGCAATCAATAACATATGGCAGAAGGAAATAAAAAACAACAACAGGGAAATGAGAAGGGAAAATACCCTTTTAAAGTAATTCATGAATTACAAATTATTTAGATTCCACTTTGAAATTAATTCAAATTTCATCTTATGTGTTAGACAGGTCAACATACATGTTTACAAAGTTATTAGCAGCTTTCTTCCTCAGTTCTAAACATATGTACTTTATAAGATCAACATATTTTTATTGATTTAGTAATGACGTGGATGCGGTGTTTTCATAAATCACATACATTACAGTAGAAAGGTAACAACACCAAAGCAAGCAAATAGTCTTGATTATACAGGTAATGACTATACAAACTTTATTGCCTAATTACGGTTGTTGTCACGTTACATTATAGGTTATACGGGAACTCCCCTTAATTAAAACGGCTTTCTCATTGATTCGATACATCACACATAGAAGCCATTCATAACAATACAGTTTTCCGATTAGTTAGACAAACCGCAATGATAGTAGGTTATACAAGTGCTTGAAAATAGGAGCATATATATTAAAGACATTGTTTCCTAGCACGTGCTCGAAATGGCACGATTCATTGATTTTACCAGAGATGAAGAAATTTGTTCAATTTAATATAGGAGATGCGTCGATCAAAACAGTAGAAGCTGATGTTATGAGAAAGACATATTGAAAATTACATCTTACATTTGTGCATATAAGGAAGTACGATCATACGATTTAACGAATGAAGTGAGGACTCTAATTCATTCGTAATTTTTTTTTCGTTTTACTTACGCAATTGTTTTCAAAAGCTACTTCATACTAGTTTCCTTATGTCTTATAAATTATGCTAGACAATTCTAATGAAAATTCTAAAAACATAGTACAGTACGGTTAAAAGTCTGACAGTCCATCATGATACGAAGTTAATGGTACACAACTCAACTGAGAACGCGATGTCGAAAGTTTTTTAAAAATATATATAACGGGGTTATGCCCCTTTAAACGTATGGTTGTTCAACTTGTTTTTGCCGATTATGTAAATTATGCAAGTTCTATTTCACCGGATTGTCGTTGTTCGTCCATTGATTTTACAAGTACCTACCCAGTAATCCGAAGGTTGGAGGGGCTGGGGGTTTATTGTGTGCGTACGCAGCTAATGATTACAAGCCTTGCATGGAATGTTCGTTTGCATAAGGGACAGAGGATGAATGGGACATTTCCGGGAGTGTGGATAGCACGTGCGTTTCGGTCTATGGAACCTGTAATATATATTAGAGCATGTTTGCGTAGATAGAAAGATACGTGGAAAAAGTTGAAAACAATATCTGTATGTTTAATGAGTGCATAATGTGTGGATCTATCTTAATATCTCGTAATTTAAATGATTTACTATTTCTGTTTTCGTGATGTTCTTGTTGCTGGCTTTAGGGTTAGGGAGATCCGGTACGATCAGTACCACCACACATGAGTTTTCGTAGCGTATACATCGTACCATCATATTCGCCTTACTCAGCAAGGCCAGATCTTGTAGGTGCCATTTTATTAGTGTAATGCAAGGTATTTGTTTGAAAAGTGTGTAATTTATTCAAAAGGACCTCTACGGTGTATCATCATTTAATGTAGATAGCGTTTAAAAATCTTTTCTTGCTACCTTCATTATGGAATTAATAAGGTTATTAGTTCATTATAACTCTTCTAATTATCGATGTTATTTGTGAAAAGAAGTTGTGAACCTTCTGTTGCACTATATTTGTCATTAGTTTCATCCTTTAGTTCTCGTCTTCCTTTTTCTATGTTTAGACATCTATGTATTAAGTGATCATTTGAATCTACATAATTACCGCGTAGTCTACAAAGCGGAATATGATTTATAACATGTCTCTTGCATGCTGCTTCCCCTTGTGCTACAACTACAAGCGCCGAGTCTATTTTGCACGGGACAGTCCAAAGGGCAGGTTGACGCTGTTTACTGCTATCGCTTGGAAGACTGTTGAGTGAAGACAAGCTGTAATCCAACAGACCTCGTGTCTGTAACTGTCAAAGAAGAATCCGCTCACTCTTGTACGACACATTATGTAGCATTAGCCGTCATTTTAGACTAGAAATACGTGAATCCTGAAGATTACAGTTGAAGTTGTTCAGGTTCAGTACACGAACAGTGCGCGTGTCTCGTTGTCAGTGGGTGTAATTGATCTCAATGCACTATACATGAAGGAGAACCTTTAAGCTGCGTGTTTAGATGGGCTATCAAATGACGTCGTACTGGGATGTTGTTTTGTGTTACAGCAACCAAACCCTTAAACCGGCACACCACCGCTGATGAGTGCCTTGGAAACCATGTCCAAGTGACGTCAGACGAAACCGAGTAGATTGAAGTTACGTCAGCACCGTTTAGTAGAGTATTTGGAGCGGAGTTTAGGAAGCTTCCGTTCGACGATGCAGCACTGATGCAGCTGCATAAATATGATGCAGAAGGAAAGGAGAATCGCAAGAAATCCTCATAGAACGACACATGGGAAATGTGAAGACGCATGATCGTCTTGTCCATGGCTTCTACTTGCCATTGGCCATGGGTCCAAGGAGATGTTAAGAGATTGTTTCTCACCTGTGACAAGTGTCGGAGAATAGCACCAAACCGGACCGTCGATCCGTCCCCAAGAGGAGTACACCCCTTTTCTATGAACCGTTTCGACGCGTCGCGATGGTTTGGATAGGACCCAAACAATCTGTGGAGTCAATCGGAATATGTCCGCTGCCTAGAAGAAGCACTACGTATCGGAGAGGGAATTCCTCGGAATCGGATTCGAGATATGAAGGTTTGATCTCTACTTATACGGGCGGAAATCCATATTATAAACCAGCCACCAACCTTTCGCGTATGTCGACCAGGTGAAATTGTTAAATAGATTGATTATTGATTCTTGATGTGATGTTCGCTTAGAGCCGTACAAGATGCAGACCAGATACATAAAACAAACCGAGAACATAGGCGCAGATTTCATTAAAAGGTGCGTTGAAATGGCATATATAGCCCAATAGATAGTTTTATGTTATTTTTATTTTCGTGTCCTAAGTCAGCGTGTAGCGTGTGGCGTCGTTATAGTTAAGTGTATTGTATTGCGTTTTGTAACGAACATTTGTATCTGGAGCAAGTTTGTGGAAATGCAATCCCGATCTTATTCTCTAACGTGAGGGTGTGCTGCACGTTTCATAAGCTTGATTTTTTAGAGTCATGCATAATATTTAATCTACATGTTTTGGGAATATTACCACGTCCATATGGTCGATCTCAAAACATTTCTATGGAGTTAGTGTTAAACGCTTACGCAAGGTTACGATGACCAGCGGGTGACCGCAAACTTGAGTTGGCGAATCCGATCGATCTTGTCACTTTGAAAAGGTTTGCCGTCATCACACCTATATATTAAAAGTTAGTTCAAGGATCGAAAGGAAAGTGTTATTATCCGTTCCCTTCTTGATGACAGCGAGTGGGACATTGTTCGTTATGTTTGACTTGAACTGTCCACAACGATATCGAATAAAAATTGATATAGGGGGCGTGCTTACAACTCAAACTCGAATAATACCTTCCGAAATCGTAAAGAGTAATTTAGTATTAGCCTGCAAGAATTGCAGATAAATAAGGTTTACTTCGAGAGAGAAGCTACTCCTAACCTGGTGGCTGAACCTATAGGTAGATGATAAGGAAATACATAACTTCGAAAAGGCCCTTTAAGTTATTTGCTCGATTTTTGCAGAATATTGCATCACCATAATTTGAATTATTTGTAGGATGCAAACTTATTAGTAAAAGCGTATGTAGAATTACCTTTGTAGTCTTTCATTTACAGTAGTATTGAGGAAATTGGCTTCAGTCTAATGAGAGTATTTTGAACATTGCTAGCTTGTGGCCAGAGTTAGATTTCAAGTTCATTTATAAATGGGTTATGTTAGCATTTATACGTGACTGAATTGCGAGTTTGGAAAATGATTGAGGTATTTAAGATTAGTTACAATTGATGTATGCATATATCAGAGCTTTGATATTTTAATGTTTGAGTACATTGTATGAGCTGTAAGGTAAAGACATTTGTCTGATTATTGTAATATTGCTTAATAAAACGGAATTAGGAATATCTACTAATAAGACGGAATTTATTAATGAATGTATAAGAAGCAATGTATTCCTTGCTGTTATTAAAACTCAAGGCGGGTGAGGACTTCAATCTTTCCGTTATCCATAGAATAGACTACTTTCAGAAGAATACTTACAATATTGTGGCAAGGGTGATATGCAGACTTACATTTCTTAAAAGACTGTTAGAATTCAAATGAGTTACAAGTTGGGTTAGATCAACATTTTCTAAGAGTATGTTTATAAACGGGAGATTACAAATTGGACGGTAGTTCTCTAAATCATTATGGACGAGTGTTGGATTCTCCAGCAGAGGCTTTACTATTTCAGTTTTGAAAAATGATGGAGATTCCACGGATGAGAGAGAGGTATTAATAACATCAGTTAGTGAAGGCAATATTGAATCTAAGCAGTCAAGCACCAGTATTGGCATGGGAGTCAAGTTCACATGCCTTTGGTGCACGCGTCATCACGATTGTACGTACTAACTCCATAGTGACAATTGTACTTGCTACTCACGGTTGTCGCTGAAATTCTGTGTCGCACCTGTATTGTGATGATGAGTCAATTGAAATGGTGTTGTCAAGTGTATCTCTAATGGTTTGAACATTGACACGGAAAAAATTTGCAAACAGGTCCGGAAGGTAGTTGTAAATGGTGTACATTTGTCACTTTACATTAGTTTCTTAGCAATTTCAAAGAGATTTTTGCATCTGGAACTTTGCGTGATCATAGTACTATAGTGGGATTTTTTGACTGCATTGACAATGTTTGTGATGTTTTTAACGGCTTCATAGATTGTATAATGAATAGGGAGTCTTGTGAAATGCCAAAACCTCTTAGTTTTACGGCGGTCTCCTTTAGCATTGCGAAGCCGGTACCTAACACTGCTATACCACGGATAACACTTTAACTGAAACTCTGAATTTGGTGGCTCTGCTAAGCTTTTCAAAGAAAGAATGCAGGCAGTTATCGAGTTGTTCTACTGTAGGAGTTAAGCAAGTTGTTATGCTTGGATGTCGTGCATTAGTTTGTTTCTATTAATCATACGGAGGTTTCTCTTACTAGCATAGGTAATCTGATTCGAATCATCAGGTCTATGAAGATTCCAGTCTAAAATGTCATAGTTCAGACAGGTCATTATCGGTAAATGTGTTTTCAATGTTGAACAGCCACCAGTTTCCACAATCCACGTGATAATATTATTTCTGTGTGTCCTTAGTTTGTATTTATAGTTCATGCTAGATGTATAAGTGAGTCTTCGTTGTCCATGACGGACCAATGTCTACAGTCTCCATAACTTTGGCAATAGTGTGCGTCCCTTCCTTAACTTGACAGTTCTGAGTAAATGCGTCAACACGTCTTCGTTTTTCATGACCTATTAATGCCCACAGTAAACTTCATTTTGTCAGCAGGATGTATCTGTAATTTTTTGGATTGCGGAGTGTGTGTGTGATTAAAATGTTTAACGCATCTTTAAATTTGACAAACATAGTGAGGTCACATCATGTTCTAACAGGTAACATTATTTTGACATCACGCCTATCAGTCTTATCAATGTTGAAGGTATAGCAAAGCAGCTGTTAGTATCATTTTCATATGTCTTTGATTTGATTAGGCCTTGGCTTGAAGCCGCGATATCTCACACCGGAAGCAGGCGCTCTAATCACTCATCAACTGGAGCGTTCGTATTTACTTTTAAGACTGAACTAGATATGTTAACATGTCCACAGGTGGCAAAATGTACAAATGCATCCGTTCTCCGTGATTTCTGTCAGTAGAGAGCGTCATTAATAAGGATTTATCGTTCAGATTACAAGTGTAATGAATCATCGTTTTAGTGAGCTACCAATGTCCACGGTCTTTGTGACCTTGTCAATATAGTTCGCGTCCCATGTTTCTAGTGGCAGTTCAGGCTTGATGTGCAAATACGTATTAGTTTTCAATGACCTAGTAATGTCTACATTCTCCTTCATTTGATCAGAGAATGTGTCCTTAATATGTATTGATTGTGAAGTGAGTGTGTGAGTGTGATTTGGATTTTTAATTTAGCTAGAACAATGTAACACTGGGGCATCAATCCGCTGTCATGTACCATGATGTCCCATTCGGTTACATTACTCGGACGCCAGGCCGATCTGTCCTAACACAAACATCATAAAGCTGATTGCCTAGCTAGGCAGCTGTTAGTACCACTTTTATAAATCATTGGTGTGACTCCGCCGGAGTTCCAATCAGTGACATCAATGTATTCCGGGGCGTTGCAGACTAGATGTGTAAAATGGTTTTCGTTTTCCATGACGTACCAATGTCAATGATGTATGCGTCCTTAGATTTTACCGATGGTTCAGACTATATATGTGAATGCATTTTCGCTGTTCATGAGCTATCAATGTCCAACACTTATGTGGTATTCCCAATGGGGTGCGACCTTCATGAATTATAGTTTAGCCTAGATGTGAGAATCAGTCTTTGTAGCCCATGACGTTTCCTAATCCATGCTCTCTGTGATTTTGTCAACAATACGCAACGTTAGTTTGTATTGATAGTTCCAGCAAGACTAGATGTGTAAACGCTTTCTCGTTGACCACGTTCTTCGTGATGTTGTCGAAAATGTACGTCCTAAGTTCACATTGGGGTTGAGACTCGAATGATAATTTTTCCTCGTGGTCCATGATGTAACAATTCCAATCCATTCCATGATTTTGTATGTTGTGTGCGTCCTTGTTTGTATAGATTGTTTAGACAATATGTGTAATATCTTCGAGTTGGTCACGACGTACTAATGTTAACAGTCTCTGTGATTTTGTCAGTAGTGTGAGTCTCTTATTTATTCTAATTGTTTATACTAGATGAGTAAATTTGGTTTCTTTGTTCTTGATTTACGAATGTGATCATTTTTCAATGTTTTCTTAACGTGCAAAATATTTTGGTTAAATGTTTAGGCTAAAGTTTAAAAGAATGTCTTCATACATATTAATTATTGTGAAACAACGAAATCAATTTCAGATATAATACCAATAAAGAAAATAAGTTGTTTTAGATTTCATGAGTTCTGTGATGGTTTCATATTTAGTAAAATAGGTTCATGACATACATAACTTGTTGTCGATATTAAGAATGTATTCACATTTACAATAGAACAATATAAATTTGGATACATGAACATCTTAACAATCCCTCCATTTAACATCACCATTTGTCCTTATTCATTTAGTACAGAGAACTGTATTTCTTTCACTCTTACATCGCCAGAACAAGTGTTCCGAGTGGTCGAGTTGTCAAAAGCGCTTTCCTTTACGGATCACTGGCGTCTCACCTCTGTCTACGTGGGTTCGAGTTTAAGATTCGGCTAATGTAGTTATGTGAGAAAGCTTGCCAGTAGCTTCTCGTTGGTCGGTGGTTCTTTCCTGGTGTTTTCCCGGGTTCTGCCTGTACCAATAATACTGGCTGCCATGTATAGCCTATCCTGTGCTGAAAAATGGCGTTAAACCCTAAAACAACAACAACAAGAACGAGCCTGGTAAATTTTTGTAATAACATATTCAATGTTATCCGGCAACACCATATATTTGAATTGTTTCTGGTAACTTTGTTATATAGATAATATCTTTTAACTTTGATGAACTTCTGTTTTGAATATTGAAAAACATGACGAAGGCGCAATAATCATGACTGTTGACTGTTATTGACAAAGGCACTAATGAGCTGAAAGCAGAGTTGAAATGCATCATTAACTTGAATAATGACAATACAAAAACTGATTTCAATTCACCAGGTGTATCTAATAAGCTCTCATTGTAACAATAATGTAGGCAGTAAACTATTTAAGTCACGTTTATCTGGACGTGTTGGGCAGTCTGGTCAAATAGCCGATAGGAGTGTAAAAGAGACTCTAAAACCATTGTGTGTCATGATTTGTAACCTTTATATTTCTATCTTGTGTTGAACTAGGAGCACGCTGAGGCGGGCCAAATACTATCATTTTTAAATGATAGTATTATCTTGTGTAGAGGTAGGCAACGCCCAGACGTATATAATAATATCTTACAAATCTCCTTTTTCATCGCACACACGGTACTAATATTCCAAGCAAACATTTTACTTCTTTCCATAATAGCGTAATAAACTATCCTAGCACGCATTGCTGCTTTCTAAAATTATAACACGGGATGTCTGTTATTATTGTATAAATGATATTTCATAATTATTTTATTTCTTTCTTCCTTAATCTTTTAAACCTTTGTTACTTTCCAGGAAGGATGGGTTTTCATCATAGCTCAATCCATACTGAAATGTTTACTATCCGTCCTGTATACTAAACCAAGGTTTTAACATTATATGTCTCTGTGGACATAGCTACCTATAGTGTTGAACCTAATATTAAACTCCCATTAGGATAATATAGATATTTCCCATGCTATACTGACCCACAAAACTAGTGTTCTTTATCAATTTGTGACCATGAATAGGAGATCAATTTTTTTCTTTAGGCCATTCATTTAAAGGCGTCTTGTCGCAAATACACACACACACACACACACACACACACACACACACACACACTTAAGAAAGTATGGGTATAACTCTCGTTTTATAAGTATGTGTGACTGCTATAACAATTAATCCGCAAGGAATAGCCGACTGGTAATTTCCCCAATTGATTGTTTTCTCGAGTTTCATGTAGTGTAGTAAGGTTTGTTTTCTATATTATGTTCTCATTATATTCCAACTTTAACATTATTTCTTAAAAGAATTATTGAATTCAGTGTAGTATTGTTTTCTATATTATGTTCTCATTATATTCCAACTTTAACATGTAGATATTTACGTATTAGTAATTTCTTAAAAGAATTATTGAATTCAGTCTTACATACTCCTTTACCCTAAGACAAGGAAAATTCAAATCTAGTTTATCCATTTCGTTCTATGTATCATATCCAATCTTCATGCGTTGCTTGTAAGTGTGTGATTTTGGATTTTTAACTGTCTTCAGTTATATCGTTACGATGTCTTCAGTATGACAGTTCACAGGGATGTCCTGTACTGAGGAATCATGCCTCTGATACGTAGTGTCATGTTCCTCCCAGTCACATGATCATGACAGGGCCACTGGTAAAAAACTACGATCGTTATTGTGAGCGCTAATCGAAGCATCTGCTACTACAATTATTACAAGTATCTGATGCCCAACCATGACCTACCGCATTAGGAGCGGACTCTATTTTGACCTCGGCCAACGGAGCGGTCTAAACGTGTTGCAGTAAATAGCAAAATAGCGTAGTGTAAAGCATATGCATACAAACTAGGAATGGAGGTAAAAGAAAGATTACTTGCTGTATGCAGATATATGTCTAGGCACAGTTGGAAAAGATCAAGTCTAAATGTAACTAATTAATACTAAATATTATGTCCGAAGAAAGTATGGAATCGTTGAATATCTGACAGTTTTACGAGGTATTAAGTAAGACAACTCCGCAGTAGCAATAGTCGCATACATGTTCTTATACACTTGCATTATGTCCCTTTAAACGGTCGGCTATCTGGTTTTTTAGCAAAGTGATTTTCGCGATTTTGTGCACTTTGCTTGGTGGTGAATGTAATATCTTCTTAAACGACGTATGAAATATTCACATATCATATGGAAAAAGCAATACGCAATTTTGTTGGTTTTCCTTTTTATGTTCCGCACATTCAAAACCGTAGTATTGATTTTGATTGTCATTAAGGTTACAAACGTTAGCGTTTGTATGTACTCTATTAAAATACGTACATGGTTACAAGCTTATTAATATGTACCTATGTATATATTGTGACAGATACAAATTCTTAACATACTTATATTAAACAGATTTAGCACAATGAGTAATGGTTTCCAAATTACATTCAGCCAACTTTGGTATATGAGAAATATTGCCAGAAGCTTACCGTGGGTCGGTGTTGTTTCCGTGATTATTTTCGGCTATTCCACCACCATTATTACTCTACGCCATGTATAGAATATCGTGCTGAAAATAGCGTTAAACCCTACAACAACAACAACAACAACAAAAACAACTTTGTCACCCTGACATCTTAGGAGACCTTGTAGGTGCTTGTACGGACGAGCACCCCAACGACAAGATTATGTGCCGGTCATATAATTAGGATTACGAATACCGAGACTAATAAGGAGATGTACACACCGAGAGTAAAGTGAAATCATGAACTCTTAATTATCGCACCAGTCGAGTGGTGAACTTTGACGTGCTAAAGGAAACCAAGTAGACTGACAGGATGAAAACTTTAAAGTGACCACCTATGAATCAACAAGATTGTAATTTAACAACACACCAAATCGTCAGTCGACCCTTTAACAAAGACTACGAAATCGTGTACCACCTGAGTTTTTGGCTTCCTAACCACTTCAAATTACCATAACGTCATTTTGATAATGGTCAGCATGTTGAAAAGGACAACGTCCAAGACTGATAGTTCATTGTAATTACCAATGACAATCGTGAAGGATGAATCCTTGCAAACAGCATGTATCGAGCGCAAGGCTTAAGTCCAATGCGACACTCAGGTTTGATACAATTGCCACACGATAACATCAATACACTACCACATTTTATTTGTTTCTGTACTAACGCCATAACAAACAACGTGCATCCAATGCAACTTCCAGACCAAAAGTATTTTCCTTATGGACATGTTGATATCACCATGTATACAAATGTGACGACAGCCTACAAATACACTTCATTGCGATGACAAGCGACGAGAAAGATGAATCACTCTATGCAGATGAATAAAGAGTAAACACAAACATCATAGAGCTCATTTACAACCATACCGTCATTATGGCATTCATATGACTCAGACAGCGATTTCGAGAATATTTAAGATGACAACTTTCACCTACACGGTAAAATTTAAAGACTCCACGTCTGACATTCCACCCGAGGAAGCAGTTGGTTTCATAACGGATCTACTTGAATCACTGTTAAGGAAACTCAAAACATTATTGACAAATCAAAGATCGATGTTGTTTGAAGCTATTCATGTATCGCGACAGTGTGAACTAGCCAGTATGTCTCAGGATAACACACCTGTTGAATTAACTTCTTCCAAACGTTAGCGTTCTATTGAAGACATGAAGACGATGCGAGCCAAATTTGAAATCACGGATGGAAACGTGACTGTTCATATGGCATATGTTTTATCTCCATCGGACGATTACCATGACTGCACATGATCTGCTTACCGATAAATGCATGTAACACAATAAACATAACAGCAGATTTACGAATGAGAGTATGTGGTGGGAAAAAGCTACGCTGGGACAAAGGTTGAAGCTTGCACGATTTTAAACCAAGTGTGTGATGACATAGTGCAACATGAACTTGGTCATTTTTAATTGATTGTCCATTCTTTTGTTTTAGATTTTTCTTTTTAATGAAGTTGTAAGGTAAATACGTTGTACACAAAGTGACGTTTAGAAAGTCGTAATCTTTAATTTTAAAAAGTAGTCTACTAGAACCATAAACTAAACAAATCGTAATTAGGTTTGTTTCATATCCAAATGTGTATGTTTTAAGTAGATATTGTTTGGGCCAAAACACAGGCCATAGAGCATATATATATATATATATATATATATATATATATATATATATATATATATATATATATATATACTTGAAAAGGTGTATTGTAGCCATGCAATAGAATTTTCCTTTTTTCAGCCTCTTTTCTTTTCCTTTTAAGTCTTTCTTTAAAACATTCTTGTCTTTTTTCTGTGAATTTCCGTCTTCTATGCTGGAACGTGAATTTTGTTTTTGTCCCATTGAATATGTTTTTCCCCATCAAACTATCACTATAAATGCATTTTATCCTATAATATATATGACTGTAAATACACCGTTACGTCACCCATATTCATTATGCCAGGTGTCATTCCCCTGTTAGAGTTTCATTGTCACGATACATTCCCAGCTTTGTTAAATTCCAATAGACCCCTTAGTGACGGAAGACGTTTTTGACTGTTACTCCCATTGACTCTAAACAACCCCAGGTTTTGCCTCATGTTAAATTTCCCGTCAACCCTAAACAGTCCCAGGACCTGTTTGACTGCGATTTCAATAGACATAAAATTATCCATTATCTACTCTTACTAACAAGAGGCCTTGAGTATTCAAGTGGTTTAAATTTCTTTCCATTACGGATAATTGCCATTTAACAATCTGTCTGCATGGGTTGGAGTGTCAGATTAGGCCAATATGGGTATGTGCGAAAAATCGCCAGTAGCTTCTTGTGGTTCGGTGTTTCTTTCCGGCGGATTTCCCAGGTTCTACCTAAAACATTAATAGTGGCCGCCATGCATAGCCTATTATATGCTGAAATATGGCGTTAAACTCTATGACAACAACAGCATGCCACTAAAATGTTCGTATCGTTTGCTTAACTTGTCTCAGAATCATGCAAATAAAATATGGCAGCTTTATACTTGGCATAAATTCAACGTCTAATGTGTGTCGTAAAGTCACAGCTTCGGTATAACAGCATACATTTTTTATTGTAGAGATGATTTGAATTTCATACTTTAGGAAGTAAATATATTATAGTTCGAAAAATCAAACATTACAAATGTCACAACGTGATTAATGTAATAAAATTTGTAAATATAATGCATCATTATCAATAATGTGATATTTATTTTCAATATTTAATACCTAAATAGCTTCTGGTAATAACATTGTATAATCTAAATTGTACATAGATATCATACGAAAGTGGTTATATCCTCCTATACCCACTTTTATTCGCTTTTCATAAGGTGATTTATTTTAATTTATTCAAATTCAATGTTTCATTTATAATTTACTATTCATTTTAATAAGATAAGCCATGTTCTTAAACTAGTGCCCTATTTTCTATAAATAGCTATACATATAAATACTCCTTTGTGTGTCAAAAAGGAAGTTTGGAGTCAGGTTCCATACATAGGAATGTATGTACGGTGTCGACATCTGCTTAAGTTCAGATTTCGTGTGCGGACATTTTCAAGTCGATACCAGTGTAGGTATGTCAAACGTAAGTACACATAGTGTTCTGTAAATTACAAACTTATTGTAATAGTAACGTCTTTTTAGAGTTATGGTTTCATTCAATAATTAACTTAAACTGAAACGCTTGCAACGAATTGTAATCATGATTTCCAAATGGTACTGGAATGACTCTGTGTATAACCAAAATTGCACATAAATATGGCGGTTAATGCAAGCAGTAACAAAAAGACTTTTTAACGGATTGTGCATCTATTTCAGAAAAATAACTCGTGTTTTATGAATATTTGTGACTGCAATAACAATAAATCCTCTAGTATTGGCCGCATATTAATTCTCCCAAAAGTCTTTTTTGCATATCAGTAGTATAGATTCACCCAAGTTTATATGTTGTCCATTACAACATGGAAACAGACTAATTTTAAAGGCTAATGAATTCAGTGAAGAAACAATAGTGATAAAAATACCAACTGAAGCGTTATATATATATATATATATATATATATATATATATATATATATATATATATATATATATATATATATATATATTAAAGAAATGAATCCATTGTTTTCTTGAGTTTCATGCAATATAGTAAGTTGGGATTTATGTTCTATATTATTTTCGCATTATATTCCAACTTTATCTTTTAAATAATTACGTATTCCTAATTCCTTAAAATAATAGTTGAATTCAGTTTTACATACTCCTTCTTACACTAAGACAATGAAGTTTACAATTTAATTTTTCGCATGGCGTTATATGTATCTTATCAGATCGTCATGCGTTGAGATGTTTGGTGTCATGTGTATGTAGTTGTAATACATAATAGTACATGATTACCTACAGTTAGTACACCTAATGTTCAGTACATAATAGGTTGTAAAAGAGTTCAGAACTCTAAGTAATCCAGTTAATTTTAAACAATTAGCGTTGGCCAGGAATGAGTGCTAATATGGAAGAGAGGTGTTTAAAAAGACTATTATTTCTACCACTGATGACGGTTACCTTAAAACTTCATATAAACAGTCCTTCGTAACTATTAAAAGGCATTTTGCATATATTAAGCTTACAGTATAAGTGCCACTTTAAACTAAGCAGCGGGAATATAGTTGATAAACGCTTCACCATAAACATTTCATTCGTATTGGCCTGTGTAGCCCAGATTTCAATGGCATTATATAATCCAGTCGTGGTAGAAGAATTTGTGCATCTCGTGTTCAATAATGAACAATGTCAACCGAAGATGCAAGCGCGTTGGAGACAAAATATTAAATAAAATATGTCCATTTATTTTCAAATATGCAATAAAATGAGTCCTAGCCTGAAGTACAGTTGGGCATTTTATCAGTGGACAGTTGCTTACGATGTGTGACATGGTCTTTAGAGCTGCACAACAACAAGAAGAATTGCTGGCTTAGCCCCATCGGACAAAGTTGACTGCACAACGACCCTGCTATGTCCGAAAGCGTTTCAGCGTGGTACACAGAGGACGTGACATAATGACGCCAGGATGTCGGGCAGATGATTTAACTACGAGGAAGTGATTTACAACATCGTATTCGCTTATGACACACTTTGAGTATAGTTCTCACGGCTGGTAATTTTTAAAACCTTATCGAATGCCTTTCAGACAGCCACACATCCATCCGCTTTTCCATCTGCGAAAAGCACAACCGACACCAACGCTGGACTGATCTGTTGTAGTGGCAATTGTCCACTATGTTTTTCCCACTTGTTTCACAGCTTACTTTAATGAGTGCAATATGCCTGTCATTCTGTTTGTCGGCATCACGAGAAACAATATAGTTTTGAGACCACTGCACCAAGATCATACCAGTTCACTCTTTGTCTATATCTGTGTCATATAGGAACGTTTCTGTCGGTATTGATCTGACATCTATATTTAGGTCAGCCACACCGGCATAATTGCAGCTACTATTTCCTTTGCAAATTCCAATGTGACACCTATTTACGTCTGCATAACGCTATTTCTTGTCGCAAGCTGCTCTCTGCTACGGTGAATTTCATTTCATAATGTTAGTTTTAATCATGATGTTCAAATGACCCTCACTTGGACAACTGTGCAATTATCACAGCAAGAGCATATTATCCGAGATCATACAAGCTATGTGGGTTGCACATCTTATATCCTTCAATGAAGCACTGAAATATCTCATTACACACCTGATTGGTTTTATACGCGTTGAGGCTATCTTGTCAGAGTAATGTCATTGCATATACATCTTAGACTGCTAACCACATGTAGTACACTCTCTTGGAAATAAACACTTCATTCGGTATATGTCATCATCATCATCGTCAGTCTACTGACCTAGTGTGGTTATTGAGGCACTAGGCTGTTGAACATCTGACCAGTTTCCTCCACTCGTATCGATCATATGACAACACCTGTCTCTCTTCAAAACTTGTCCTGGTCAATTCTGTGATGTTAGTTCCTTTTTTGTCGCATCATGTTCTTATGTCTCGTGTTTACCAGATTGATAAATCCTTCAATGTGGATTTTTCTAGTGTTCAAGTTAATCGGAACGATTATCAATAATTCAACTTGATGTTTACATTACAACTGTAGAAGTGTAGATTAATAATCAATGTAGATGTGTCAGGAGGGGGAGATAAATAATCAAACTAAGAATTATCAGTCACTAGTCTAGTTATTTAAATATTTTCAAAACATCTGTCATTAATATGATTCAAGAAGAAAATAACTTGGAAACCATTAGTCATTGTGCTAAAGAGGCAATGGATCTTTATATTAAACGCAAGTAACCTCGTGCATATTTTATAGAGTATACAAACGTTATCTTTTAGTAACATCAGGACAAAGAAAGTCAAATACTATAGATTTGAATGTGTGAAACTTAGACAAAATGCCAACAAAATGGTGTATTGGGTTTTGCCATTAGATATGTGAATATTTCATACGTCATTTAAGAAGATGTTACATTCTCCACCAAGCAAAGTGCACACACTCGGTAAAATCATATTGCTAAATGACGTGATAGCCAACCGTTTAAAGGGACATAATGCAAGTTTAGAAAACCTTTATGTGACTATTGCTATTGCGGAGTTGTCTACTTGTAACTTAATCACACGTAGAACTGTTAGAAGTTCAACGATGCTATGCATTCTTCGTGAATACTGTTTAGTACCAATTAGTCCAATTTAGACTTTATTTTCCATCTTTTCCAACTTTGCCTAGACATACAGCAGCGTACAGCAAGTAATCTAGCTTTTATGCATATGCTTTATACTACGCTATTTTGATATTTACTGCAACACGTTTAGACCGCTCGGTTGGCCTAGGTCGAAATAGAGTCCGCTTTTTATGCGGTAAGTCGTGGGTACTTATAATAATGGTTGTACCAGCTGCTTCGATTAACGCACACAATAACGAGGGTTGGTTTTATTACCTGGGGTTCGGCCATGATCATGTAACTGGGTGGGTCATGACACTATGATTCAGTGTTATGATTCCCCAGTACTAGACATCACAATAAACTGTCATACTGCAGACATCGTAACGATATGACTGAAGACAGTTGTAAAACTTACGTTAAAAATCCAACATCACACACACACACACACACACACACACACACACAAACACAAGATACGTTTACCAGTATAGCTTTAGAACTACTTACACAAACCAGGAAATAACTCAGACATAACTTTGTGAGTCAATGTGTAATTTTGTTCATTGAAAACAGGACTAATTATAACAGGAACACATTAGGGATTACTCGTTGTAAAGAAAAATAGGAGACTCCGTCCTGAATCAAAGGGTGGGTTATGTTGGTTTCTGCCCTGTAGAAATATATCACAAGGCAAGACACCAGTCCGAACCCCTCGGTAGTTCCAACCCTACTAGTTTATCATTATTTCATCTTCTAATTTGCAACAAAAGCCTGTTGTATTCAACAATAGTTCAATGTTCAAAACAGCTTGACACACTTTGTTCAGTATGTGACTATTGGAGAAAATGTAAAACTTGTTCATCGATTTTGACGTCTGGACATCTTCTTTCTCTCAGTGACGTATTTTCGTTCGGATAGTCATGTATTTAACCACTGACCGAAACGGATGATCATGAAACAACAGTGTCTATGCATGAGAAGAATGTTAGCCAAAGATGAAAGTAATCAGTCAAGTCAGAGCGAGAAAACTCATTATGCTTGCTATTTAATTTCAGCTGCCGCAAATGCTAGATTGTCCTGGACCGTGATTGTGGTGCGAAAACAAATTCGTGGAGTCCAACCAGCGAAGGAGAAGAGAGAAAAGTCTTCGCTTTATTAGACCTCTACATCCTGGTACTACAATTACATAATATAAATAGTGCTAAACACACAACAAAAATATATCAAACAACTAAGCATTTATGAATTGCAATGGAAATGTAGGATTTTTTACATTTAGCTCTAAATGGGTTGTGAGATTTCAGTCTGATTCAGAAAGGTTTATATAGAATATATACATGCGGGTTAGTAAGGCTGGACACGGTACATTTCTATTCAGGTCTTCTGGACATACTTTGTCTAGATATATAAAGTACGTCAAGAGAATAACACTTTAGTTCTTTAGACTCTTGCGCGATAGATCTGTAGCATAAGTGCAGTATTTTCAAAATTATAATCAATCATCAATTTTACTCCAGATACTTATACAATTACCCATATCAATCTTATGCTATCAGTTTCATTCCTTGCGTGTCTTCAAATCGATAGATTCAATCAACAACATATTTGATTTTAGATAGCAGAGGCACATTTGCATGGTGACAAAATACTCAGCTTTTAACCGTTAATCAGTTACCATCGAACAATTTCCTTTATTATCGTCGTGAAGCTAATATATCGATGGCTAATGAAAACGTCTGAACCTATGCAGACGCATAACATGTGAACTGATCAGATAATCTATTTTTTAAATGAAACATGTACAGTGCATACTACATGTTTAACATTTTGAGGGAGCATGTACATTAATTTATACTAGAATGTTTTTGCTATGTATGTATTTCAATTTTAAACAGCACAGTGTATCGAGAGCAGCTGCTGTTATATAAAATGACAATAATCCAGAGGTACTGTTGATTTCATTATCAAAGCAGAATGTCGAAGGAAAAATGTATTAGGTCAGGACACTAGAGATGCGGTTAAAGCCTGATGTTTGTGTCTACAGAGATGAGGTTTATTGTTCATGAAGTCTGTGCATTTTTTAAAACTACTTATCATGCTATGTATGTGGTTACAGAATTGAATTTGAAGTTACCGTCAGTGCGGGAGTTTCTGTAGTAACGAGTTGATACAGAAAATAATTTGTTGAAGGTATACTGGAAACCTGGAGTAGCCCCAGGATATACCAAAGTGCAGAAATATAACTTTATAAACGTGACTATCCAGAAGTTGTCAGTAGGTTCAATGAAGAGGATTCTTGAATTACAATCAATGAGCATGTGGAACAGCTACTTCGTCTGGTTATTGAGGCATTGGACTGGTGAACATCTGACCAGTTTCCTCCACTTATGTATATCATGTGCCAATGCATGTGTCTCTTCAAACATTGTCCTGGTCCATTTTGTGATGTTGTCAGTCCACTATTCGTCTCTCTCTGCCACTTTTTCTGACACCATCGACGCTGCCCTGCGGTACTGTTGTTAATAGACTGTTGGCTCTAGGGACATGTCCGTACCATTTAAGCTTTCCCCTTTTACCAGTGGTGAGGATGTCTTCATAATGGCCTACATTGTGCTTGACGGTTTTACCCACTTCTTCATTTGTGATGTGGTGCATGTAAGATATGCCAAGGGTAATTATGTGGCATCTAATTTCAAGTACCTGGATGCATCGTTGTAATTTTGCTGGCAGGGTCCAAGCCTAATACGAATACAAAAACTGAGATGACTAGTGCTCTCACTATTCTCATTTTAGTTTTCAGACAAATATTCTTGTCACCCAAGATACATCTCATCTTTGACATAGCTGACGTTGTTTGTGTTGCTCGTGACAAACTTTCTGCTCTTAATCCCTCTTCGGTCATTATGGAATCAAGATATTTGAACTGTCCCACTGCTTCCAGTTCCCGTCCTAACATTATGGCTGTGATTTGTTTGCCTCTATTTGTCATCAGCGTTGTCTTCTCTGTGCATATCTCGATGTCAAATATGGAAATTGTTTTCTGCTACTGTTCCGGTATCGCTCATCGATGATTTTACAATTTCAGACCAAAATGAGGTTCAGCAACATAATTATTAACTTTATAACTTAGTGTTTATGATAACGTCAACCACGTTCAGTATTGGTGCGAGAATAACTGCAAGACATTCACAGAAAATTACTTCCTACTCTATTTTAAGGCATATCATGCAGAAGATGCTTCGCGACAGCATCACTGGTAACCACTTTCACATTTTTCATTTTCGATGTTCGTATCGCTATTTCCTTCCAACAAGTTCAAATACATTTTAAGTCGCTGCTCCACATGCACATCGATTGCCGTTAAAACACCATCTTCATTGAACAGACTGTCATTTTTTTTATAAAAATAACATTTCTGCACTTTGGTAAATCCTGCGGCTACTATATATTTTCAGAATACAGTCAGTCGAGTGTTGTCTGTATCACCTCTTTAGAACAAGATCGATAGCAACATCAACCATCTGACTTTAGCTTCAAATTCAACTCTGTAACCACATATACAGTCTGTAATTAGTAGTTAAGTACAAATCGCACAGTCGTCATGAACAAGAAACATCATGTCTGTAGACACAAAGAAACTACAAGCTCTAACATCATATCTAGCTTTGTGACATTCCACTTTAATAATGAAATCAATAGTTCTCCAGGGTTATTCTCATTTTATATAACATCCTCTTATCTCAAAACACTGTTTTGTTTAAGACTGAAATACAAACAGCAAACACAGGTAGTGATACAAATATAAATTAATGTACATGCTCCCTCAAACCGAAAATTGTGTACTATGTCCTGTACATTGTGTACTATGTCCTGTACATTGTGTACTATGTCCTGTACATTGTGTACTATGTCCTGTACATGTTTAATAAAAAGTACGAGTCTCTCATCAGTTTATCTGTTGTGCGTTTGCATAGGTTCAGTCTTTTTCACTAGGCATTGATACATTAGCTTCCCATCGACAATGAACGAAAATGTTCGATGATCCTTGATTCATTGAAATGAGCTTAACATTTTGTCACCATTTTAATAGGCTTCTACTATCTACAAGCAAACGTTTTGTTGATTGAATTTATTGATTTGATGACACAAGAAGTGGAAATTAAAACATAAGGATAAGATGGGTGTAAAAGTTTCTGGATTAAAACTGATGACTGATTATGATTTTGAAAAAGCTGAAACTTAATTGTTAGATGTATTTATTTTGGCCAAATTCCAGAAGAGTTTTCACGTAAAGAATCCGGTAACCTTCCTTATGTCTACATTGTTTCCGTTATCCCCGTATTATAATCAAGCATTAACATCCCCAGCGTATCTACTGTATGTCCACTGAAGTTATAGAGGCTGATGATTATTCATTCTGTCTCGAAAATCAATGCTTTTGCTGACACACTGAATATCACAGATCTTGCACGTCGGAATAATGATTGTATTACGGACTCGATGCCTGATTTCTGGCTGATCATGTAGCTGATCGTCGTTTTCAAACTTCTAAAAGATTTGGGATCGGGCATTTGTTTGCAATCTAATCAACGCTTGTTACGAATAGTGCGTAAATTAATAGTACGTTCCAAATGGACATTGATAAAGACACACACACACACCCACAAACACACCCACCCACACACACGGAATATATATCCATCGATACATGTGTGCATTACACAGATTTAATCGGAATACCGTCTCCTCGTCAATTGCAAAAGAATATGGGCTCTATGACATAACCGAAATCCTCACAAAACCATACGAATAACGAAACAATGTGTTCTATATTTCAATTGACATCAAGTTGGTACATTTTAATATCGAGCTTGATTGAACTTCAATCGATACGTTGTTTATTGCAGTTTGATTGAATTTCAGGTGATTCAGAAAGATAAGAGTACTCTAATGCTAATGGATAAATATTAGCGATGTTTGTGTATCCAGATCACATGAAATTTTGCACAAGAATGTTAGATCTTTCTCATGTGAGTGTCGTTCACATTTAATTTCAAAACTGTTTCACAAATGTATGGAACAACCTGTAATTAATTACTTTATTATTCACTTTTTGAGCGATTGTGAAATGAACGGTAAGCATTAAGTAGCCAAAATAGCACTCGGATTGATTTAAGATATGTACTTAACTTTATTACAAAAAAAATAACATAAACATATGACGTTTAAGGATACGTTTATACAAAACTTTATATGCTTATTTCATATTCAGGAAACGGTGTCTCGTCAAAAGCAGTATGTACACAGCGTCATCCAACAATACAAAGGAACTTTCATTGTGGATTTATGACTGATGTGACCCTACCACCGACATCAAACTTTCAATCATGTATTTGTTTCAAGACACAAAACGTTTATTTCTATCATCATAGCAATTCATACATTTCAAAAACTTGACATGGAGACAAGATTGGGTTTCTTTTTAAGTTTCATAGCATCTATCCTATTACCTATTTATGGAGCAAATCGAACATGTGTTGTGAACTTTAGTTCCTATATATGCAAACATATTGCCAGCAAGGCCGATTTTCCAATTTCGTTACCGGAAAATATACGGAAGGTTACGCTATTTGGGACTAATACACTTGACCGATCTTTCCTTAATAGACCATTCAGGAATACAACGTGGGCAAATGTTTCCGAACTTTCCATTCTTGAATTCAATGGTATTGGTTTCATTGAAGATGATTTTCTTGACGGACTAGATAATCTCAAATTCTTGTCCATATCCTCATGTCTCGAGCTCAAGGAAATTCACCCTGATGTATTTAATTCCACGCCTGACCTTGAAGCATTGTATTTGGATGGGAACCCTTACCTTAAATTACCTGTAGTAGAAGAAGCATTGAAAGGCAAACTAGACAAACTTAAATATATATCTTTAATTGGAATCGAAGCTATTGGTCGTCGTGTTGTCCTCGGAAAAAACTTTTTAAGCGCTCTCAGAACAAAAAACCTTACATATATTGATATAAGTGGAGTCAAGACAATCATTCTAGAAGATGAAGCCGTACAAGAATTATTATCAAATGTACAATACTTAAACATTTCTTATTCTACAATACTTGTCTCATATGGCATGGAAGTTCCGGTTCATTCATTTTTTCGAAAGATTGAATTTTTAGATCTCACTAGCTGCACATCTGTAGGACAACATGCTATCCAATTAGAAGATTTAACTATTACTTGGGTTTGGCTTGAAAATATAAAATATTTAATTGCCCAACACCTGATTGATCCATACATTCGATTGAAAGTAAATGCAAGATACACTTTTGAAAATTATGTGTTTCGAAGCTTAAAAGTCTTAGATGTGAGCAAAAATAACATAATGATTTTAAATATTTCTGTTTCTGGAACATATGATTTCCGTTCATTAGAGACATTGAATCTATCGAGTAATAATTTGGAATATATGTCACAATCTTTGTTAAGCGGCTTTCCGTCTCTGAAAATATTAGACTTATCCAGGAACCAACTGCACCAAATGCAGAGTGGGGAAGATTTTGCATATTTATTCTCCAGAAACAAAGACCTAGAGATAATTTACCTGCAACGAAACGATCTTAGTGTTGTACCATCAAATTTATTCTCATCAAATACTAAACTACGTGTAATTGATTTGAGTGATAACGAACTTACATACTTTAATATCTACTTACATAACTTATATGATTTAACGTTAATAGATTTAAGAAAAAATCGGCTGAAAAGTTTGCCTACAGCTTTCTTGGGACAATTGGAACAAATATGTCTTCACCAGGACACTGCTGAAAAACACAAAACCTCCACGACAAATATTTTGCTCAATCAAATCCAGGATAAAAATCTTATAGCAGAGAAATACAAATATGGCTACAACGCCAGCGATACTATCTTGCTTACAAAAGTGTTGGACATTATTCCACAAAACCTAATGTTGAATGTGTTAGAGAATCCTCTCATATGCGATTGTGACACACTTGATTTTGTGAAATGGATAGTGTCTGCAGATATCGGGATTGTTAATAGGACAATATTGACATGTAAATATGACAACAAAGAAGCGTTATTGAACAATGCCGTAATGGAAATGGTCAGAGACAACTGTCGTATTGTACATATTATAGGCATTGCAATTCCATCATCAGTTGCATTTATGATCAGTATATTTGCATTGGGTTTTATGATTAATCTTAGGCGTAGAAAAGCACGCCAACTTCAGGACTTTGAAATTCTCAAGAGAGAAATTTTGGATGACAACACAAAGTTCAACTTTGTTGTATTTCTGTCGTATTGCAGCCAAGACTCTCATATCGTGGAAAATATCATCCTGCCTTCGATAAACACATTTCTCAAGAACACATTCAACACAAAAAAGGATCTTGTTTGTACTGGAGCGGAATATTTTGTTCCCGGCATGCTTATCATAGAAGAAATACATCGATGTATTACTGAAAGTCTCGTTATTGTCCCTGTAATTACACCAGCATTTCTGGCGTCTCGCTGGAGTCTGAGGGAATGTGTTGATGCCATTGAGAGACACAGACAAGTTGTGGTTCTAATGAAACAGCATACAGATACATCTGGGACGATTGCGACCATCAGCCACCTGATAGGACAGTACACTAGAGCAAGCTGGTCGTATGATGAAGGTAACTTTGTTATTCGCCCCTCCTGGAATACAATTTGTGATGGAATAATTCAAACAGCTATCAAATCGTTTCAAAATCATAGAAATCAACATCGTAACGAAGCGATTGAATTAGCTGGCTTGATCGAATAAAACCACAGACTTTGGCACCTCTACTGACATTATTTGCTTGAATAAAGAGCATAATGCCACTGTTAGTGTCCTCTCTACTCCAAACGCACTGTTTACGCGGAAATATTAGTCTTCTATTGCATGCTATACATTTTTGTTCCCCATATATAGATATCATCAGTTTCAGTTTCTCCACAACCCATGTTTCTACTATTAGATATGAATATATCGCGATATACGACAGGGAGCGGATGTCACATATTGCAACCATCATGTCGACATTAAAATTAAACATTGAGACAGTTCGTGCCTGTTAGTTTTATACCGTATATTGTCCTTGTTAGGACCAAGTTTAGCAATGGTAGATCATATTATAATACATTACAATAATGTCAGAATATTGATATTAAAACAACTGATACAAATTAAAGAGTTCTGTACCTTCGATGAACGGCTGCGAAAATGAATTGAAATAAAAACCATATCGCATTTTTATTCGTTGATGTAATGTGCGAGTTTCATCTCTTAACGCCATTACACACCCTTTTGTTTCATTTTATTCGCTGATCATACATTGTCACTGGCTTTAAAACTGGCACATGTTTCAATGTTAAATTTAGATAATTAGAAATATAATTATCACTCTCCCAATCTTTATCTCTCACTTTTTTTTCTTCTTGTCCCTCTCTTTTTCGCTATAAATCTGCCTTTGAGTTTGAATGTGAATCTTAGGGGATATTTCAGCGACGCGAACATCAATGAATATGCCATTTATACAACAAAATGAAGTGTTCTGGTGTTGATACAATCCCATATTTAGTTTTTTGTTACTTAAGCTATCATGGCATATATAGTCAAGAGATCCTGGAAATTCAGTATCATGTACAAATCGTTTGTTAGGATATTTGTGTTGAGACCTGCTGAAGAATTCATAGCGTGGATAGTAAATATCCATATTTTCTTTATAAACCAATCTTCATCATTTCATTTAATTAGTAAGAAGGTAAGTTGTTTCATTTAATTTAACCACCTTATGAACCTGAAACCATTATATTGTGTATATTGTATACCTAGGGAGAATAACGGAAAAATTTCCTTCGTTGTTTTACTGTCACTTATGTTCTCGTAGTTCTATTTGTTAACTAAAGCTTAGATTGATGTATGATGATACTTTATACTTGCTGTTTAGAGTTTGTATTTTACCATCCGTAATTCTTTCCAAATAAATACTTTTATTTTAGCTTCTTCTACATTTTCTAAAACACTGCTCAGGCAGATTAGAACGTTTAAAACGTATTGGAATAAGGTAAACGTATAATTCATACCACTGAAAGTACACGCATCAATGTTCTTCAATAAAGCCTTAGATGTTTATTGTGTAATTCTGCGTTGGTATCTTAAGGAACCAAAACAAATGTATACTATTGTGTGGTAAACATATTTGCATGACTCAGATAATATTTTACAGACATAATACAGTGTGTAAACTTGTTTGAATGGATTATTGAACATTTCATCGACATAATCAAATCCGATGTTACAGACACATACGTGTGTAAACACGTTCCAGCGACGCAGAAATATAACACTATTTAAATGTGTTTGCATACCACAAACATATACCAGTGTGTAAACATGATTGGATGTCTCAGAGATATAAAATTGTCTAAAATTCTTGGCATGTAACATATTTATAACAATCTGTAAGGGTTTGTAGAAATTATGGGACATACTTATATTATTGTGCTAATTTTATTTGGATGGCGAAGAGATTTACGGGTGCATATACCACTTTCGACGTCACAGACCTATTACCATTCGCTTTCCTGTATTGATGTCCCAGAAATATAGACGTGTGTTAAGTTGTTGGGAAGTTACATAAACGTATAACAGTTTGTAAACCTGTCTTGATATCATACATATTTTCTGCTGGTGCGTCATTTTTCAATTTTCTTTCATTTTTCCTTAGTTTCTTATGTTACCATTTATAATTTTCAGGTAACTAGAATAAATTATAAATGTAATTAAAATTATCCCTTAAGATGAAAAGACGGAGAATACATGTCTCAATTTTGGAAGAATCTCATAATTATCACTCTCCCAATCTTTATCTCTCACTCCCTATTATTGTCGCTCTCTTTCTCGCTATAACTCTGCCTTTACGTTTGAGTCTGAATCTTAGGAGAGATTCCAGCGACGCGAATATCAATGAATATTTCATTAATACAACACAGTGAGGTGTTCTATGGTTGATAACATTCCATATTTTTTTCAATAAGAGCCATCATGGCATATGTAGTGAAGAGAGGCTGGAAATTCACTTTCATTTAAAAATCATTTGTTACCGGGAATTTGTGTTGAGACATGCTTAAGCAATCCACCAATGTTTCATAGCAAAGATAGTTAAAAATCAATCTTTTCTTTATAAATCTTTCTTCACTTCATTTAATACGTAAAAGAGTAAGTTGTTTTATTTTATTTGACAATGTTATGGAACTGAAGGCGTCATATATTTTGTATTGTATTCCTAGCAGAATAAAGTCAAATATTTTATTCATTGCTTTACTGCCACGTATATTTTTCCTTGTTCTCTTTGTTAATTGAAGCTATTTTGATGTCTGACGATACATGTATTTTTGCTGTTTAGAATTTGTTTATTACCACCCGTATTTCTTTGCAAATAAATAATTTTATTTTACCTTCTACATTTTCAAGAACACTGCTCAGGCATATAAGAACGTTTATAACGTATTGGTACAACTTAAACGTCATTTTAAGAACAGGGATAAATTTTTTCAAACATTCATATTATGTTTAATATGGTGCAAGCCTGCTTTGGAGTCTTAATTAACCATCCACATGTATAAGAATGTGTCGTTAACAGGTTTGGATCACTCAGATAATATTACACGGACATGTGTAAACATGCTTGGATGTCTCAGAGATATAACGTTGTGTAATCCTCTCTGCTTGTAACATACACATAACAATGTGTAAACATATTTAGATATTTTGGGACATACGTATATTATTGTGATACATTTATTTGGATGATAATGAGATCTACGGGTGCGAATACCACTTTCGACGTGACAGACCTATTACAATTCGCTAACCTGTTTGGATGTTCCAAAAATATAACCGTTTGTTATGCTGTTGGGAAGTCACATGCGTATTACAGTATGTACACCTGTCTTGATATCAGACATATTTTTTTGGTTTAACGCCATTTTTCAGCTAGGCTATACATGGCGGCCAGTATTTATGGTGGAGGAAGAACACGGAAAACCCCGAGAAAGATCCACCGACCTACGATAAACAACTTGCAAGCTTTCTCACACAACTATATTAGCCGAATCTTAGAATCGAACCCACGCAGACAGAGGTGAGATGGCAGTGATCCGTAACGGACGGCGCTTTATACCACTCGGCCACTCAGGGCCCCTTATTTGAGCCTTGAAGAAACGCATTAAATTTATGATGTCAATGTGCTAACTATCGTTTGCATCTAATAAGATACCTTTAGATATTTCTTTTTACTATAGTTGATATATATATATATATATATATATATATATATATATATATATATATATATATATATATATATATATATATATATATATATATATAATCTTTATATATATATATTAAATCTTTATATATATATATATTTTAAATCGTTATATATATATATATATATTTTCAATCGTTATATATATATATATATATATATATATATATATATATATATATATATTTGATCTGTATTGTGCGCTTGATCTATATCTGCGATTTACGATAGCGTGTTTATCGTTTCAGATAATTGGCATGTAATGCCTATTTTTTGTCTGGTTATACATCGTAAACATATGTGCTGAAATCACAGATGACACATGTAGGTTTGTCAGTGAAGTAGCAACTTGAAAAAGTTTGTTACATTAGCCATATCACAGTAGCTGATTCCACATGACACTCACTGAGGTTCCTGGACCTTTAATCCAAACCGTATCAAGGTGGAGATAAAGAAAGTTCATCTGTAATATGGTCATTATAAGGGCCACATAGAATATATGTAAGCAGATAACACACTACAAAAAAGTCCATCTCAGGGTCGTCCAGTATTGTAGAACTGGTTACAAAATTATTCAAACCAGCCATCCACTTCAGGGAAACCAGTCATTCTAGAAGGAGTGCACGACTGCTGGAAACAAATATTCATTTCAGATTCACTCATTACTCTACAATTATATTGCATGCTACACAAACCAACGGTCTATTTCATAACCATCCAGAAATCGAGGTGTATTACATCCTAATCATTATTCTTAAATACCTTTCTCTGTCACATTTGAAATGTATTAGTATCTTTATGTTTGTGTGTTTGTACAGATGCAAAAGCGACATCGATGAAAATGTACATCTAGATACTGTTACGTCCCCATTATGTAGTAAAGCCAGAGATGGTTTTCCATACCTTTAGTGATTAAAACAAAACTCAAAATAAACGAATCTGACTAAATATCATTCAATGACCTTAGTAAAATAACAAAACTCAAAATAAATGTATGTACCAAAGTTTCACACATTCCATTCCACTCGAAATGGTGTGTTTAAGTCTACAAATTATGTCCCCGTTTACGAAGTAAAATTATATATATATATATATATATATATATATATATATATATATATATATATATATATATATATCGTTAGTTCCACTGTCCTCTCGCCCAAAATCATGCAAGCATGTATAACTTGGTATTATTATATTCTTTTTAACATATGATCGAATTGAATACCCACTGTTTGTCAAAAACGTTCGCCACATAAGACTTGTCTACAAAGAATGAATAATGAAAAGACCGTTTTACACCACGACTGTAAACAAATTAGTAAGATATTCTTGCGTACACTCTACCCAACTCTGACTGTAGTGATATCTTTAAGTTAAATGTAAGTCGTCGGTTTCAAACTCTTCAAATATGCTTAAATTATAATTTCATTATCAATTCGTTCTTTTCACGACTTAAGTGTGTGTGTTATTAGAAAATTGTAATGAAGGCAAGTTCGCATGCATCCTAGTAAAGTAATGTTATTAAATGTATTACTGATATTAATAACACTTAGGTAAATCAACATTCTTTTATTCATCGTCACCATTCCTGTAATCATCGTCTTCAACAACAACAATGTCGAGAACAATAATGCACTTAATTTACATTTTTAATGTATATGAACGAAATTGTAAATGAAATTCTTTGCCAGGTGGACCATTACCTGCAGGTGTTAGTTTCATCTTTGTTGTTTCGAAACACTGCATATTGTTTCAATCACCGACGAAGGAAGAAATTGCCGACGATGTCATGCAATGTCCGATACCTTGCAAGTGGAGTATATTAAACTACAAATGTTCATATGTCCCCTATGTTTATTGTAACGTTCTGGCCTTTACAAAACGCAACAAGAAACGAGTGAAGACAACACGCTTTGTATAATTTAACAAACAATTTTTCTAAAGAACAGCAAGGATAAAATCGGAAAAAAGAACTGACAGTTTTACAAATCAAATTAAAAAAATCCAAGAACAATCCAACAACTAAATATTTTAAGTCCTAATACGAAAACGTCATAATGAAACTGAGTGCGAATCCCGATCAAATTCTAAATGGAAGGCAATGACGAATGTTGTGGTCAGCGTCGTACTGATATGCCAACAGTTATTTGTTGAATCAATGAAATAATAACTCAAGTGCTTGAATTCATTGTGAATTTCGTTATCTGTATTTGTTTAAAAGTTAATTTAGGACACAGTTATTTCCAGGTAAATAAATCTCTTGGAATCCAAATAATATAAAGAAAACAAATAATTAAATCCTAAAACTAGCCATAACATGAAACACATTACATTCGCAAGTGCTAAGGTGAGTAGGACATTAATAATAAATCTTGCTACGGCTTGAAACATGCCCGGTTGAATGTCACTCGACTTAAGAAACTTAATTGAAACGTGTCATTAGTCAGGTACTCCACGCATGGTCTCGGTTTCATTTCATGAATATTGCACTGAATCAGATTTAAAAACAAATGATTACAAGTTGCTTAATTCAAGTCTTACTTATTCTAAATAATTGTCAGGAAGTTGGTCAGTATTAGATGCAAAATGTGTAGTATTAATTGTTTACGAGACATGAGTCAAGTCAAAAGAGAACTGTACTGACTTGTTGGACAATGTCAAAACCAGTAAAGTTACAGTACAATATGATGTAATGGACAAAAGGTTAAAAAAAACTTACAACAATTTTTGTTTTAATCAAAATCGAATATAAATAAAATCGACAATGCATTACAATATTGCTCCACTCACATTGCCTTATGTAGGCAGTCAACGTTTATACCTTTAATGTTTACAAGCGTTTCATGAGTGACAGAACGTATTGATCTACATCAGCTGACAAAATTTAGAAAATCGTGGTTGTACAAGTCCTCTTCGCTAATGTTTTCAAACTTAACTCCGTTTTACATATTCCCGGCCTTTGCGTTTATAGATATATGAAATATCCTTACAATACCTTATTTTTAAAGTTTCATAATGTCTAATGTACTAAAATAATGAAGATTATTAATTGGCTAATCACTCGTTTCGGAATTAACCTCTAACACATGCTTCTCACTATCAAAACATTTAATCTCCAAACTCAAACAAAGCTATAAACAGCTTTATATAGATGCAAACTACTAAACAAATATCTGTGATATGTTGACTAGTCCTTAAACCTATTAGTTTAACATCAAGGAATTTAAATGCTCTCTCTCTCTCTCTCTCTCTCTCTCTCTCTCTCTCTCTCTCTCTCTCTCTGTAAAATCGTATTGTGAATTGTATCCTAAAAGTGCCAAGACTATAACTAAAAGTCCGAAAGTACAGATTGTTCCGGATGAATTCCAGGTAATACATATGCTGATGAAACCCACATCTCTGAATGCGATGATGTTCTAAAAGTCTTGCTACAACAATTCCACTGAATCCAGAATATCTTTGAACTAATTCATAATAATACCAAAATAATGTTTTAGTAAAAACACTTATAAAAGCAAATTTGACTTACAATACATAATTAAAAAAATTACTTTCCTCAAACTAATCTCAATACATAATATACTTAAGCACACTGAAACAAAATAAAACATGAAAAAAATCAGGAGTAAATACTGGGCACTTCTTCCTACTTGTATAAATTCTCTCTTCTCTACTTCACAATAGATCAACACATTACGCATATCATCCCACCTGAATTTTATTGCTCTATACTCAGTCATCCAAAGGAAACTCGCATCAAGCTGTGAACACGTTGATTTTATCAAATGTTAATTAGCGTATTTTTCGATATGTTGCCATTGGCAAAGTATTCATCTCGTATGACAAATAATCTCAATATCACAGGATTTTATTTAAAAAAACATCCCAAAAATCAAAACATTTCCCGATAAGTGTTTAACACGTCGCATATAAGGCACTAGCTTTGCAGTTAGCTCTAGTACTTGAGAAACAATCATTTCGAAATAACTGGAACATTGCATTGAACTTTATTGATTGCATAATTTAGCGGAATTTTAGTTTATTTGCATAAATGAATGTATTATACTAGCTCTGTTTGATGAAATGCACATATTTTTTAAAATTTGCATATATGTTAAATTGATAGTTTGAACGATGTCACATCAATTTCTAGTAAATAAATGTTACACCTGCGTTTTCTACTAAATTGCTATCCTGATTGGGGAATGGGAATCCAGCATTGACCAACTTGAAATGTTGATTCCATGTCCGTGCCAGCTACAAGGCGAGACAACCATCCACCATAAGGTAATTGGGCGTACTGTAAGCAATATGCTAGATCCAATGTAATGGTTTCAGCCCACTACATCCGCTTTCAATATTTGAGAATGGGGGAGATATACAGAAATATATACAGGCAGGGTCTAGCGTACAACCATTGTATAAATAAAATACAATTATTTGAGATTATTATGAATACAATTTACTTAAAAATGAACTAAACGATACGACATACAATACTGATTATACGATATTAATAATGTTTTATAAACTAATAAAGCCCTTTTAATTGTTTTAAGCCGTCGGTTCATATTTTAGGCTCATCCTTCCTTTCCATGCTGGATAGTTTAGTTCCATATCTTATTTACTCCTTTGTTTCAATATTTTCTGATTGTCATGATGGATATTTGCCGCCCATACTTTCTTCCTACAGGCTTAATACTTTGGATACATACTTTGGTGTATATGCCAGCCTATGTGTATATGCCAGCTGTCTGTCTCTCTAACGTAAGTTATGGCAATACATCTTTGTTTGGTATCCATTATTGAATCACATTGAAAACAAAGCGCGTAGGCAGATGCTAAATTCGTAAATGTATTAACGCAACGTAGAATAACATTTTTCAATTCTACATGAAGCTGTTGTAGAGAAATAAATGTTACAGAAAAACTGTCTGATTTTCATAATATTCCGACTTTATTGGTGAGCTCATGCATTCAGCATTTCGCAAATCTGTCTAAATTACATTTTTGTGTAATATCATACTGTTCAACGGGGCTGACCTGTTTATAATGACAGACCGATTAATTTTTTCCCATTAAATAATGTATACATTTGCATCAGGAAGTAGCTGACATACAATAACACATGTTACATATCTCGCAAGAGTCTAAAGAAATATAGTGTTATTCTTATGACGTACTTTATATATATATATATATATATATATATATATATATATATATATATATATATATATATATATATATTTATATATATATATATATATATATATATATATATATATATATATATATATATATATATATATATATATATATATATATATATATATATATATATATTTCACTCTTCCACTTCGCTTATTGGACTCCACGAATATTTGTTTACACCACTATCGCGCGTCAGAACAACATAACATTACCGGAAGCTGAAATTAGATAGTATGCATAATGAGGTTTCTAGCCATGACTTGACTGATTACGTTATCTTTTTTCTAACATTCTTCTCATGCATGGACACTCTTGTTTCATGATCATCCCGTTCGGTCAATGGTGAAATCCAAGACTATCCGAATACAAACACGACACTGCAAGACAGCGCTTGTCCATACGTCAAAATAGGCGAATAATTATTGCATTTTCTCCAATAGTCACAAACGGAAAGAAGCTATTTTGAAAATTCATCTATTCTTGAATACAACATGCTCAGGTCTGGAAATTAGAAGATGCAATTGTAATAAAGTAGCAAGGTTAGAACTGCCAACGGGTGCGGACGATGTCTTCCCTTGTGCTATATTGTTACAGATTAGAGACGCACCTACCCCATTGCTTGATTCATGATCTTATTCTCCTAAATTTCTTCGTAACAAGCTCATGTAGTCACCATTAAAAAAAACAGTTAACTCTAAAGTGTCCTATTGTTGTTCTAGTTATAATTCGTCCTGTATTCAAGGAACATAATTACAAATTTACTCACCTGATTATGTTTGAGCTACTTCCTTTTTTGTTAAAGTATTTATAAAGCTATAATGGTAAACGTGTCATATCGTATATGTGTGTGTGTGATTTTGGATTGAGACCTAGGCTAAAGGAAAGGTCTAAACGTGTTGCAGTAAATAGCAAAATGGCGCAGTGTAAAGAATATACATGAAAGCTAGGAATGTAGATAAATGAAAGATTACTTTCTGTATGCTGATAAATGTCTAGGTGCAGGTGGAAAAGATGGAAAATGAAGTCTAAAGGTTCTTATAATCTTGCATTATGTCCCTTTAAACGGTCGGCTATTAGGTCATTTAGCAATAAGATTTTCCCGATTTTTTTTATCTAAGTTTGGTGGAAAATGTAATATCTTATTAAACGACATATGAAAGATTTACATATCTCATAGAAAAAAGCAATACGCCATTTCGTTGTGTTATTTGGTTTTCTCTTCCGGTCCTGCACATTCAGATCCATAGTATTGATTTTCATAGTCCTGACGTTAATAAGAGTTAGGTGTTTTATGTACTCTATAAACTAAGTACGTTGTTACCACCATTTTAACATGTTGGTATGTATATATTATGACAAATACAAATTTATAACAAACGTGTATTATACAGATCCATAGCTTGTTAAGCACAATGACTAACATTTTTCAACGGTATTTTTGTCTTGAATTACACTAATGACAGGTGTTTATATTTAAATAATTAGACTAGTGACCGATACTTCTTTGCTTCATTATTTATCTCCACCTTCTGATTCATCTGCAATGATTATTGATCTACACCTCTACAATTGTAATGTGCCCATTAAGCTGAATTATTGGTAATCGTACCGTTGAACGTTAGCACGAGAAAAGTACTAATTAAATGGTTTATCAATTTCGTAAACACGAAAAATAATAATATGATGCCAAAGTACCAGGAACTAATGAATAGAAGCACCTTTGGCTGGAAGGACGATCCATGTATCGTAGGGGAATGGAAGTTATAGGGGAAATAAACTTTTAGTCTGATATCGGTATCGTCGGGATATGCATGCATGATATACATTTTCATGATCGTAGCAGATTTCGCTCAAACGGATCTTAGAACCCATCTACAAGACGTGTAGCAATGAGGACATCGAACGTTACTTAGATTGTCATTGACTTGACCGATGAAACAGTAACCATTCATACGATTACAGCACTGTATGTGCTTACCGACAAGTGCACGCAACACGATTTAAATAACAGCAGTTTTCCGAAAGAGAGTGTCTGGTGGGAAACAGCTAATCTGGGACAAAGGTGGTACCTGACCCGATTTTAAACGTGTGTGATGGATATAGAGCAACATGAACTTTGTCATATTTGATTGATTGTCTATTTCTTTTTCGTAATGTGTGTCATACTTAAACTCACTGCTTAGATATAACAGCATACATTTTCTATAGTCAACGTAATTGTAATTTCATATTTTAGAAAGTAAATGTATTATAGATCGAAAATCAAACATTACAAATGTAACAACGTGATTAATTCAATAAATCTTGTAAATCAAATGCATCCTGATCAATGTGATATCACTTTTCAATATTTAATAACTAAATAGCTTCTGGTAAAGTCATTGTACAATCTAAGTTGTACATAGACATCATACCAAGCGGTTATATCCATCTTAACGGACTTGTATTCGCTCGACACAATGGAGCTTTATTATAATTTTTCCAAATTCCTTGTTTAATGTATAATTTAATGTACAATTCAGTGAGAGATGCCATGTTTGCAAACAAGTGCCCTAAATAGCTATAAAGATATAAAAAAAAAACTTTGTGCATTAAGAAGGAAGTTTGGAGTCAGGTTCCATAAGTATCATTCTCTGTACTGTATCGACAACTACTTAAGTTCAGATTTCGTGTGCGGACATTTTCAAGTCGATACCAGTGTAAGTATGCCAAACGTAAGTACACATAGTGTTCTGTACATTACAAACTTGTAGTAATAGTAACGTGTTTTAGAGTTATGGTAGCATTCAATAATTAACTTAACTGAAACGCTTGCAAATGATTGTAATCATAATTTGAAAATGGTACTGGTTTGATTCTATATATAATCAACATTGAACATAACCATGGAGGTTAAGGCAGGCAGTAACTTGAACTCCTTTTGTAACGGATTGTGTCTCTATTAAAGAAGGATAACTTGTGTTTTATGAATATTTGTGGCTGCAATATCAAAATACTCGCAAGGATAGGCCGCATATTAGTTCTCTCGAAATTCTTATTTCATAGCTGCAAGATGAATGCAATAAAATATATATGCTGAATTTTACAAATAGAAAGCAGACGAATTTTAAAGGCTAATGAATTCAGTTCAGAATTACTAGTGATAAGAATATCCACTCATGCATTATGGATATATCTGTATATCTATGTATCAAAGAAATTAACTGATTTTGTTATTGGGTCACATGCAGTGAAGTTTGTAGGAGGTTTGTTTTCTATATTATATTCGCATTATATTACAGCTATAACATGTTGATAATTACGAGTTACTAATTCATTGAAATAATTTTTGAGTTCAGTCTTGCATACTCCTTTATCCTGCACCAATGAAGTTTAGAATATAATTTTATGCAGGGAGTTTTATGGTTCATACCCAATCGTCATGCGTTGAGAAGATTTGTGTCATGTGCATGCAGTTCTAAGTTATACTAGTACCCGATTATTTAAAGTTAGTGCATCTAATATTCAGAACATTATTTGTTGTAGTGATGGTCAAAATTGTAAGTAATCAACGTAATATAATATAATTAGCACTTGGGCAGGAATGAGTGCTACTTTGGAAGATAGGAGTTTACATTCAAAGTATAACAATTGTAACTCGGCGTTTAAAAAGACCGTACTATTTACCCGACTGGTCATGGTTCCCTTAAAGTTTCATGTAAACAATCCGTAGCTATTTAAAGGCAGTTTGCATACATTAGGCATCCATTCTCAGTGCAACTGTAAACTTCAACAATAATATTACACTAGTATCGGCCCGTCTACCTTAGTTTGCAATGGCATAATTTAATCTAAACGTGGTAGAAACATTTGCGCATCTCGTGTTAAATAATGAACAACGTCACCCGAAGGTGCAAGCGCGCTGGAGACATAAACAAATATGTCGATATATTTCCACATATACAACAAAATGAGTCTTACCCTACAGTCCAGCAGGAAACTTTGTCAGTGGACAGTTGCTTACGATGTGCAATATGGTCTGTAGAGGTGCAGAGCAACAGGAAGAATTATTGGTTTTGCCCCATCGGACAAGGTTGACTGCACAGCAACCCTTCCCTGTCCGAAAGCCGTTCAGAGTGATCCTTAAACAACGTGAAATTATGGCGGGGGAGGGGCAGACAGATGACTTAACTACAAGGAAGTGATTTACAACATCCTAATCGTTTTTACATACTTTGAGTATATTTGCCAAGGCTACTAAGCTTCTCAAATGCAGTTGGGATAGGCACATATGCGTCCGCTTATTCTTCCGCTGAAAGCATAACCGACAACAACGACGGAATATTCGTTAGCAGAGGCAATATTCCACTATGTTTTGCCCATTTGCTTCAAACCTACTTTAATGAGAACAACATGCCTGTCATTATGTTTGTCGGTATCAAGATACTCAATATGGCTTTGAGTCCACCACATCAGCACAATATCAGGTAACCATTTGTTGTATATATTAGTGATATAGTATTGTTTTTTGGCGGTATTTAGCGGACGTGTATGTTTATGCCAGCCATAACGGCATAATGCCAGCTAATATTTCCTTTTTGAATGCCATTGTGACCCTTATTTATGTTTGCATAACGCTCTCTCTTGTTGCAAGCGGCTCTCTACTAAGATAAAAGAAACCTTTGTTACATAAGGATAGTTCTATTGGTTATATTCATATACAACAATTACATGTTTCCAAGGGCGCTGAAATGCCTCTCACTCAGACAACTGTGCTCCTATTACAACAAGAGCATATTATCCGAGACAAGAAAAGCAATTTGGGTTGCACATCTTATATCCTTCAATAAAGCTCGGAAGAATCACAATACACACACGATTGGATTTTGATGAGCTGAGGCTATCATCCAGAGTAATGCATTGCATATATAACTTAGACTGCTGTCCACACATATTAAAGTCTTTCAGAACCAATTTCATTCAATATATGTCATCATCATATTCAGTCACTTGATCAGGTTTGGTCGTTGAGGCATTCTTCTGCTGAACAACTGACCAGTTCCCGCCACTTGTTTCAATCATGTGCCAATGTCTGTGTTTCAGCAAAAAAATGTTTCCACTATTTTTATCTGCATATTTTTTTTGACAAACTGGAAGCTGTAATGCAATACTGTTGTGGGTAGACTGTTGGCTCTAGTGACATGGCGATAGCATTTCAGGTTTCTCTTTTTGACAGTGGTTATGAGGTTTTCATAATGGCATACTTTGTGCCTGATGGATTACGCACTTCTTCACTTGTAATATGGTCCAAGTAAGATATGTCAAGGATGGTTCTGTAGCATCTCATTTCAAGTGTCGAGATTCTTCGTTGTAACTATGCTATGAGAATCCTGGCCTCATATGAATACTGAACGATTAAGATGACTAGTGATCGCAATAGTCTGATTTCAGTTTTCAGGCAGATATTCGTGTTTCTCCAGATGGATCTTAACTTCATGTTATTGATCCCTCCTCGGTGTTATGGAACTAAGATATGTGAACTGGGCAACTGTTTCCAGTTCCTGTCTTTTGATTTTAATCAAGACTGAGATTTGTGTCCCACTATTTGCCAGTAGCTTTGTCGTGTATGCGCTCCTGTCCATGTTTTCTCCAAGTGAATCACTAAGAGGCAACGTGCGTCTTCACCCCCTGCCACCTCATTAATGTCGTCTGAAAAGCGCAGGTTGGTGACGTTGCGCCACCCAATGCTGACTGTCCCTTTGTGATTTTCCAGGGCTTCGTTCGTCATGCGCTCTAAGTAGATGTTGAAAAGCTTTGAAAAGCTATGTGAGACAGGAGAGAGCGTTAACGTACTCCAACTGTTGTCTTGAACCAGTCCCCCACATAACATTGGTCAATTGCTGCACTAGTAGCCTTGGCGTACATCTGCCCTTCGAATGTTTCCCTCAATACATCATGCCACAATCTGTCTCACCCTTCTTCTTGATAAGTTGAGCTGGGATGTTGTCTACTACAGCTCGCTTCCCAGTATTCAATGCTCTTATTACGGACTTCACATCATCATTGAAAATCTGGAAATCATCAACATTTGTGGAGTATGGAACGTCAAGCAGCTCAGGGTCTGCTGTACATGGATGGTTGTATAATTCGTTACAATACTCAGTCCATCTGTCTGCAATATCACCTGCTTTAGTGAAGTATTTTTCATTTTTGTCCTGAATAGTACTGACTTTTAGATGTGTCTCTCTGGTGAGGTCCTTCACAATTTGGAATGCATTTTTCTTGTTATTCTTTATGATACTGTTCTATATTTACGTGCACATTTTTCCAATTCAATCTTCTTTTGCTTTCTTGAAGCAAAAAGTTCTGACATCATTGTTTATTTGTCGGTATTCCATTGGTCCTGTTGTGTGTCTAGTGTTTTTGAGGTCTCTTCCGAATCTATTCTGTAACCCAGGGTTTTTTCTTTGGGCTATGGCGTCCAGTGATGTACCTGGCAGTATATGTAGACAAAGGAAAATTAGAACTCAGAAAGTGTGGTGCTACTGATCCGGTATCGCCCATCGATGAATTTATAATTTCAGACAGTATTGAAGTTCTGCGACAGAAGTATTCAGTTTATACCCTAGTGCCAATGATAACGTCTACCAAGTATGGCAGTGGTGCGAGAATAACGGCACGTAAATCACAGAGAGTTACTACCAAGTTCTTTTTTAATACGCTTGAGCATCAATCGTATATCTATTTACGATTGCGTGGTGTGAATAAATGTAAGTAGTATTTCCGTCTGTAAATATACATCGCTTGCTATCAGACGAATACAATCCTACCTTTGTGATTTGACACACTAAGATGCAATAGTTTTTCTATCGGATCGGATTTAGCACGTGTTGGAATTGGAGTTGCTCGGGAAGCGATTATAAATGCATATCAAGCAGACGATGCTTCGCGACAGCATCACTTGGAACCTCTTTGTCCTTTTCGATTATCTTCTAAATATTTATTTTCAACAAGTTCTAATGTATTATATGTCACTGTTCCACTTACTCATCAATCGCCACTTAAACACCCTCTTCATTGAACCTACTGACCACTTATTGATACTCACATCTATAAAAAATAACAATTCTGCCCTTTGCTATATTATGGGGCTACTCTAAGTTTCCAGTATATCTTCAGTAGATTGGTATCTGTATCACATCGTTGCAACAAGGGCGATAGCAACAGCAACACCTCAACTAACGGTAACTTCAAATCAAACTCTGTAACGATATATACAGTCTCTGATTAGTAGTTAAATAGAAATCGCAGTCTTCTTCATGAACAACAAACATCATATCTGTGGACACAGATATACAAGACTTTACATCATCTCTGCATCCCTGTCCTTATACATTTGCCCTTAGACATTCTACCTTGCATTATGAAACCAATAACTCCTCGAGGTTATTGTTATTTTCTATGACAGAAGCTGATCTAAATGCACTGTTTCGTTTAAGATTTGAATATATACATAGTAAAATCAGTAACTGCTAAAAGTACAACTTACTTTAAATGCTTCTTCCAAATGGTAAACATGTACTATGCACCGTATATGTTTAATACAAAAAAAGAGTTTTTGATCAGAGCAGCTGTTGTGCGTTTGCTTAAGTTTAGTCTTGTTTACTAACCATCGATACAATAACTTCACGTCGACAATGAACGAAAATGTTCATTGGTTCCTGATTAACGGAAATGAGATCAGCATTGTGTCACCGTGTAATGAGGCTTCTGAAAACAGTTATGTGATATCTAAAAGCAAATGTTTTGTTATTTGAATATTGCGATTTGATTACGAACAAGGAGAGGATATTAAAACATAAGAATGATATGTTTATTTGAAAAAATCTCTGGAGGAAAACTTAAGACGCGTTGTAATTTATGAGAAGGCTGCAACGTAACTGTTAGCTGTATTTATTTTGCACAAATTCCAGTTGAGTCTTCAACTTAAAAAATCATGTTTTGTTCCTTATGTCTGCCTTGTTTCCGTTATCCCCTAATTAGAAACAAGCACTAATATTCCGAGCGACTCTATGTCCATTGAAGTTGTAGTTGTGACGAGTTTGAGACAACGATTAAGCTTTTGTTATTATTCTTTCGTTCTCAGAAATAAATGGTGTCGTCGGCACATTGAATGGAACGCATCTTGCATGTCGGAAATTAGATTTTATTATGGATGCGACACCCTAATTCTGGCTGATCATGTAGGTAACTGTTGTCGAATTTCGGAAAGATTTTGGCTCGGGCATTTGTTTGCGTTATAAGAAAAAGCTTCTTATCTATTGTGCGTGCCTGAATCTGCCTTGATTGAAGTTATATATATATCCTTCGATTCATGTGTGCATTATACAGATCAAATATCAATATTTGGTTTAAAAATTAGAATAAATGCACGATATAGATCAGATCATTCTCGTACTAATTTAAGTTACATATACTGTTTGTTAAACGTATTAACAGTTGTCTATACGTCATACACAATATAAACCTCCAGTCCGAATGTGAAGGTACACTAAACTATAAAACGTCTTTTTTCTAAGAAAACGTTATTGCTTACAAGCAATACAGTTTGATTCATATATCGAACTCCTCTTAGAATTGAAATTATAAATTATTAAAATGAATATTCAACGTTTTCAACCACACTGCACTGTTACTGAAAAGAAAATACAAGACATTCCACCTCACTGGACCTTTATTGAAATAAAAGTACAACGCATTCATCCACACATGAGTATTATTCAGATGAACATAAAACGCGTCCAACTAAACTGGATTATTATTATTGAAATGAATATATGGGGAATTAAATTAGAATGGACTATTGTTGAAATGGAAATTCAAGGCTAACAACACTAGACAATTATTAAAATGAACATAAAACGCGTCCAACTAAACTGGATTATTATTATTGAAATGAATATGCGGGGAATTAAATTAGAATGGACTATTATTAAAATGAACATAAAATGAGCTCAACAATACTGCACTCTTGCGGAAACAAAAATGGAAAGCATTCGGCCACACTGCTTTATTATTGAAATAACTTTCAAGCACCCATGTTTATTATTGCAAGGAACATCAAACACAATTAACTAGACGGGACTATTATTGGAATGACAATACAATGTATTCATCTAATTGAATTGTATTCAGAGAAAATACAAGCCCTTCATATATATAGTTGCAGTATGCACATTAAAATGCCTGTATGTGCATATTAACTTTTATATCCAGTGTATTAAATTATATTTCTAGCATCTTTGTGTGTAAAATGGAAAAATTCAATGCGATAGTTCATACAACCCTGCTTTAGTTGACTTTTTACACCCTGCATATCCTGTCATTGTCAATTGCAATGCCTGCAATAGTAAATATGATACCTATTCAAACTTTTGCAAGCAGGAAGGACCGTGTAAAATAACCGAAGTCCTCTAGAAACTATATACAAACAATCAAAGCAATGTGTTATATATTTTCATTGCACATCAAGTGGATACATTTTCTTCTGCAGCTTCATCGGAATTAAATCGATCTTACGTTTCTTGCAGTTTGAGAGGACATTCAGTGGTCCATATATATATATAGATTACTTTTAGGGTGATGAATACATATTGACGATTTGAACAAATTGTTGTTTATCCAGGTCACATAAAACGTACAAAGTAGTGTTATTCGTTTTTTCAGGGGAACATCTTACATGTTCAATTTCAAAACTGTTCCACAATTGTCTGGAACAGGGTTTGAATAATTGTTATAGATGTCACATTTTAACTGATTATAAAATGAAACATTAGCATCTCAGAGACAAGATAGCAACCTAAAACATACAACAGTTTATATATATATATATATATATATATATATATATATATATATATATATATACGTTTATTCCAAACTAGATATGCTTTTTCTTATTCAGGGAAAGGGGTCTAGTCAAATGCAGTATCTTCCCAGCGTCAAGCAGACATATCAATGAACTTTCATTTAGAATTAATTACTGATGTGACCGACGCCCGACATCAAACTGCACGTCAGGTATTTCGTTTCAAGACACGAAACCTCTATTTCTGGCATCAACGGTTTTAAAATCTTGACATGGAAATACGAATTATGTTTTTCCTAAGTTTCACAGCATCTATCCTTGTACTTATTTCTGAAGCCAATGTCACCTGTACTGTGAAGTTTAGTTCCTACATATGCAAAAATATTGCCAACAAGGCCGACTTTCCAATTTCGTTACCGGCAAATATACAGAAGGTTACGCTAATTGGGACTAATAAACTTGACCGATATTTCCCTAATGGACTTTTCAGGAATCAAACATGGTCAAACATTTCCGAACTTTTAATTCATGAATTCAATAGTATTGATTTCATTGAAAAAGAATTTCTTGAAGGACTAGACAATCTCAAATTCTTGTCCGTATCCTCATGTCCCGAGCTCAAGGAAATTCACCCTGATGTATTTTATTCCACGCCTGAACTAGAAGCATTATATTTGGATGGGAACCATTACCTTAAATTACCTGTTGTTCAAGAAGCTTTAAATGGCAAACTAGACAAACTTAAATATCTATCTTTAAGTGGAATTGAAGCTATTGGTCGTCATGTTGTCCTTGGAGAAAACTTTTCAAGGGCTCTCAAAACCAAAAACCTTACATATCTTGATATAAGTGGAGTCAAGACAATCATTGTAGAACATGGAGCCGTACAACAAATATTATCAAATGTAAAATACTTAAACATTTCTTATTCTACACTAATGTTTAAAGGGGGCATGAAACGTCTAGATTCATATTTTCAAAAAATTGAATTTTTAGATCTCACTAGCTGCACATCTGTAGGACAATATGCTATCAAATTAGGAGATTTAACCATTACATGGTTTTGGTTTGAAAATATAAAATATTTATTTGCCCAACATTTGACGGATCCATATGTTCGAGTGAGATTAAATGCAAGATACACATTTGAAAATGATGTGCTGCGAAGTCTAAAAGTGGCAGATTTGAGCCAAAATAACTTCATGATTTTAAATATTACAATTTCTAGAACATATGATTTCCGTGCATTAGAGACATTGAATCTATCGAGTAACAGTTTGGAATATATATCACCATCTTTGTTAAGCGGCTTTCCGTCTCTAAAAATATTAGACTTATCCAGGAACCAAATACACCAGATGCACAATATGGACGATTTTTCATATTTATTATCCAGGAACAAAGACCTTGAAATAATTTACCTACAAAAAAACTATCTTAGTGTTGTACCATCAAATTTATTCTCATCAAATACTAAACTACGTGTAATTGATTTGAGTGATAACGAACTTACGTACTTTAATATCGATTTAGATAACACATGCGATTTAACGTTAATCGATTTAAGAAAGAATCGGCTGAAAAGTTTGCCTGCAGTTTTCTTGATACAATTGGAACAAATATTTCTTCATCAGGTCAGTGCCGTAAAGTTCGAAAACACTATGATAAACAGTTTGCTCAATCACATCCAAGATAAAAATCTCATAGCAGAGAAGTACAAATATGGATACAACGCCAGCGATAACATCATGCTTAAAGAAGTGCTGGGCATTATTCCACAATACGTAATGCTGAACGTGTTGGAGAATCCTCTCGAATGCGATTGTGACACACTTCATTTTGTGAAATGGATAGTATCTAAAAATATCAACATTGTTAATAGGACAATATTGACATGTAAATATGACAACAATGAAGCGTTATTAAACAATGCCGTAATGAAAATGGTCAGAGACAACTGTCGTATTGTACATATTATAGGCATTGGAATTCCATCATCAGTTGCATTTATGGTCAGTATATTTGCATTGGGTTTTATGATTCATCTTAGGCGCAGAAAAGCACGCCAACTCCAGGACATTGAAATTCTCAGGCGAGAAATTTTGGATGACAATTCACATTTCAACTTTGTTGTATTTCTGTCTTATTGCAGCCAAGATTACGATGTCGTGGAAACTTTCATTCTGCCTTCGTTAAACGCATTTCTCAAGGAAACATTCCACACAACAAAGGATCTTGTTTGTACCGGAGCGGAATGTTTTGTTCCAGGCATGCTTATCATAGAAGAAATACATCGATGTATTAATGAAAGTCTCGTTATTGTCCCTGTAATTACACCAGCATTTCTGGCGTCTCGATGGAGCCTGAGGGAATGTGTTGATGCCATTGAGAGACACAAACAAGTTGTGGTTCTAATGGAACAGCATACAGACACATCTGATACAACTGCGACTATTAGACACCAGATAGGACAGTACACGAGAGCAAGCTGGTCCCATAATGAAGGTCACTTTGTTATTCACCCTTCGTGGAACACAGTTCGTGATGGAATAATTCAAAGAGCTATCGAATCGTTTCGAAATAATAGAAATCTATATCGTAACGAAGAGATTGAATTAGTTCGCTTGATCGAATAAAAAAACAAACTTCGCCATCCTACTCACAATCTTATATAATAAAACATCTTATAAAAAGGAATGAGTTCTGTACCTTCGATGAACGGCTGCGAAAATCAATTGAAATAAAAAACATATCGCATTTTTAGCCATTGATGTAATGTGCGAGTTTCATATCTGAACGTCATTACAGTCACTTGGGTTTCCTTTAATTTATTGAGCATACTTTTTCACTCGTTTTAAAAAAGCATGTGTGGCAATATTACATTAAAAAATTTAGAAATATAATTTTCTCTCTCCCTCTCTTTCTCTCAATAATTCTGCTTTTGAGTTTGAGTGTGAATCTTAAGGGAGACTCCAGCGACGTGAAAATAAATGAACATTCCATTTATACAACACAATGAAGTGTTCTGGTTTTGAATCAATCACATATTTAGTTTATTTCAATTAAAACCATTATGTTATATATAGTCAAGAGAGGTTATTAATTCAGTATCATTTTTACCGGGTATTTATGTTCAGACCTGCTGAAGAAATCAAATTAGTCAATATAGTGAATAATACATATCCATAATGTCTTACTAAATCTGTCCTCACTACAGTTAATACGTAAGAAGCTAAGTTAGTCTACTTTATTTGACTATGTTATGGAACTGAAAGCATTATATATATTTATGTGTATTACTAGCAGAATAAAGGCAAATATTTTCTTCGTTTCTTTACTGCCACTTATGTTTTCATAATTCTCTTGGTTAACTGAAGCTACAATTCATGTATGACAATACATTTGTATTTGCTGTTTAGAGATGATTTTTACCACCCGTATTTATTACCAAATAAATGATTTTATATTACCTGATACGACATTGTCATGAACACTGCTCAGGCATACAAGAACATTTAAAAGGTATTGGATGTCGTATAGAATATATCAGAGATATTTAACAGTATGTAAATCTGCTTTTTTGTCTCAATAAACCAAACACACGTATAATAATGTCTGGAAAACAATATGTAGTAAACACTGTATAATAAATTTTGTGTAGTAAACACTGTGTAGGAAATACAGTGTCGCAAACAATGTGTAGTAAACACTGTGTAATAAATAATGTGTAGTAAACACTTTGTAGTAAATAATGTGTAGTAAACACTGTGTTGTAAATAATGTGTAGTAACCACTGTGTTGTAAATAATGTGTAGTAAACACTGTGTAGTAAACATTGTGTAGTAAATAATGTGTAGTAAACACTGTGTAGTAAATAAAGTGTAGTAAACACTGTGTAGTAAATAATGTCTCGTAAACACAGTGCAGTAAATAATGTGTAGTAAACACTGTGTAGTAAATAGTGTGTAGTAAATAATGGGTAGTAAACACTGTGTCGAAAACATTGTGTAGTAAAGACTGTATAGTAAATAATGTGTAGTAAGCACTGTGTATTAATTAATGTTTCGTAACCACTGTGTAGTAAATAATGTGTAGTAAACACTGTGTAGTAAATAATGTGTAGTAAACACTGTGTAGTAAATAATATGTAGTAAACACTGTGTAGTAAATAATTTGTAGTAAGCACTGTGTAGTAAATAATGTCTCGTAAACACTGTGTAGCAAATGATGTGTAGTAAACACTGTGTAGAAAATAATGTGTAAATATTCATTATTTCTGTGTAAATTATTCTTCATTTCCTTTAATTGGTAAGAAGGTAAGTTGTTCTTTTTTATTTAACCGTGTCATGAAACTGTATCCATCATATTTTTTGCATTGAATACCTAACAGAATAAAGGAAACATTTTCTTCGTTATTTTACTGCCACTTATGTTCTAGTAGTTCTATTTGTTAACTAAAGCTTAGATTGATGTATGATTATACATATAGTTTTGCTGTTTAGAGTTTGTTTATTATATCCCGTATTCCTTTCCGAATAAATTATTTTTTTTTACCTTCTTCTACATTTTCGAAAACACAGATCATACGGATAAGAACTTTTAAAACGTATTGGTACAACGTAAACGTATAATTCACACCTATAATATGTAGAGGGATCAATTTTCTTTAAAAAAGCATTAGATTTTTATTGTGTCAACCTGCTTTGGTATCTTAATGAACCAAAACAAATGTATACCACAGTGTGGTAAACATGTTTGGATGAATCAAATAGAATTACACAGACATAATCGAATGTGTAAACTTGTTTGAATGGATTATAGTACATTTCATAGTCAAATACACTGATAATAAAATAACATGTCACATACACATACGTGTGTAAACTTGCTTGAATGGATTATAGTACATATTATAGACATATACACTGATAATCTAATAAAATGTCACAGACACATACGTGTGTAAACTTGTTTGAATGGATTATAGTACATTTCATAGAGAAATACACTGATAATGTAATAAAATGTCACAGACACATACTTGTGTAAACTTACTTGAATGGATTATAGTACATTTCATAGACATATACACTGATAATGTAATAAAATGTCACAGACACATACGTGTGTAAACTTGCTTGAATAGATTATAGTACATTTCATAGACATATACACTGATAATGTAATAAAATGTCACAGACACATGTGTGTAAACTTGCTTGAATAGATTATAGTACATATCATATTCACTGATAATAAAATTATGTGTCACATACACAAACGTGTGTAAACGTGTTCTGAAGATGCATAAATATAACACTATTGAAACGTGATTGTATGCCACATACATACAGAGTATAAACATGTTTGGATCTCACAGAGATATGGTATTGTATAAATGTATCTGCGTGTAACATATTTATAACAATGTGTACACATTTTCACAAATAATGGGACATAAGTATATTACTGTGCTAAATTTATTTGGATGGCAAACAGATTTACTGGTGCATGTACCACTTTGACGTCACAGACCTATTTCAATTCGCGAACCTGTTTGTATGTTCCGAACATATAGCCGTTTGTTAAGCTGTTGGGAAGTCACATATACGTATTACAGTTTGTAAACCTGTCATGATATCAGACATTTTCTGGTGGTGCGTCATTTTTCAATTTTGTATTTTTGTTCTAATTATTTTATACTACCAATTATAATTATCAGGTAATTAGAATAAATTGTGAATATAATTACAATTATCCGTTATCATTAAAATACGGAGAATACATATATCATATATTAGAAGAATCACATAAGCAGTTATAATGAGCTGAGTGGTATGTTCCATTTGCTTCTGAAATGATTACTGCACACCATTGAATGTACAGGGATCCATTTTCTTCAACGAAGCATTATAATGTATTTTGAACACCGCCATTCACGAATGGGTTCATTAATATTTTCCATATAAGTAATCGTTAGTATATTAAATTATACAGGTGTGTTCAACGTTACCCTGTATAGAAACTACACATACTTTCATTCATTTGAGCATTGACAAAAAAAACTAACAGTGATGTTAAGCTGATAACTCTGGTTAGCATATAATAACATAGCTATATAAATATATATATATATATATATATATATATATATATATATATATATATATATATATATATATATATATATATATATATATATATATGTATATATATATATATATATATATATATATATATATATATATATATATATATATATATATATATATATATAGTAATCATCTATACTAAAATTTAATTTTAGTGGCTAATCTTGTATAGAAATTAATAAATAGTGCCATTAGACAGGATCATTTTTACGGAATATTATTTTAACCATTATGTCAGTTGACCATTTTTATATATGGAGTATGGTACAATATACTTCATTACTATTTCATATCTGCCTTTGGAATCAATACTGTAAGTATTGGTTGTGTTCAGATATAATTTGGAATGTATGCTTGTTTAAATTTGGATAAGAAGTATACAGAGTTCTCATTGACGTTTTTTGAACTGAAACACAACAGTGGGATTATTGTGAATTTATCAAATACAGTATGAATTGTGATAGATGAAGACTGTTAGTACATCAGCTTATAATATACTATTAGTACATCAACATATTAACTACTGTTGTTATGTCATCACAATAACATTTTTGGAATTGTTTTGTGTGATTCTAAACAAAAATTGTAATTGGACACTTACGACATTTTGGAATTTAATTTATAATTCAACAAGTTCCTCGCAAGTTTCACTTTTTGTTTTATGAAAAAATAACTTATTGTCTCTTTTTGCTAAATAGTACCTTTCCTTGTGCTACTAATTATACAACCATACTGTCGTATGACGAATCAGGCTCTCCTACAAGACTTTCAAGCATGTGTATTTCGATCAAATTGTAGAACATGCCCTCTCTAATACGGATAAGAATCGGATCGGCGTCTGCGATTCTTCGAGTGGAAATGTATTGGGCTGACTTTAATCCAGTTGTTTACCTTTTCTTCTTCCATCCCTTGACTGTTATTTAGAAGATAAAAGCATGCCAAAATAAAACAATCCATGCAAATAATAACAAAGAGGGAATACATTTTTAGTCCCAATACATTTTGTTCTGTCGGTTGTGTATTATATAACCACCTCCTTCTAATAATGTGCATTGACATTGTGATTGAATTAGGCTTATTGTGACAGCCACCTCAACCCCACCCCACCCTTTCGGTGAAAATATTATTATTATTATTATTATTATTATTATTATTATTATTATAAAACGCGACAAGGCTCTCAATTACTGGACCTTATTCAACTTATTTCCTAAATTCAATATTATATCATTACCCATTTAAAATCCTTATATATGTAAAAAAATGGTACATACTGATCATATTTAAGACGTATTGAAACATACATATTCAGCTTCGAATATCACCTGTACCCTAAAAATATACAAATGAGTTTATAGTACACTGCAGGTACTAACAGCTGCATCGCGGGGCGCTCAGTATTAAAAATTTTGTGTTAGGACTGGCCCAGAGACGTAGTTGTTACGCCCTCTCCCATCAACTCTGAAAACCCTACAATTCTATATACAACCTATTTCAAAGACCATGTTTGCGCCCCCACTAGTCTGGCCCCTGTGGACATCGGTCCCAATCTGCACCCACCCACCCACCCCCAGGCTACGCCTGTAGACTGGTCGACCAGGTGTCAGTATTATGTGACTGTGTGGGTCATTATGCTACCTGTCTGAGGCATAAATCCGCAATGAGAAACATTACTATGAACTGTCACACCGTATCCATCGTAGCAACATGACTGAATTTGTCAAAAGCTACGTTTAAGAACTAAACCACACACACACACACACACACACACACACACACACACACACACACACACACACATTGGTACACTGGAGGATTATGTATTGTTTATGGAGGTGACTGAATAAATTCATTCATGATATGAATATTACAATCCATACTGCCTTATCATTTCATCATGAACATGAGACGTAGAGAGATTTATTTGCTTGACACTAGTACGTATAGATATCTACACTTTCTAGAAGCAAATTTTTATTGTATTGTATACTCAAATGTATTGGCTACCAATATGTATAACAGGCTGGTAGAAAATTTAGTACTTTATCCCTGGCTTATTGTTTGTGTTCTGTTATATTTTGGGTATATTGACACAGCAAATGTTAGTTGTAAAATAAAGCTTTTTTTCTAATTCAAGACAAAACAGTACTCTAAAAGTTGGAGGAAAGAATGCGCAGTATTGGACTTATACTTGGTTCGTTTTCACATGTGTGTCTTTTTTTACCACAACACCATGGGGGCCCTGAAGCGCTCTCCGTTACGGATCACTGCGATCTCACTTCTGTCTGCGTGGGTTTGAGCTTAAGATTCCGCTAATGTTGGAATGTGAGAAAACTTGCCAGTAGCTTCTCCTTGGTCTTTGTTTATTTCTGGGGGTTTTCTCGGGTTCTTCCTCCACCAATAATACTGGGCGCCATGTACAGACTATCTTGTGCTGAAAAATGGCGTTAAACCCTACAACAACAACAATAACATCCATTACACCATGCAAGCGGCTAAAACTAGTTAAACTCTTTGTCATTATCTTGTCGGAGCGGTAGAGAAAATGCTGACCATATTTCACTCCAGTCAATTATCATACATATTTCATCTGAAAATTAAGTAATTTATGGTCTACGGTAATACACGACCTAACTTACTAATCGCCTGCAGCATTTCACGGCCTACGTAACCTCAGAGCATTCAGTAATTAACGGTCTAAAGTAACTTACAACCTACGGTAATTCTCCGATTACGGCAATTCGCAGCCTACAATAACTCACTGTCTAGGATGCAGTGAAAGGCATTAGTTTGCTAGTGACATTTTTTGGCACCACACGAAGCTTATTATTATTTCATCCTATCATTGATCTACCATTCAATGATCTACTAAACATAAAGCAGCAGAGAGGGTGAACCCTACAACGTTTTTAGACAAAATTTGATTGAAATCCTAAAACGAGCCTTCCTACGATCCTATTTTAACCAAAAAAAGGCGAACCCTACAACGTTTTCAGACAAAATATTGATTGAAATCTCCCTACGAAATCATTTTAACTAAAAAAAATGAAAACGATTTTTTAATTAATTTTGGTCCCAACTTGTTGTCATCTACCCTCTCTGCTGCTTAGTGTTTTCATCACTGGGTTAATAATTCTTTTACGATTTTAACCGAATATTTGATCGAGTCCGATACGATATCGTGTCCGAGGATCATGTAAATTTATTGTTGCGAATCCGTGCGGAGTCGACTGAGCATGACTAAAGAAATCTCGAAATTGATTGAAGTCCATATCAGAACACCATGTCTGCCAAATATTTCGTAGCGTATGAGTATCAACTCCGTTGAATACAGACAATAAATTGCAGTTATCTCTGATCACTTTTGGAACCTGAGTGTAGCGTTGAGTGACATATATCACGTCAGTGTTTTTGTGACGCCCACGGGAAAATATTCTAGCAGGATTTTTTTGTTTATCCAACATTATATCGTCGTATACGACTAAATTGTTAATATCTCCATCAATATCATCAATACTCGGTGCTTCATCGATATCGGTTATAAAATCAATGGCGTTCTCACCCTTAATTTCTGATGCATTCTCGTTAAAATCTTTTAGCACTTCATAACATCGTTGATCATCGACGCTAGGGGCAATTAAATACAACTTATCCCACTTCATCCATCTCATTATTAAATTAAGTAGCAATTGTGTTTTACCGGATCCAGATGGCCCGATTATAATCATCCGGATAGAGTTTGGTAGCGCTGCATGATGCTTAATTGGTTCTCTTGTTTTCGTCGCTGAAAAATCAATTATATCCATATCTCTATACATAAATTATGGATCTATATTGTGTGAAGTGTAAAACGCGTACTGGCACAGATGATGTGACGACGATTACAACTAAAAATAACCGATCAGCGCTTTCTGGTAAATGCGTGCAATGTGGTACAAAGAAATTTAGATTTGTTTCTATGAAATCTGATTTAAAAAAAAACGAGGAGGTGATATCGCAGCCAAATTAGCAAAACTCCCTGGAACCCCATGGGCAAAGTACCCCGGAGAAAAGCACCTCCCAGGATATAGCTACTGTGGACCAGGAACCAGACTTGATATCAGACTCAATAATCAAAATCAACCCAACCCCGGTGAAGAACCAATAAATGCCATTGATAAGGCCTGTCACCTTCATGATGTTGCTTATAAAAGCAGCAATCTGCAAAACAGGCATCTCGCGGATGTGAAATTAATTCATGCGTTAAATGCTATTCCTGATAAATCCTTCAAAGAAAAATTGTCTTCATTTTTGATAAAATCGGCTATGAAAAGTAAATTGATGTTAGGTGCTGGTAATTAATAATATGGAATCAATTTATTATTCTCCGAGGGGATACTGGAGGGGTAACGCTGCAATCAATAAACTCGCTAGAGCTGCAAAAGTGAAAAAAACCACTGCGGCTAATTGGTTATCCAAACAGGCACTATGGCAAATTTATCTACCACCGCCTAAACAAATTCAATTCTCGCATTTTGATGTGACCGCTCCTAATGAAGTTCATCAGGCTGATATATTATTTCTGCCACATGATCGTGGTTACAAATATGCGTTAACCGTAGTTGATGTTGCGAGTCGATACAAAGAAGCAGAACCGCTGAAAACAAAATCAGCCACTGAAGTCGCTTCTGCATTTGAAAGGATTTATCGACGAGGTCCTCTGCACTGGCCAAATCTATTGCAGGTTGATCCTGGCAAGGAATTTCAGGGTGCAGTGTTATCTACAATGAAACATCATAATGTCACCATACGACGAGGGCATACTGCGCTACATCGCGACCAGGCCATTGTAGAACGATTTAATCGGACGATTGCTGAGCGGTTATTTGGATATCAATACGCAAAAGAATTCATTCAAGAAAAGCGATCCAGTGAATGGGTTAAAAGATTACCATCTGTGATTACTGCACTGAATAACGAGATTACTAGAACAATCAACATGAAACCTATCAACGCGATTAAAAAGAAGTCAATACCCGTACAATCACAAAAAGATTTCCCTAGAAACGCTAGCGTTTCCCAACCAATTCTTGGTAGTAATGTCATTGTGAGGTACTTATACGAACCAGGAGAGCTTGAAGGGGGTAGAAAAAGGGCTACTGATCCTATTTGGAGCGTCACTACGCATAAGATATCTAGTATAACACGATCAACTGGTAGACCTCCAGTCTATAAACTGGATTCAACTGCCCCTCAGCGGGGTTTTACTCGACAACAACTACAAGTGATTCCCGAGGATACTCAATTGCCACCGCATGGTCTTAACTAGCGCCGTTGCGTCTATTGCACTCAAGACAAGTCAACATCACATTATTTCTGACATGACCGAGATTGTTATTTTTTCTGTCTACGGTGAATTGGCGAGGATCCTTATCCGAATACTGCCAACGCATTATACAATTGCAACTCGCGCAGTGATTATTCTGTTGTTTCTTCAAAGTGATTATTAATTTAGCATCAATATCAAATTCTCGTTGTTTTTTTTTTGTCCTGTTGTTTGTAACCGGAGAGTTTTTTATTAATGATGCTAACATCAATATCACTTATTGTTGTGTCATTATCATCACCAATGATTTCATCATCGAGGACAACTCTTCGAAGTTGATTTATGTTTCGTACTCTGGATACTGCGAGATAGACTAAATTTGACCATTCGATGCGATTATCTACCATCCAAACAATTGTATCCGATATAGTCAATCCCTGTGAAGAGTGTATTGTTGCTGCGTATCCTAGCGTCCACGGGGATTTATTAGCACGCAATGCATCTTCAACGACATTGATATCAACCAGCACAATATCATTTAATACCAGAATTTGTTTTTCATTCTGTCCTGGGATATCAACTTCAATATTCTGTTTTCGTGTATCCGATGGCCGATAACAAAGGGGTACTGGAAGCGTTGCAAATTTTTCTTTATGCAATTCAAATAACTTCATCTGAAGTGTGTCCCTGACTATTTTTCTACTTGCAATGATCAAATCGTTTGGTCTCCACGCTTCCCAGAAATCATTCATTGGAGTTTCTGAAATCACTTCACGCGCTATTTCGCATTGGATTCTATCCGGTTGTAATCTAATTAGCGCTTTGAACTCGCGTAATCGTTCATCAAGTGATCTATAATCAGTGGTGATTTCTTCATAGTAGTCTACAAAACCCTTTAGCCATTCATGTGGAGATGCACCGACAAATGGTGGTGGTTGGCCTTGATCCCCGCACATGACGACTTTTGTGTTTTTGGTTAACAACCACTCAAGAAATGTTTTTAATACATCTAATGACACTGTGCATATTTCATCCCAGATTATGATTTCAGGAATGAATTTATCACCCATTCGATCAGGAGTCCATTTGTCACCTTTCCATCGAAAGAAGCTGTGATAAGTGCAAGCATTTACCCCTCGCTGTATCATCTCTCTGGCGAGTCTATGAGTCGGTGTTAGCACAATCATGTTAGTAGAAATACAAGTATTTCCACCACCACGATATAATTCAATTGCACGAGTTGTCTTTCCTGACCCACCACAGCCGTTTAAATAAACTGTCTTGTATCTACAGATTGGATCAGATACCGGTGGTGCATTAGAAAATTCTGATTGAATTTCAATACGGTTACAACAAATATATTTATCATCCATGGCAACGTCTGCGGATTCACAATACTCATGTAGCATCTCCTTTTTAAATCGCCAACGCCCCCAATTTTCTTCGGGATCTGTGAATGCCGCTACAGTTGATTTGTACTTATTATGTATATACATCGAATCAGTGGCCACTCTAACCGCGGTATTAGGAAATCTATTTATCATCGAAAATAGATTAATGCAAGCATAGGCTAACATTGAACTTCTTAAGTGTGTGTACTGGGAATTATATCCATCACAGTAGGTAACAACCGTACCTAATTTCTCACCATTGGATAGAAAAGCATCCTTACAGGATACAAGTTTTCCCTGTTTCATTAAATCCGCTACAATAAAATCGTATTCAGCGACATCTATGATCAACCGCGAAGAGTATTTTGCGTTATCGTATCGTCCACCCTGGGTAAATTTACCGATTATTCTTCTTCCGAGATCTTTTGCTTGTTCTTTTTTAATTTCAAATAACTTCTTAGACCAATTTATGATTTCTTCTTCACTGAAATCTGGAAACTGTTTTCGTAGTTCGTTGATTATTCTATCTAGATCGGGTTGTGGTAGCCAAACTTCTTTCTGAGCTCGATAGCATATAATAGCATCGGAAACAATCAACGATATTAGCATACCACAATCAATCATATATCTCAATAGCACTATTGGCATCCAGTGTTTTTCAGAAAGGTGTCTACCGAGCCAAACATAACTACACGGATGTAACCCTGTAGCTAATTCGAATGATATCACACGAGCGAATCCGGTTAAATCAAAATCAGGCAATGGTCCATTAATCGCAACACGAGTCATTTCATGCGTGGGGTGTCCAAATCGTTTGAAGTACTCAGCGCATTCCCCATACCCGAGAAAACTTCCGGGATAACACGCGGATATATCAATTGAAATCATACCATCACGTGAGTATTTCGTATTCCACAGTCCTCCATGACCAAATTCGACGCAACTCAATTTAACATCCTCGAGAAAATCACTTCGTGTTGGACGCCATGAGTTTTTTTCTCTTGCGAAGTGAGCTACCACTGATGGAATAGTAAAACTATCCGTGAGTAGTTTTTCATGGGAATTCTCCGGTGAAAAATCACTAGCGATTTTTCTCATTCTGTTATCTAATTCTTCAATGCGATATAATTCACCATTTGGTTTTACAAATTGATCGAATCCTATTTCGGGATCTTCATCACTTCTAAGTAACCACACTGACACAGGATCATCTTTACACAACGCATGAATAGCATCGAATAATCTCTCTTCATAGAAAACATCCCCGACGAACTCCTTAGGGATATATTTCACGGTTCTATCTCGTGGAAATATTGTTACCGCAGGTGTCCACGCGTGTTTGTTATGATCAATAATCTGTATTGGCGCTCCATTTTTGTTATATTTCGGTTCGTATAAAACCTCTCCGGTTATCGTCATAACGGTTATTGGGAATCGTAATGATGTTTCTAATTTAGCTATATCAGAAATCTTTGCACCATGCTGTTTCACTGTCAGTTCCCACTCGGTTATTTTCCTACGTCGCAGATCAGTTAGTTTATTTCCTCGGGATGCATTTGTGAAGTGTTCTATTATTCGTTCTGCTACACAATTAAGCCCTGACGAATATTTCATAGGAGCTAGTTTTGCGATATCGGGTTTATCATTTAACGGATATATCCCATAAACCATTGCTGTTACGGGATAAGATCTTTCGTAGTATGGCTTATCAATGCCGGTTAGAATCCCTGGTTTGGAATCTCTACTCACAATGACAGCTTTTTTATTCTTGAGGATTGGTTCAAATTTATCCCTAATAATCCATTTGCCATCGACTTCGATAATGAATTTGATTCGGAAAAAATGCCGTTTTTCCCCAACACGTGAAATTATCACTGCTGCCTTTTCATCATTCATGGTAGCGTCAACAACACCATCAATTCGAAATGTTGACCAACAATAAGATGCTCCATCACGCTTGAATTCATTAAAACAGTCTCTGATTTTACTAATCATGGCTTTATCAAGAATTGTATTCTTTGGTGTATTAGAAACTATATCGAGATTGAATTGAGCATCTTTCCAGGGGTAATCTCTCTTGGACGTTTTTTTTGGTTTATCGAGGTTAAATCTAGGATTGATTTTCAATAATCTCTTAAACTCTTTCATGTTTCCGTCTCTTGGACGTTTTTTGGGTTTATCGAGATTAAATCTAGGATTGATTTTGTTACGTTTTTTGGGTCTATCGAGATTAAATCTAGGATTGATTTTTAATAATCTCTTAAACTCTTTCATGTTTCCGTCTATTGGACGTTTGTTACGTCTTTTTGGTCTATCGAGATTAAATCTAGGATTGATTTTCAATAATCTCTTAAACTCTTTCATGTTTCCGTCTATTGGACGTTTGTTACGTCTTTTTGGTCTATCGAGATTAAATCTAGGATTGATTTTCAATAATCTCTTAAACTCTTTCATGTTTCCGTCTATTGGACGTTTGTTACGTCTTTTTGGTCTATCGAGATTAAATCTAGGATTGATTTTCAATAATCTCTTAAACTCCTTATCAGCATTGAATTCAGCATTTTTCGAAGTCAATCTCTTGAACTCCTTCATGCTATACTAAAAACAAGTGTCTAAATGAAAGATTTTTATATAATGAATCACTGCAATGGATCAGTCAATGAATTAGACAAATAGTATAGTATACGAATGAACCAGGAATTCAGACCACACCCAGTGAGTACAAATTATGAAGCATCCAGTGATGGTGTTGTAAGAAACCGTAGACTGAAGAACCCAGTTGGGTGGGATAATGGTATGGGGTATTTGTTCTTTACTGTTGGAAAGAAGAAATATTACAATCATCGTTTCGTGTATGAATGTTTCCATGGATTGATCAAAGATGGTTTTGTTATTGATCATATTGATTCTAATCCGAAGAACAATTCCTTATCAAATCTTCAAGCAATCACACATAGTGAGAATACCAAACGAGGAAGGACTGGGAAATACTCGAAAAAAGCGAGACCTGTGAAATCTTTGAATACAATAACTAACGAAGAAAAAGTATTTAAATCAATATATGAAGCCGGCAAGTATTTCAATATTTGTAGACCCTCAGTACGATATGTTGCAGAGGGGGTTTGTCGATCGGCTATTTCAAAAAAGAGCGGACAGAAAATTCAATTTAGTTATGTCTAATGCGTCATATTTTTCATTTAGAAATATATCATTATTATAGAATAATGAATTCTGAAAACATGAATAGCATCATATCCGAGATTTCAAAATTGAAAGGTTGGGATATTGAACTATCAGATGGGTTAAATCCTGATCAAATCATGTCTGATTTTCAGGACATAGAATACGGAGTTAACAACAATAAATATATGCTACCAAAGAAGTATGCGCTCATCAAAAGAATTCAGAATTCTATTAAGGACTCTCTCGCATTTTCCAGTGACGTAAGTGTGTTCGCTCCGTTGTATACCATCGTAGAACGAATACGAAAAGAATTGGGGTACGAATACGAATTGAAAAAGGAGGTTAATTCTAAAGTTAGAAACCTACGGGCGTTAATTCAAGAAAATGAACAATTTTGATTGACCAACCATTTATCATTATTTGATTGTGACCGTCCCTCATAGAGATTTTAATTTTTTTTAGCATTTTTTGATTAAAAATGTCAAAATCAGTGAATGAAAAATTGATGGCTGGTTCGGATTGATCAAAAATAGAATGTTGAAACTAGCAGTATTATTATTTTTATATACAATTTTGCTACTTTCAACATCGATGAACGAAGCTGTCTCACAGTGAAATAACACTTCCATGACCATCCGATGATGTTAGGTCGGGTTCGGGAAAATTGTTTCACAATTGAAAAATTGTTTGCGATTTCAAATAATGGTCAATGAAGCATTAACAACCCGATTGGCTCGTGAACGACTGGATGCAATCAGGAGATTTGTACCAATTCGTGACTCTGTACGGAATAAACTACAACAACGACAGAGTCTTCAGACTGATTTTGCTATGGGATCCGAAGAATTGTTTAAACCAGTAACCACAGCAACGAAGGGGATAGAGCGTGCTATACTGGGAGATGTTCCCGAGACGGGAAAATCTGTTATTGGTGAACTCGAAAAAATAGCAGCGAAAACTGAACAAACAAAACAAATAGAATCAAAAAGAACAGTAGATGATTTACGCATGAGGTTTAACGAGGAAGGGTTAGCAAAAATCGATAAGACTGATCCAACAGAAATTCCTGCGCTTGTTGTTACGACTTATGAAGACAGAAAAAAAATGTTGAAACCAGAATATCATAAATATGTTAGAAGTATAACTCATTGGGCTGATATATTCTACAAAATCAAAACTGAAAAAAGTCAAAAAAAGACAGATAGTGCATCATACATTGAATATATCAATGCGGTGGATATAGTGTATAAACAATACGATGAGTTTAAACAACAACAAAAACCGCAAAAATTGCAAAGGCGGCGACAGCAACCTGCAAAGAAAATATCTTTTTCACCTAAAAAACAACAAATACCACGTGATGATGATTTTCTTGATTATTTATTACAAGAAGCCGATTTAGAAAAACAGGATGAAGAAAAAAAATTGGATGAAGCAACTGGTTATAGCGGAAGTGGATTAAGAGATTCCAGTGTTTCATGTCCTGGTAGTGTTATCAATGATATATCACGATTAGAAGTTCTTGTAGGAGGGTTCCGAGCTGGAAATAACTCACCGGAAATAATTAATGAAGCAGCTGATATCTGTAGACGATTATTTCAGGGTGGTATCATAGATATCAGCACATATCGAGATTTCATTGGCGAGTTAGTGGAGGATTATCATAGTGATTAATCACCGGGATTAAATAAAAACGCTAGCGTGGAAATCCGAAGGATTTCACAATTGAAAAATGGTTTCTGATTTCAAATAATGATCATACACTACAATCATGATAAACCAGCCCCCGTCTACGTAGTTAATTCACGGTTTCCAGTTTATAGAGCATACTACGGAGATGGTTTAGGCAATACCATTGCAGGGTTATTTGCGAGAATGGCTCCAAAAGTGATGCCGTTGGCTAAACAACTAGGAATGAAAGCAATTGAAGTTATTCGTGATAAGGGTATTGGTGCTGTTGGAGATCTTGCTGGAAAAGCGTTTTCAACTGCGAAGAATAAAATAACATCATTAGTGAAATCACGAAAAAAGAAACCGTTACCGTCTACAGCGGAAATGCCTGCAAGTGTTAGTAGAATTATAAATAACGCAGTAGACGAAAAATTAGCGTCGATGGTAAATCAAGGGGACCAAAGCAATATTGCGAATATGATAGCAGGAAGCGGCTTTAAAAAACTAAGTAGAAAACGCTAGCGTTTTTCACGATTTAGACTCTGATAAATAGAATAAAATGTTCAAAAAATCACATGATCCGGCGTTTGATATAGACGCCCCAGTTGGCAAGGATGATTCTGTACGCGATTATCAATATTACGCTTATCATGCAATAGACGCAAATAGTCGATCGCGAATTGAACTTCAAGTCCATGATACCAGTAAATACTTTCTACCCTGTGAAGCGTTTATTGAAGTAGAAGGAGAACTTGTAACAGCTGCTGATACTACTGCTGTACCAGCACCGTATCCAGATGGTACTCAAGTCGGTTTTGTCAATAATGGTATTATGGCGTTATTTGAGAGTGCTAGATATCTCATTGATGGAAAAGAAATCGAGTCGATAGATCGCGATGTTGATGTAGCTACAACAATAATCGGGTTAGCGAGATATTCCGATGATTATACAAGATCAGCAGGACCCTCTATGATGTTTGCAAAAGATGGTAAGAATACCGCTGGAGGAAAACAATTCGTTGTAAGACGACCAAAAAAACGTGATAATAATGATGCTGAGGTCGAGGATATGATTATAAACAACGACGTTAATTTCAATCTAGGAGCCGCAACACGAAACGCAATGTTGCAAGGAGAGCGTAAATCATTTTCATGCGCGATTCCACTACATCATATATTTGGATTCTGTAGAAACGTCCGAAAAGTTATTTATGGGGCGAAGCATACAGTATCGCTTGTACGAAAGGGTGATGATAATGACGCAATTTGGAGGATTCCAGCAAACCCAGCTGCAGATCATGTAAATGATGATGCCGGTAAAGTCAAATTAACAAAAATATCATTGTGGATGCCAGTGTTGACTCCAGCAATCACCGCAGAAGAACGATTACTATCATTTATGGACCAAGGAGGAAAGTCGTTATTGAGTTGGTTATCAGTAAGTACAGATGTTAAACAATCAAATCTCAACGGGTTATTCACGTGGAATCTAGCATCAAAACAAGGTGTTACTGCGCCACGTCATATATTTATAGCGTTACAAGATAATACGCGAATTGGCAATCAAACCTACAGTCATATGATATTTGATCAATTAGGTGTGAAAGACGTCTCACTGAGAATAAATGGCCAACAGGAACCATCCGAGGATATACAACTTGATTACACTAACAACCATATTGCACGAGTTTATCATCGTTTATTGTCATTTATGGCACGCGATCAAAATGTCGATACTGGTTTGCAAATATCACAATTTGATTTTAAAAATCTGTATCCGATCTACTAGTTCTCACTGGAACATCTCGATTTAACAAGACAATCCGTCGTTGATATACATTTTAGAGCTAATGTGAATCGTCCTGTTGGTGCTGCTGATTATAGAGCGATTGCTGTCATTCTCAGCGACAAATCAATGCTACTCGAAGGTGTTGGAGGAAGAATGAGAGTGGTAGATGCACCAGTAGAAAATCTTTGATTGAAATTGTAAACGATTTAGAATCAATCTATTATGTATAATGTCATATAGTGTTATTAGTGTTACGTTAACTCCCGGTCAATTAAAAAAATTGCAATCAGAATCGGTTAAGCGATGTGGAACCACAATCACGTTGAAACCCAACCAAATGACTGGTGGTGCAAATAAACTATCGCTGACAACTCGTCAGGTGAAACATTTCAATGATGCACTTGCAGCCAAAAAAGGTGTTCAGATTACTCTTTCTGCGGCTGCTATCAAAAATATGATTAAAACAGGCGGTATATTTCCGTTGTTAGCTGCGATTCCAGCGCTAATTGCAGCAGCAGCCCCAGCGGTGGCTAAAGCGGCAGCGTTAGGAGCCGTTGGTACTGCAGCAGGAATGGCACTAAAGAAGGCAACTGGGAAAGGATATAAAAAAAAGGGACGATCCGTTCATGGATTGGGTCTAAGACTACCAGGAACCCCGTATTCGTGGTACAGCGGAAAGGGTCTAAGACTACCAGGAACGATTTATTAATTGAGGAACCTATGGTTCCCATGTCCAATTTTGATTTAATGGATGCTGCTAAAAAACTAGCGATTAAAAACTTCAGAGGTGTCTTTATGAAAGATCAATTACCACATCAACCAAACAGCGTTGAAACCGGAATCATTAATTTAGATAACAGCACCGGACCTGGAACTCACTGGGTTGCATACGCTATTGATCCACGTGGGATTGTTTATTTCGATTCATATGGATTAGCCCCACCAAAAGAGTTTATGCGGTATATAAAAACCCTTCCAATGAAGACTTGGTATTCTACGCTACCAACACAAACGATGATTGACCCACCAATATGTGGCAGCGAAGTATTAAATGTCCTTGACGCTATTTCTAACTCCTTGAGTAACCCAAGCGGAAAACCACCACATGTTGTCGTTAATGAATACACTAGCAATCGCTTTTTAGAGAGAGAAAGAGTTTTACAATAACATGATTGATATTTGGGGGAGATCTTTGAAACCCAAACCCGATGGCACTGCACCACCTGATTCTGTCAAGGATATAACAAAAAAAATTAAAGATGAAATCGCTGAGACGTTGAATTTAGAAAGTGTTGAACCCAATGAAATAGTTGTATTTCAGGACAAACAGGGTAAATTGAAAACCAGTAATATTTCTCTGGATGATATTTTAGTTAAACAACGAAACGCAATCGAGGATACTATCGCGTTATTTTCCGATCAGGGTAAACTCAAATCGGGTGTACTCGTTTCGACGATTACAGATCGATTAAAAACTCTCAACGATGAGTTAAACAATTCTCTGGCTGTACTAAAAATACTTGAATCTAAAATTGAAGATAACGGAAAACAGTTTATATCATTTCGTAGAAATATCATTGATAAATTTATTGGAACCCAGTTGGATAAAATTGAAATAAAACTCCCTGATATTAAAAAATCCATCGATGAGACGAAAACTTTCATCGAAGCCGTCAAAGGTGATTTTTCGAGGATGATAACAATCATTGAAAAAACAAAAATTCCTCATGAGAAAACCAATAACGTAGTATATACAATCCAACACGGATCATTTGAGTGGACACCTACAAACAACAAATTAGATATCACTGCAACCGTTAAAGGTATTTATCGATTAACACTAGTAGCACCAATTCAATTTAATATATCATCGTCGAGTTCATCCGGGGTCAACAATACGATTTCAACGATCATCGACAAGGATAAAACTGAACGGTTAACGATAAAAGCCGATGATAAAAGTTTGGCTAAGGCATCAGTAACATGGTATCTGGAATTCGTAGCGGATTTAAGTAAATAACTAAATCGTTCGGATTTCACAATTGAAAAGGCTAGTGTTTTTAAAATAAACAACAATGACTTTGTCATCGACGCAATGTCGCTATGATCAGGTCAGAGAATTTCAGAATAGACTCAAAACCCTCACTGAGGAGTATCAAATAAAAATAAAAAAATACCGACGAAGAATCACCGCAATTGATGTTATTATATACTCGGTGTCAAGCGTTCTCACTGGTGCCGGAATAATACTTGCATCTGTTACAATGATTGCCCCGGTCGTAGTTCCAATTTGCATTTCTGCGGTGGCTACAATCGGGGGTATATTAACCGGGATAGCAAAAAAGATATCATCATGCAGCCAGAGTAAACTGCAGAATTACTTACTTCAATTTCATATTGCATCAACCGCATATTCGCAATTATCATTGATGATATCGTCGTCACTCGACAATACGATTATATCAGATATTGAATTCTCAGCGATGGTCAGTATTTTTGATTCCGCGATATCGAAATTAGAGCGACAACATGAGTATAATAACAATGACAACACCGATGGAATCAGAAAACACGAACCCAAAAAACAAAATGATCTCAATAATATCAACATTACCAGATTGTGAATTCTCAGTGATGGTCAGTATTTATGATTCCTCGATACCAAAATTAGAAATAAATCATGAGTATAATGACGACACAGCAGGAATTACTTCAACGAGTAGTGGAGAACACGAACCCAGTACAAACGAGTATGATATCAATAACATCTACGAAACCCGAGTTTAGTGTGAATTTCCCCTCTCCGGTTCCTGTGAGTGAAATCGCGCTAGCAAAACTACGAATGTATCACAGTTGGCCTAATATCAGATCAAAATCATTTGGTGGTCAACAACCGAATAATTCTTTAGTGTTTGCAAATAAGAATAAACCCGACGGAACTCCAGACTGGAACGTCGTTTCGATACCAACAGGGTCATACCAAATCGAACAAATCAATGATGAATTCGCGCGTAGAATAAAATCGATTACTGGAGTAGAGTCAAAAATCGCTATAACAGTTCATGAACCGACGCTATCATCCGCAATTGAAATAAACTCAGAAGAATATGTCGTAGACATCTATCAAAGCTCAATAAGAACCGTACTAGGATGGCCTGAATTACCACCCCAGAGTAAAACCGTTGATATACCCGAACCACAAAAAAATGATTATATCACCGACGTAATAAAACCGGATAATCCAATAAAGTGTTATAAAGATTACCAACCCGATTCAAAGTTTTTTTATATCCTTTACAATAATGTTAGAGAGAAACATCGTATTGTTAACGAACCCAAAATCATTGAAAATTTCACAACAATGAATAATGATTTATCGCTGTTGTTAATATCTCTTAAATCCGGCTCTCTCACCCGAGATGAATTTATCAGCGTCGTAGAAATATGTAACAAAATCATCAAAGATATGGAAACATTTAATTCACAAATTATTCAAGAGATATTAAATGACAGTAATCCTAAAACGAGAACAGAATTTGCATCAGACTATAAAATCCGCGTTGAAGATATCCCGACATTCAAACTACCGGGATATAACGTACCAGAACTAAAAAAATCTCTCAACGATGCTATCGATATTGGTTTTAAAATAATTCATGACGCATGGAAAAAAACAACATCACCGGAAATAAAAATCCTCAAACATAATAATGACCCAGACGGTGGCGGTAGGCATATCGCTCCGTTCAACGTGAATATATCCTCGGTGATTGCGCTCAATTTAGTGTGTGATGTTATCGAAGGAAGCTATCAGATTAATCTAGAGCAATCAAATCAAGCTCAGCAGGGATATATTCTTTATTCATTTGCACCAACAGCTCCTCCAGGATTCCTAATTATTGAAAACCCAATTAATCCTGTCTATATGCGATGCCATAATAATTCATTAACCAGAATTAATTTCAAACTCACCGACCAGTCAAATAATCTGATTGATTTACAAGAAGAGGTGTTAGCGATTAGTCTGTTTGTAAAATCATAAATGATTTTCATCCTAAAGACTCGATCAAATTATTTCTTATTTTTGTTAACCAGAACTGAAAACTTTAGCAGCAGAGAGGGTGGATGACAACAAGTTGCGACCAAAATTGATTAAAAAATCGTTTTCATTTTTTTAGTTAAAATGATTTCGTATGTAGATTTCAATCAATTTTTTTGTCTGAAAACGTTGTAGGGTTCGCTTTTTTTTGGTTAAAATAGGATCGTAGGAAGGCTCGTTTTAGGATTTCAATCAAATTTTGTCTAAAAACGTTGTAGGGTTCACCCTCTCTGCTGCTCATAATGATGGCATAAAAAGACTCTAATAGTTATTTGACTCTACCATTACCCAATCACCCAATATTATATTACCATATAGCTGGCATCTAAAGACTCTAAACGTTATTTGACCATTTCCCAATCACCCAGTACTATATTACCATATAGCTGGCATCATAAGACTCTAATAGTTACTTGACTCTACCATCTCCCAATCACCCAATACTATATTACCATATAGCTGGCATCTAAAGACTCTAAACGTTATTTGACCATTTCCCAATCACCCAATACTATATTACCATATAACTGGCATCAAACGATACTCATAGCTATTTCACCCTAACATTCCCCAATCACCGTGTCATCAAATAAACACGCAGCTTGCATCATAAGATGTTTACAGTTGTTTCATCATACCCTTCCCCAATCACATCGCGCTCAATTCAATACACAACTCGCATCACGATACACAACATTTATTTTACCCTACCATTTAACATTTATTTTACCCTACCCTACCACTAAGGCCTAATTACACACTGTACACTGGCGTCGAAATACACACAGACAACCACTATCAGAACTCCTATTCTCAAGAATAAACAATTACCTTTAAATCCCTACCAAAATATATCAATATAACTCTTATATCACCACCAAAATGAGAGCGGAGAAAATGTTCTAAAAATAGACTAGAACTACATTCGTATTGAACTGGAAGTATTAATTGTAATGAGATTCCATGTGCTCCGTTAAGATTTACTTCCTTTGAAAATATATGTCTACCATCTGCTGAGGGATCCGCCTCGCTACTGCTACAGCGAGGGGGATATATATATTATTGACCTTGACCCAAAATATACTAGGCATTCAGAGGAGGTTAAACTGAACTCTTTGCATTATTCAAATTATATATCCCTTTGTTAAGAAGAATGTTTTTGCTCTTTTGGCTGAAATGCACTTTTGACAAGACACAAACTAATGTACAGTATTACTTAGATGGATTCAGATATATACCTGTCTATTTGTTTTTCATATCGTGCGAATGGAGCTACTTTATATTTGCCAAATTAGACTTGGTTATGGTTTGGGGTATTATGGATTGGTTTCTGTAGGTTCCACGTTGTTCGCAAATCCTTGCATTATAAATGTAATAATCCACTACCCGAACGGTCCATGTAAACACATTTGTAATGCATTCATTTCGGTAATATATGTTAATCGCTGTATAAAAAGAATATGCAATTGTATTAATATTGCTAGATATTAAAAACTGTAGGTAATACAAAAAATAAACATGCAAATATATTAATATTGGTAGATATTTAAAACTGTAGGAATTATGCATGGAAAGCCGTTGTTTCTATTACTATGAAATCTTGGTTTATCTAACGTGAACACATTCATAATGTTCCTTAAGTCACTAATCACTATAGTGGTAACATATTTGAAAGGGTAAGTTTCAAAGGATATATTTAATTTAAAGACATAATGCACATAATGACCCACATTTAGCAGACACCAACAACACAAACGTCAACAAATTTATTGGTAATAACAACAATAAAAGAAATGAAGAGAACGAGGTTGAATGCTCAGAAATAAAACTCGCGATTAGACGGTCAAATTTGTAGGTTTATAAACATTATTATGAAATGGAAAAATAAACAAAATATGTAGGTTTTAACTGTGTAAATCATTTTAGATCAGGGGCATCTACTTCATTATCATACTGTATATACAAGGTAAGATTGATACATTGAATCATAATGTAAGAGCGCACGAGTAGTAAAGATAGAAAAGATTAAAATTGAACCTGATATTTAAAGAGACAAGGGTCACCCAAATAAGTGTTTTGCTCAAGAAATATGATACAAGCCCTGCATTCCTCATATAACACTGGCACGGAGATTTTCAAGTTTGTTTTGCTGATAAGACAGTACGACAGGAAGGTTTCAAATTTTACCGAGTCACGGTGATATGCGAAAGATCCAATTAACTTTATCACGCTCATATTGCTTTCAAGCTCACATTTTAAGTCACCGTCATTGCGTATGACATTATTGTTGTACAAGCAGTTGATCATTTTCTAAAGGAACACATACAATAATTACTTTGCATTAACTATTCTCCTCGCAAATAAGGGACCAACAGACGATTTTCTGGTCGGTAGGGCGGCTAAAATATTTTGAAAACGGTTCCTACTCTTGGATTGCCCGAAACATTATTCTGGCTTTGATTTCAAAAAGAAATTAATTTAGTAATAAAGTTATTGAACACAAACAGTGTAATGATTAGAAGGCAGATACCAGGCTTTGCATATGATCTTAATGTGTCTTTCAATCTGATATAAAATATATACTCTCACTACCTAAGTATAACAACCAATGAGTCTCGCTACATAAGTATAACAACCAATGAGTCTCACTACCTAAATATAACAACCAACGAGTCTCACTACCTAAGTATAACAACCAATGAGTCTCACTACCTAAATATAACAACCAATGAGTCTCACTACCTAAATATAACAAAACACGAGTCTCACTACCTAAATATAACAACCATTGAGTCTCACTACATAAGTATAACAACCAATGAGTCTCACTACCTAAATATAACAGCCAATGAGTCTCACTACCTAAATATAACAACCAATGAGTCTCACTATCTGAGTATAACAACGAATGAGTCTCACTACCTAAGTATAACAACCAATGAGTCTCACTACCTAAGTATAACAAACAATGAGTCTCACTACCTAAATATAAAAACCAATGAGTCTCACTACCTAAAATATAACAACCAATGAGTCTCACTACCTAAGTATAACAACCAATGAGTCTCACTGCCTAAATATAACAACCAATGAGTCTCACTTCCCATGTATAACAACCAATGAGTCTCACTACCTAAGTATAACAACCAATGAGTCTCACTACCTAAGTAAAACAACCAAAGAGTCTCACTACCTAAATATAACAACCAATGAGTCTCACTACTTAAATATAACAACCAATGAGTCTCACTACCTAAATATAACAACCAATGAGTCTCACTACCTATGTATAACAACCAATGAGTCTCACTACTAAGTAAAACAACCAATGAGTCTCACTACCTAAGTATAACAACCAATGAGTCTCACTACCTAAATGTAACAACCAATGAGTCTCACTATCTAAGTATAACAACCAATGAGTCTCACTACCTAAATATAACAACCAATGAGTCTCACTACCTATGTATAACAACCAATGAGTCTGACTACTAAGTATAATAACTAAGTATAACAACCAATAATTCTCACTACCTAAGTATAACAACCAATGAGTCTCACTACCTAAATATAACAACCAATGAGTCTCACTACCGAGCGAATCAAACGACTCTTCTGTGAGCCTGGCTTGATGTAAATGTTTCCGTTATTTCCTTGGACTTCAACAAACCAATCTTTGTCTGTGTTACGGTTCTTAAATGCACAAGTCCAAAATATCATTTCCCTTAATCAACCAATATAATTCCGTGAATACTGAACGAAAATGATCTGCTAATTTCACCCTACCTAAACAGTCAGCACCACATGTTTGAACTAAGGGTAAATTTTATTTTAACAAAATGAATATCTAGTAATAGTTTGTGGGCAAATATGTTTTAAAAACAAAACGAACTGATTATGTTTGGATACGCTTCCACAAGTAAAAAGGCATCATATTAAATACAGTGTGACCAAAGCAATTTGACACAGCGTTCCGCAAGTATCAAATGTATGGGCTACCAACTACACAAGAGTAGAGAACATTAAGCCCCCACCCCAACCTCGAAAAAATAAAACAAAAACAAAGTCTGCTCTAGATTGACAATGGAACATGTATGCAACAGAACGTGTTTTGGAAGAGTGTGTGTGTGTGTGTGTGTGTGTGTGTGTTTACTGCAATGAGAGGCTAGTCTTCTTCCTAACCGACTATTGGTATTTCACTACTATCATATTGCAAAGTAGCTATGGAAGGTGTACACAACCTAAACAATAATAGCTGAAAAAGTCACACCATAGCCTTAAGTAAAGAAATCAGACAGGGGTCAATTTACGAGATTGGACAATGCCACCTGAAGAATTTGGCTGAAAATGATTTCTGTCAAAAATTGTGTACATAGTATATATTTAGATATTATCTAGTGCAATGATATAAAGGAAAACGTTTCATGTGCAAAACTAAAAATGGTATTACGCGTTTAGAAAAGTGGTTACGATGAAAAGCACTGCCGTATTATACTTGACCCAAACTCATGTGTTTAGGTAGCAGGGTCCAGTTTCGTAAATTGGCCCCTGACAAATGTGCTCACTTAAGGCTATGGTGTGACTTTTGCAGCTATTATTGCTTGCTAAGTAATGATAGATATATTTGTGAACTAGGTGTTTGGGATTTGTAAAATTGATGTCAGGCATATACACCTTCCATAGCTACTCTGCATTATGTTGATAGTGAAATGTCAATAGTGAACTAGAAAGAAGAACTAGTCTCCCATAGCAGGATACACATGAGTTCGGGGTAAGTAGTATATCTCAAAAACGGCATGGATGACAACAATTTTCAATTGTATCAGCCTGTTTCGTACACACTCTTTTGCAGAAGTGTCATCTAAAAAAGGGGGCTTGTGTTTGCACAGTGAGCATCACGTGGTGTCAAAACTGACCTATGGACATGACAATCGCCGATAGACGTTTGGGGTTGAGTGAATAAACGTCTTAAATTTGCTATGAACTGCCTTTTGGTCACATGGATAAGATTTATATGCCTTTTTATGTCTCTCTAAAAATGGATAAGATTTATATGCTTTTTTATGTGTCTCTAAAAATGGATAAGATTTATATGCATTTTTATGTGTCTCTAAAAATGGATAAGATTTATAAGCTTTTTATGTCTCTAAAAATGGATAAGATTTATATGCTTTTTTATGTGTCTCTAAAAATGGATAAGATTTATAAGCTTTTTTATGTCTCTAAAAATGAATAAGATTTATATGCTTTTTATGTGTCTCCAAAAATATGGACCTTTCTAACCTCACTTGTATTTTGGATTTTTTATGATTTTGTTAAACAGTTGGTCGCTGATTGTGCTATTAAATCAGTACATTGAAAACTGTTTCCTGTCCCTTCGTAAATTCGGGGCCCAATTAGGATTATTTCCCCCCCCCCCCCCCCCCGCTCTGTGAGCAGGACATTTAGGATATAAACCTTTGAACGAGTTTTATAAGATATTGAACTTATTTTCTTCCATCGCTTTAAAATTAATATATCTTTAGATATAATAATGGCGATCAGACAGTTTGCTATTTTCTAATAATAAATGTTAATCCTATAAATATAAATATTGAATGTGTTTCTCCTGAGTTTAGCCAAAGAAAACACAATAATGACGCCATGTGTTAAGCACAGTACGTTTTCACTTCGATCACTGAATTAACAATATTTCCACATTGATATTCATTTTTAGTCATTTCTTTATTTTTGTGATGTTTAAAATGTCATTTACGAGTTTTTTAAAATTATGTTCACGCGTATTTTATCGTAATTCTTTATTATTCCGTTCATTCTGTACGTTAGTGGTGTTCTCAGTAGCTCTACTCATTTTCGAGGAGCTATGTTAACGACATTCTTATTGGTCGCATGTGATGCGTATTCGGCAGCAATTGTCATTTTACAGTTGTCAGGGTTGCAGAGGCACTTAGAAAACATTACAATTAATTTTACTATATGTTCTCTGCAGATATTTCTCAGTAATGACATTTCTACTGTGACAATCAATACAAATTATATGTAGAGCAGACTGATATGAGATGTAGTAATATATCCAAAGATGACTTCACGGTGAAGTTCTTGTCAAGGGTTCATCGGCATTGTTTGAACGGCTGCACTGTAAACAGAACAGCATGTAAACAGAACAAACAATTACCTTTAAATCCCTACCAAAATGCATCAATATAACTCTTCTATCACCACCAAATGAAAGAGGAAAAATATTCTAAAAATAGATTAGAACTAAATTCATACTGAGCTGAAAATAATAATTGTGATGCGATTCCACTTACCTTATTACTATAATACCTCTGAGGGATATTTTTTAGGGGGGGGGGGTGGAGGGAGGTGTCGGGAGAGCTCTATGCAGAGTTTAAAGTGTTTACATATTTCTACAATCTAATTTCGCCACCTTGGTCAAGTTCAGAAAACTTTACAAGAAATGTTGAAGGAACAAATTAGCCAAATGCAACACAATTCGGTATGCAAACGATGTTGCATTCCATTCAGCGTCTGTACTTGGCTTACTAAATTCCACTTTAGTGACCTTGCCGAACGTTTCCTAGAACTCAACCCAATTTGGCACAGTTTACCGAGAACACAACCCAGATTTACCGAGCCCTCAAACGTTTATTTATCCTTTTTGGGATGTCTTTACTATAATTGCAATGCGTGTTTTATGCATAATAATTAATTTTGGTAACTTTAATCAGTTTGGAGTTCGGTTCATTGCAGTAGTAGGGAAATCCCGACCTGACCTAGTAGTGGGAATCTCTATTTTATTACTTAAACTGGCATTTACGTTTACATAGACTCCAATGAATTTTTAGGAGATTTTCCATGTAATAAACTCGCTCTGTGTTAAATTAGTGTACATATTCGGAATTGATTTTTTAGTAAAATTAATAAGATTACTATTTTCTTTAAATTGTATTAAAGTAATGTTTTATTCATCTATATTAAGTAAGTTCTAAAGTGTGTTAAGATTTATTTCATTTATTTCCAAAGCACAACTATATATTAATTGAAGGAAAATAGTTGATGTGCAAAGTTGGCACCGTAAACCACTAGTTATACGAATGTACATTATTGTGTGTAATTAGGTTATAAAGCAAAAAAAATCTTACTGGGTCAGTCAGCTCCTAAGTTTTATCAGTGAAACATATATTCTGTAAAACCAGGCATTGGCAAAAGTCTAATTCCGTTAATAAAAAAGTAGAACGAACTTCCGTGCTGACGTAAATACAGAATGTTTCTTATCTAATGATGGACAGTCGTCGCTACAAAATGGTTCTTATCTAATGATGGACATACATGGCTGCTGGCTCAGTACGTTAAAACATGTTGCTGGTTTAGAATATTAAGGAATTATCATATTTGGACCCAACTAATGCCAAACGAATATAGATAAACTACAAATTTGAGTTCTACCTTATGTCAAATGACGTCAAATTAAGCCGGTTTTGACCGGGAGAAACTGATTCTTATCTGAAAGGAGAACGGCCATATTTCCTCTCCGATACCTTAAACCTGACACAAGATGAATATAAATAGACCGCGCATTAAAGGGTCAGGTCAGTTCCTTTCGACGAGGAAATAGATCTTCGCTTCTCATTGCAGATGTAGTGTAGCTGTTTCGTCATCGCGGCGGCGCTCCTGTTAAGAGAGCCCTTCTCTCTCTCTTCTTCTCTCTCTCTCTCTTGGCATGACAACGATCTGTTTTTTTCTTCATAACATACACATGTTGAAATTTTTTAATTTTATTAAGGATATCATATCGTAAAGTGTACACAAATATGCAACATTTCTACTCTAACTGCATATGAAAAAGTAGATTCCAAATGACAGCATGAAGAATCACTCCATGACATTTCCGAACGTGTTACCCGGAAAATCCAATTTACTATGTATCGTTTAGAATCAAACAAATAAATGCATTATATAGAAGATGGAAATGTATACCTATAATGGAGACTAGAAAGAAATGTCCTTGTGTGTATGTAATTCTCTACAAGTTTTTAATAGACTGGAATGCTTATAAATTCACTATCATTGGCGGGTAGTGATTATATTGCGTAGAAGATACCACGATTACGTAAATTGCCGAGATTTTTTCCGACTTTTAATTAGACAACATATCACGTGGTCCAGTGACGCAATACTATTCATTCCTCGAATAAAAACGAAACATGACAAGCGAGATAGACAGGAGGAAACCAGATATGGGCTGTACATTCAAACGTTGTATCTGCTTCCGAGATATGCTCATAATTATATATGTTGAAGGATGTTTAACAATGTGTTTGAGAGATATCAGCATAAAATTACAGCAGTAGGAAGGTGCTCATATTTCATATTTTGGAATTTAAAAAAAAACAAAAAACAATTAACTTTTTTAAAAACCGGATGAGATGTGTACTGTACACAACTGTGATAATGATCAAGTGATGGTGTCCAATACAAACAATCTTTTTTGTCGCAATGCAATAAATTCATTTAAGAAAGATGAGGTTCAATCGTATTATATGTAAATAGCATTTCATTACCTATCCATAACGCACACACACACACACAGACAAACAAACCCCCATAAGGACTCATATCTTGTAAAATATACATCCATGAGATATAATGTTGAATTATGGGCGAAGGAAATCAATATTCTATTTTAAAATGCGTAAAATACATTTCTTTAAATTAATTGTTGCATTAATTACAGTTATTACATTTTGTACTTTTGGCTATTTTGAAATTGATCGAGAATTCACTATTTGTATAATATTCTAAAATGCAGAAATTATACGAATAAATGAAGTTGGAAAGCTTAAAAGGAAAGTGTAATTGTATATGTATTTCATGAATTTTGATTATAAAGGTCATATATGTGATTCTAGAATGTAGTAATATATGTGTGTTGATTATTTAAATAACTTCCTCATACCGACATATAGCAAGATGTTCGTTTTTTCATTACAGATGTAGACGTATCCATCATCGTAGTGACACCTTCTTTAAGGAGCTCATTCATTCGTTCTTCTCTTCTCTCTATCATTCCGGATTCCAAATATAATACATCTATGACTTTATGAGGGAAACGTTCTTCATAAAACTACTCACAAAACTCTTTACAAAAAGTTTCATAAAAGTTGGTAAAAACGTTTCATAATAATTGGTAAAATCACTTTATATTATAGGCATGTATAAGGACTGGTACAGTCTGGCATTCTAGGATATATGTGTGTGTACTTGGATTATAATAATTTCGGTATGTTATTCCCAGATGTGTAAAAATTGTAATTCGACAATTTCAGACAGGGTCCTGTAAAACGTTCAACGTTCAATAAATATGTGACGTTATCGTTGTCATATGTAATGCATATTTCATACCTTTATGAAAGGATTTAAATTTATATAGAGAAAATAAATATAAAGCAAAACCTCTTAGCAATTACCATTTACCGTCAATCCCTTCCTGTATTTGTGATGCGGCAGAGGGGGTGGGTTGCAGATTTGTTTGCTGATGGAACAATTTCCTCCACACCGTTTCATTAAATCTGAGCAGATGAAACTACAAAAAAGTTGCAAAACGGTGGAGTTTACTCGTATCACCTTAACGTTTCCTGAATCCATTTATTTTCGTTTCTCACTTTTTATTAATTTAGCTATATATTTCATTAACGACGCAAGTGTTTAATCTTTTATAATATTCATAAGTAGATAGACTATCACTCCGTTTTACCACAGTATGTCTGCCATCCGCATTTAGGTATCACGGTACCAATTATTTTTCCATAGACCTCAGTGGTAATGTTTTGTGAAATGAATATATTTTCTCTCCTTCTTCAGCATGCATGTCACACACTGTCACAGTGAACATTCTTAGGTTGTCAATTTGACAAGGAAAACCCCAGGTACTCCATTGATTTAAGAGAGGTAACTCTGCTGTAACTTGACAGGGCTAAGAGTTATCTAGTCACTACCGACCCAGTTTCACCCAGGTGTCACGCATTAAAAACAAAAATCTTAAAAAATGCAAAATATGAATCAAATATGAATTAACCTAATCTGACATGTTGTTAAGATGGTTAACTTTTTTGAAGCCTAACAGAAATTACAACTCTTACATAATGCACAAATCACAGCTAGTGTTGTCTATTTCTGAATGTAAGGTTCACTACACTTTAAGCTCCGACTACTTAGGGGTTGGGCATTTAGTACTGTTATATCTTTAGGTCTATATCTATTTCAGCTATCCGGTTTGCTGCAAAAGATCAGTCACATGATCGTGATATTAGGTAGTGGTTGGAAGACCATGTACTTACTATACAGTTACGAGTTACCAAGGCACGTACCTGCCATGTTTATCAGACATTAATTTATACATTGAACCCATAACTCTGTATTATCGCTTTACTTAATGTTTGAATCGGTACATATTACAACTTTTGCTATTGCTGCTTATGTCTAATTTTTAACGTTTTCCTCTCTTTCTATTCCTATACAAATATCTTTGTCAGTTCAAGCGCGTAAATGATAATAAAATCGCATATGGCGGATAACCCATATAAACTTCCCATGGTGGAATAACTCTATCTTATCGCAGTATTTGCCTAACTTAAAGATAGACCTGAATGCTATATACTACTTTCGACAATCTTTTTTTAATCGACATTTCATGTGCATTGTGAAGAGAGTACATGCATTCATTCACTGGATTAGAAGATATGACCCTTTTAATATCACCACAATGCGACTTTTACGGAAACAACCGAGCGACTTTATGTAAACAGCCACATACGCACGCGCGAGCATGTGACGTCACAAGAGGAACATGCAGTTGGCTAGCAGCACGGTTACAATGAGAGCGAACATGAACAAGAATTGGAATATTCTTCCTTTTCGTTTCGTTTGATTAAGTTCACTGACAACCAAAAACAAATTCCAAAATGTAAATCCATTTTTAGTACACTACCAACCAGCCTAAATAAGTCAAAAAAAATGGCAAAATGAATTTAAAAAATAACAAACACCAAACCACTCAGGAAGTAATGAAACAAACCATCCATCCGGACAACAACAACAACAACACAACAGCAATGAATATTTATATATACTCAGTCATAGATCTATTTATTTTAAACATCTTAAATATAAAAAAAATGGAGAAAAACCCCTTAGCATCAATATATCTTCAATAAATACTGGATTAGATATTACAAAAGCAAACCAAATCATCAAAATAGCAGATAAATATGATTTTGTATACCTTCAAGAACTACACCAGTTATCAAAAAAAAAATATTAAACTAATAGAGGACAATTTAAATGCTCTCTACCTAACAGATATATACGAAAAAGATAGATACTCAGAAGTTGGGATTATCATCTACAACAAATGGATAAACTCAAATTGGAATATAAAAAACACCCAAAGAATTAAAATGGAGATTTTTGCATTTAAAATTTAATGAACTACACATCATAAATGTATATGCACCATCTACCAACAGTTTAAAACTAGAATTATACAACAACCTAAACAAATGCCTTCAACCCTACATCACGGATAAACTTTTAATGATAGGTGATTTTAACGACATTACTGACGAACGTGAGAAAAACATAATAAACGTTACGGACAGAAGATTTCAAAATCACATGAACGCACTTGTCAAAACCAACAATCTCATCGACAATTATAGACATAAATACCCTATGAAACTAGAATACACACACACATACAAATATGGGAAATCTAGAATTGACAGGGAAATACTTTGGCAAACATTGGACAAAATGTTTTTAGAAAAACAAATTCAGTAAATATCATATATAGATCCTAATAGAGTAGAATACACAGTACCTGATATTGACTGTGAGAATATATGGAGCCATTGCAACGAAATTAAGGACCCAACCAAATATGGTAACATATACCTATATTTACACAATGCATGGTGGACACAAGAAACTGCCTACCGCAGAAATATAATACACTACTTACCCAAATGTCTACTATGGAACTCCGCACAAGACAGCAAAGATAATACTAGAATGCAAACATTTAGACAATGTAACATTTATGATAAAAACGTTTTTTACGGATTTTTTTGCGTTTTTTATATTTGGTACTTTCATTTTTTTATACATGAGGAATACATGTTATAAATCTCTAAAACATATGACAAAATCACTGACTTAAGAGACTGTTCACACTTGACAACGATACAACAATGGTTCCTTGCAATGTCGGGTTCCTCTTGTGATGTCACACTGCTTGAGATCACGGAAACTGCCAAAGTTGAACTTGATTTTCGGAGATTATTCATGACATGTAAGTTTAAAGTAAATATCTCGACATCCGATAATCGCATAGGGTAGAAATTTTCAAATATTACATAAATCATTATATTTAATAATTTAGAGTTAAGTGATAAGGGGGTCTCAGGTCTACCTTTAAGTATTGTAACACTCCGGCATTATCTTAAAGTGACAAAATCCAGTTTCGTAAAGTGGCCCCTGGCAAATTTCTTAACTTAAAGTTCCATACCAGTGTAGATAAAGTAAATGCAATTCATTATTATTTGAATAGAAGATAAAGTCTGGACGCGGTATTAACAAACCCGAGGGAAAAATTATCCATAATTAGCGAGAAATACGCTCAGGTGTGTTTTCGAAAATATTACACATCGGACCGATTTTATCGCTCGGTAATTTCCGGAGTGTATATATCGCTTGACGTCATATTATGAACACGCGCCTTACTTCCGTTTATATCGAAACATAAACACAGCACGTTTTCCGTTCCATATTAGTTATTTTATCATCACAATCATGCCAAAAGCACATCGTTGAGGTACAAGCAACGGCAGCGGTGTCAGGTGTGTTGCAGCAAATTGTGGGAATACAAATGCTGATGTAACTTTTTCAGCTATTATTTTTTTTTACTAATTAAAGATATGGATATAATTGTGAACTAGGTATTTCGGATTTGTAAAATTGATGTCAGGCATGTACACCTTTCATAGCTAATCTGCAGTATTTTGATTGTGAAATATCAATAGTTGGCTAGGAAGAAGAGCTAGCATCCCATAGCAGTAATGGCTCACTGGACAGTCATTTTGGCAATTTTTCATGCAACGATGACCTATTGCAGAAAAAATATTTTATTATTACATTAAAGATATAAAAGTAATGATTTTTGTTGAAAGCATGCCTGTAAGATTCTGACTGAGGTATTAAAGTCAATTTCTTATGCAGCTAGTGGCTTTTAGACTGAACCTAAACCTAATATTTTACTGGAAGGCGCTATTGTAACTTTTGTCATGTGACAAGATAGCTAAAATATTAGTATGTGCCTTTTGCATGAACAAAGTTCACTAGCAATGGAACAAATCAGCATACTTTTCATCACCCTGGACCATCTAGATTTGTATACCTCTGTAGCAGACACATGTAAATACGTAAGTCATGTAGGCTGCCCATTTGTAGCCCAAGTTCCGTATTTGATCTCCAATGTTAAACTACTGTGATAGGCAGTCAGCAATAAGTCAAACCATTTCCAAGCCTACCTGAGAGTACATCTAAGCCACATTAAATATTTAGCTTATATGTGAACAGAAAAAACGCTAGGAGTGTGATCATTAGGTTCATGTCTTCTACCTTAAATATTAGGTGTCAAAATACGAAACTATCCAGTGAGACCTAAGTAGTTGATATTTGATACTTGTGTCTAAAGAGAGATAATACGTTTTTGCAACATGCAATTTGATAGCGAAGGAGGACAAGTATTTGGGCGTGTGTATCTCCAGCTTTTGAAGAAAGATGCACTGCAAAATCGTGAACAAGCATCAAGCTTGTAAACAGGAACTTCCTACAAATCACGATTTTACGTTATTCTAGGTTAAAATAGTTGGTAGAAGCAAGATTTTACCATTTTCCCAAACGAGGACGTCTTCTGTTGGAGGTGTGTCTTCTGGACGTTGGTGTCATCTCATGATTAGAGTCATCTGTTTATGCCAAACACATCATACGTGTGCTCGAGCTCATGGGTCTAATCAGCCTTTAATTTGGTCTGATTCAGCATCTAAGTATAGCCGAACCCATCACGGTCTGATTACGCTAGCTTTCTGCCATTCCTCCCCCATCCCGCCGGTCCAATCAAAATGAACTCGACTTTTTTGTTTGTAAACGTAGGTCATAACAGGCGTCTGACGATGATTTTAATACTTGTTGAGAAGCAAAGTAAAAGTTTATAATCGCAATGACACGAAATATAAGCCGTTTCGATCACACTCACAGGATTACCTCGATCTTAAGGAAGGATTAATACATTGTAAATCAGCGTAAGCATTACTCAAAGCTCAACAAATATTTCAGAACGGAGGTACACGGCAACCAACTCTATGCATATCACCGGGACGGATGCCAAGAACTTAATTTGGTATACAAAGGAAAGTCCCACACCAAGTGGAAATCCTTGCAGCGTTTGAAGTAATGAAACGTAACATAGAGGATATAGATGCACTCCAAAACACTGGTATGAATCGATACACGTTATACCCGAGGAACAAAGACAAACCGTTCTTAGAAATGAATACACTAGTGGTCAAAGGGATGAAAGCCACCATCAATAAAGCACCATCCATTATACGAGAAATAGGCCAGATAATGGTGGAAGTCCACGTAACTGGGCTCCCAGTAATGATTAATACAGACGAGCTAGTAGACAAAATCCGGGAAAACTTCAAGGTTAAAATAATATACCACAAAATGGCCACCATATGGGGATGTGCCCCCATCTCATCAGGGGCTAGGTTCCTATTTATGACACGAAATGATGCAAAAAAGCTGCCTACGTTCTTCTGGGTCATTGGATTCAGACTTAAAAGCTGGTACAGCAATTGTGAAGAAGATAGAATGTGCCCCAAATGTGGCCAACTAGGCCATGGGCCATGGGACTATCAAGCTGAAGGTATAAAACCATCCCAACAAGATAAATAACATCTCTAACACCTACGCAGGGGTAGCTGCAAGACATATACCTGGAACAGGAACAAAAGTAGCACAACATAATGTACAGGGAGGGACAGAAGATGGTTGGACAAAGGTCAAAAGCCCTAGGAAATCAAACAAAGCAGCAACCTTGACAGAAATTCCAGTCCAAAAATATACCAAGAGCTAACCAACAATGGAAACGACAATACTGAACCTGAGGAAAGTAGTAGGATGACGATATTGAAATTATCCGTTGTGTTCCCACTAAATCAGTCGACACCAGTAGCGGGTAAAAACTTAAAAAAAGGAAAGCTTGTAATTTCTCCACTTCCCCCAATTTATCAGAGAGCAGGGAGATGGAAGGTGAAAAGAAAGACGCAGAACCATACAACAGAATAAAAAAAGTGGACCTAAATAAGTAAGGAGAACTAAAGATCCCCGAGAACCCTAATGCTAAGAGTGAAATTGAATTTGAAGTCCAAACAGAAATAGAAGAATCAAGACTGACGACAATATGACGGAGAGAGACACTTGTATCAATCGGAACCCACAAGTGACTTTTTCTTGTCTAAAAGCAACACCACTACATTAGGGGACAATCCAGTGCCCCCGGAAAAAAAACAACGAAGGTCCATAATAAAACCAATACAATAGTCAACAAAAGCTAAACAACAACCACACTATATATAGACCTCAAAGCGACAACCTGAGTGAACAGGAAAATGGAGGAACCAAACTTCCGGCTACTGTCCATTAATGCCAATGGGATAACAAATGAAAAATTATAACGACTACAGACAATTGGAAGCTTTGATATACTTTTTGATACAAGAGCAGGGCCGACGCTTCCGCTAGGCAAACTAGGCAATCGCCTAGGGCGCTGGGCTAAGGTTCTATTTCATGATGGGCTGGTGGGGGAGGGCGTGAGTGGAAGGGGGCGCCAGATATCTGATCTCGCCTAGGGCGCCAAAATCCCTTGCAACGGCGCTGTATAAGAGACACATAACGGTTTTACAGATGAATTCTTAGAGAAAGGGGAGAACTAATTGGATTGTATTATAGTAAAGAATGATTTTGTAGGGAGGGATATAAGGGGAGTAGTGCTATAGCGGTTAAAAATAAGAAAAGTGTAAAATGGGAACAATTAGAAGTAGGAAACGTTTTTAGGGGACGATCGATTCATATACTAATGTGAGGAATCCAATTGTTAAACGTTCACATATCACCAACACATAGAAAGCAAGAACTCATTGATGAATTAGCTAAATATCTAAAAAAATTTACCATGGTGAATTTAATTATAGAAGGGAGATTTCAATTGGGTAGGGGACAATATAGACAGGACTGACAAACTAACACCATAACAAAGATTCAAAACATTCATGGAACACATTATAAAGACACAAAACGTATGAGACATATACAGGAGACTAAACATGACCAGAATTGACTACACATTTCAATATAAAATAAACAAGGGGAGTAGAATAGATAAATTATTTGGTACATTAGGGGGAACAAATAAGTATATTAGTGCAGGGATTAGTAACTTTAAATTATCAGATCACAAACTCATATATATAGAATTAAAACAATAGTGATTGCATAGTTATAGACACGTTAGTTTTGTGACTTTTGTACTGATCGGCGAATACCCGCAAACATTATCTAACCATTTAGGGTATGTTTCATACGATATGATGGGGCTCCTACAATGCACGCACGCACACACACACACACACACACACACACACACACACACATTCGGAATCTCATGGTACACAGATTTTCGTTACAAACATCCATAAACCAGCCATCTGTATAGGCTCCGAATCTGCTTCGCAGAACGGTCTTTTACTTAGGTAAAGACTGAACCAGGCTTACATTTGTAACACCTCTGTAAGCCGCCAGACTCTATATAATGAAAAATATGTCCCAAATGTGTCCAGTTTAGTCCAGTTCACTGTATTCGTACACTCTTTGCATTTATTAGAGAAAGTATGATTTTGAGGTATATTACGTTTTGTTACTTTCAGATATCTCCGGTCCCATCCACAGCCCCAATATAAAAAGACCCGTGTCTGGATCATAATTAGCAAAGTGGAGGAAGATGTTTCGTCCGTCTGTACTAAGTTCCATAGACCTCTCTAGCTCGTGATGTGTACCACATCGGATTACTGCTACATAAATAAAGTCTATTTATATAAATTAAAACTCACTTTTCAATCAACAAGGATGTGTCTGACTGTTGATGAGAAGATAATAGAAGACTAGACTAAACTGGCACAATGACGTTCGTGGTAGGAAACGCTAGAAAATCTACTACTTTCAACAAGAAATCTATGATTTGTTTCTCGAAACTTTATTAACGTCTCAGATTTACTGTTTGGTAGAAAGATACGTTTTTTCTTAAGCCACACTAGTTTTAGATAACTGGTAACAATGACATTTATATAATGTATTCATATTAGCTGTTAAAACTCGTCTTTATTGATCTTTTTGTCACGGTTCTACCGTTTATTTTAACCATAAAAGTAGGGTCAGGTTTTGATTGCTCTATATGTAGATAAATTCGACATTATCTAATATAGATTTTACTTCTATCGTTTTAGGAATTATTTTAAAAATGTTTTTTAATAGGGAATACTTATGGTTTTGTTTTTATCATGTCCATTTATTGATCACGCCTAAAGATACCTGTATCTTATCATTGTTAGGGATAAAGGACCAAGTTCCCAGTAAACTATACACAGAAGGGAACAATATTTTTTGACATTCAGTATAATTCTAAGGAAACAGATATGCATTTCTTTTTACCCCCAACTATTTCAGTTTTTTTTCGAATTCAGAGATATAACAAACATATGTTAAAATCGGTACATACATATGTTAAAATCGGTACATTGGTCTGATCGAATAGTTTGATCTGACAATAGTTAAATCAAGCATGTGTATACAGTGGCGTAGCGAGGGTTTTCGGCGTCCGGTGCAAGGCTAATATATTTCGCCCACTTCCCCCCCCCCCTCTCCCCGGCGCACATGAGAGTATTTGGCGTCCGAGGTGACTGGATAAGTACGCGTGATCCAGATTCAGTCTGAACCCGAGTTAATCTCAATCATCCAGACATCCTGACACGGACTCAGTTGTTTACTTAGTTGTTTCTTCTGAAGCACACTTTGTAAAAGTATACACTAAATCCTCCAATCCTCTTCATCCGGCGCCCCAACCCCAAAACGGCGCCCGGTGCAACTTGCACCCCCTTAGCTACAACACTGTGTATTTACGTTTTTGTTTATATAACTTCCTACCTAAGTTAACCCTGGATACTAGGGTTTTGAGGTCATTGGTAAACTTTCTATTAGTGTCAAATTAAGTAGTTATATTTATCCACGACATCACTATAGGCATATCGTATTTTAAATCTCTTTTGAATCGATAACAATAATTGTAGTGTTTTAATGGATTGACTGTACATTTTCAGGCATCGCAATATCGCTTCAACATATCAGGTGTATATTGCATGTCAGCAAGAGTACGTGTAGGAAGTATCATGTCATCTGCGTATTAAAGCAACATACAAATATATTATGTACACAGACACACAATCGTATACAATTACAAATACTTAGTCAACTTGTAACATTCAAACCGTATTAATGGATGCCTTCCGGATGCAGATTTTACCAGTCCTCCATACGTTATCAAAGGCACTTAAAATCAACAAAATCACAAAAATGTTTCTTTTTTAGAATGTCTAGTTAATTAAAAAAGACTTGACAAAATCAAAAATATTGTATACAGTAAAACCTGTCTTGAGAGACCGCAGCTATGGGAGACCACCTGTTTTGGGAGACCATAATCTCGATGAACAGATTTATTCATCATATAGTGTTATGACCTGTTATGAGAGACCACCTGTCTTGAGAGACCATTATCTTTTGTTAGAAGGGGTGGTCTTTCAAGACAGGTTCTACTATATTGCAAAGAAAACACCCCTCTTGTGTCGCAAATAGTAATCTATTATAGCACAGAAATGAAAACAGTCTGAAATGAAATATTGCGGTATAGGGATTGTCTCAAAAGCTAGCTAAACTAACAGGTCCGTAATTTGATATTTTAGTTTTGAAACCGTTTTTATTTTTAGGGACACCAGACAAATGCCCCCCCCCCCCCCCCTTTGAAATAAAATTAAAAAAGTATTCACGTATTGTTATCATCATCCCGATGTGTAGTTATGTGTTTATTTGTGTAATACATTTATTTTATTGATTTAGTGACTGCATATCTATGTTGTTCTTAGTATTTTACTTATTTTCTATTTATTTCCTTTTTAGTAAAACTGGGCTCGAGTAGGGGTCTATACGTTTTTTTCTTCTTCATATTTCTAATTGTACTTCTCCCAACTAGAGCCTCCATTTATTTATTTATATCTGTCAAACCTTTTGTAAATTGTTTATTGCATCAATAAGATGGGTTCTCTTGTGCAGTGTGGGAGCTGCACAAGTAAAGTAGTAGGTATAGCAGAGAAGACGATTCTTTGTACACTGTGTATATGTTATTGTTTTTGTTTGTATGTTTAGATTTCCCTTATTGTGGCTTTTTCCCAACTCTCTCATATGCCTGTCCACTTGTGTAGTAGCTCTATGACGTCATCATCATGTACTTCCCTCATTAAGGGTCCCTGTTCCCCTGTATCCCCTGAAAGCGTGTTAGTTTTTTTTGTTTGTTAAATGAAAGCCATGTACAGAAGAAAAGAGAAAGGTTTCTAAATAAAGTTTGACTAGTTATTCTTATTTCTTTATAGTAATTACTTGCACGCGAGCAAAAATCGTCTTTGTAATATAGTCCGTTTTTTTGTCGTTTTAGATTTTTGTCGAAATTTCCGTCAAGGAAGAATATTTGTCGTCCGTCGTATTGTCCGCTTTAAAAATTTCTTGTATCAGTTTTAGTCTCTCTTCCTTTGTCCCGTCGCATTGTGTTATAGTGTGTTATTTCGTAAAGGGGGTATTTTTGTGTAGCGTGCAATACACTTGGGTTTGTATCATGTGTCTTCGTATAGCAACTTCTTTTAACTGTTCTGTAGATATATGAATAGTAAACTTTGTATTTTTGTCGATGATACTTTCGACCAGTGCCTCCAAACTGTCCGAGTCAACTGCGAAAATTTCCTCCTCTACTTTATTCCTTATGTTTTTTCTAACGTTCTCTTTGATCCAGTCGTATGTCTTATCTGTTGCAATTCCACATAATTCATTTTGGTCTCTATATTTATATAACAGTTCTTTAATGTTCCTAAGATGTTTGACTGCTTCTAAATTTTTACTTAATTTGTTGTTAGTGTATTTGTCTTTTCTGTTCCTAATTCCGAATCCAAACCAAAATATGGACAGTGCTTTCAAGATACTTTTGGTGCATTACTTACATTTTTAAACCTATTGATTATATTTTTTGCATTTAATTAGGATTAGGCTGGGTAAGGCTAGCCCTTCATTTAGACCTATATAGTGATGCTTTTTATATAATGTGTTTTGAAATTCCATATGTAGTCAATTATTTCATAGTTTAATTATTCTAGTGTTTTATTTGTTATCTCCACAGAGTTAATAAGGTATGCCAAATCTCAATACATATACGTTTCATTTTCCATGATGTTTCATTGTAAGAGTAATGATTTGTAAGAGGTTTTATTTACTGCCTTATTACACATTAGCACACTAGGTTTACGCCGCTGTTTTTCTTATTTAGTTATTCTTCCAGTGTTGTAATGCTTTCTGTCTTTGAGTCATTTTATGGATATCTGTATCTTATCTAATATATTTTTATTTCAGTCATTTTATGGATATCCGTATCTTATCTAATATATTTTTATTTCAGTCATTTTATGGCTATCCGTATCTTATCTAATATATATTTATTTCAGTCATGTTCGGATTAATGCAATTTTATTTTCAAATTCTTTAATTCAGTGGCTGTCAAATACTTTGTAAAACACATGTATAACAAGTGTAGAATTCTCATGTGATTGATAGTTCAAGGCAACAACTACTTCGGTCACGTGTTGTTGTGTATGTGGCAATTTATAGTAGTGTCTAGCAATTGGGCATTATCCGCAAATGTGGTATCATGCCCTTCCAGGGAGCGGGAGCTCGTGGGTTCGATCCCCGGTCAAGTCATACCAAAGACTTACAAAAATGGTACTAACAGCTCCCTCGCTAGGCGCTCAGCATTAAGAGGTTAGTCTTAGGAATGATAGGCCTGGGGTCAGTATAATGTGACTGGTTGGGACATCATGCTACGTGTCTGCGGCATGCTGCCCCAGTGCTAGGCATCACTACAAATTGCCTCACTGTAGACATGGTAGCGATATGACTGAACAATTGTTAAAGTTACGTTAAAAATCCAAATCAAACAAAACAAACCAGTTATATTATCCTGACTTTTAGTCCGACCGGTAATAACGAACCAGCTTAGGCAGCTGCTAGTACCATTTGTATAAGTCTTTGATTTGACACGGCCTGGGTTCGAACGGGTGACCTCTGACATCAAAGGTAGACGCTCTAACGACTTAACTCGCTGGAGCGTTCATTTCGGTCAAGTACGCCATGCATTATTGGAGAAGAGGTCATTTCAAAATACAGTGATCCAAGGGAGTATATTTATACAGTGGATATGTCATAATTACCATAGCCGCTGACTGGATAAAAATAAGTTAAAAAAGGTATTGTTGACTACCAAAATATAACTAGAGCTATTGGAATTTCAATCTATATTTTAGTAAATGCTTTATCCAAATAATACTCCAAACCATCGGGTGGTGAACATACATGCATGCATACATACATACATACATACATACATACATACATACATACATACATACATACATACATACATACATACATACATACATACATACATACATACATAGTAGGTACGGAAAGCATTCAACACACTGTCGTGTATTATTATCTACGATATTGTTGTAGCCACCTGATGCTCATGTACACTGATTCTATTTCCTTAAGATAATGTTCAACAATGTAAATGCTATCATATTGATGCATAAATTCAGCGAATTCCGGTTGAAAGTGTTTGTCATAAACCGAAATCATTTAAATAATCAAAGTTAAAATATATAGTTTGTACGGGACGTATCGAATATTACATATCAGATTGAATTTATGGGTCAATACAAGCTAATACACAATAGCGGTTGAACTTGTTCAAGTACACACTGACCTTTTGTGGACAAACTGTGCTTTCACTTAGATTGTGCATTGTTGACGATCCTGAAGGGGCCAACAAAAGGGCATATTTAAAAATAATGGAAATATTTGCCACTAACAACTTATATTCAATAAACCATACGTATATGATTGCAGCTTTAATCAAATTAAGAAAAAATACATTTTTTAAAAAAGATACAAACTGACCAGGTAAGATATATCAGCAGTTGAGTATTTTACAAGACTTTACTTCGTTTAGTTCTGCTGTCGTGATAATCAGCAATCCTTAAGGTTAAACGAAGTATTGCGCAACATGTTGAAGGACGTTGAATACGACATGACGTCATGTCTATATACATATGCTTTCATACACGAAAATAAGTTATATTATATGAAATAATTTACTCTTTTATGTACAAATATGTATGTATATATCAGTGGTGATTTAGTGACACTGTTTATGTTATTTGTGAGAACTAGTTATCTGTGTTATTTGTGGTGTTTGTATGATATTTAAACACTCGAGGTAATACATTAGTTTTTATCCTAGTGTTTGGTCATTTGCAGAGAGAGTGATTTCAAAACTAGAATACATGTACATTTAACAAAACTCATGGATTTCGTACATTTTGCCTTGAAACCATTATTACGATAACAAAAAAGTGGCTACAGATTTAAACTCATAATTCAGTAGGTAATGAAGTTTAGAAAACCGAATTACTATAGTTAATTCACCATGTACAAAAAGACATCCTAGATGAGGATATGAATATTCCAGAATCTAGAGTTTGGTGAACATCATAACGATATTGACTACCATTATGCTATTATTATTATTATTATTATTATTATTATTATTATTATTATTATTATTATTATTATTTTTATTATTGTTGTTGTTTTTGTGATTATTATTATTATTATTATTGTTGTTGTTTTTGTGATTAATATTATTATTATTATTATTATTATTATTATTATTATTATTATTATTATAGAAGAAGTAGTAGTAGTAGTGGTAGTGTCATTATTTTTTTCATTATTGTTATTTCTGGTATTATTATTATCAGTATAACTATTATCATTATTATTATTGCTATCATTTTTATTATCATTATTATTTTATTATAATCATTATTATTATTATTATTATTATTAACAAAATGCATGGCAAATTGTGTTGCTGTCTTCACCATAAAATGTTTATTATGTACAACATAGCATTCCATAATATGTTAGAAAAAGGGATGTTCAGGACTGACTGGAATACATTTTATGTGTGTAGTAAAAGAGTCTTGTTCAATTTCTCAAAGTTTTATTTAACAACCATTTCTCTTTAACACTAAATGGATTACTAATAAGTGTAAGTGTGATTCATTTCCACCACACACATACTCCATAGTTCTGTACACTGCATCAACGTATGTGGATAAAAAGGCATGGGAATTGTTTTTATTGTAAAATATTCTTTCGGATACTTACTTGTTAAATGGCGCACGATATTTAAACAAATGGGACATCACTATTGCCATAATTTGTAGCCATTTCTTCAGAATCGTTGTGTAATACACACCTACCTATACATAATTGTACATTTCCAATAGCCCATAACGTTAATGGTCTTTGGATGAAATGAACATTTCCAAAAACCAATAACGTTAATGGCCTGGATGAAATGTACCAACCAGGGGTCACGTTCTGTTCCCAATGCTTGACGTTTTGCAAGTATTTGCGGTCTTGCCACAATACATATATCAGTACCTTTATTTAGAGTTTATATGTAGTGCATTCTTTTGCATTCCGGGCTACAGTATGTTTCATTCCTATTCTGTCTGTTTTTATCAACTGTTGCATATAAACAACACAAAATTATGTCAGAAAATATTGTGACCTTAAATGTTTGCTGGACATTCTTGTCTTTAGATGCAGGTTTAGATGTGATACTATGTAGTATCTAGATGATATGGTTAACCGTTTTACGGCACATAATCCAGCAACACATGATGCCACAAAAATAGAATGGCTAAATGTTTTACGGCATATGGGACAGCAACACATGATGCCACAAAATTAGAAAGGCTAAATGTTTTACTGCATATTGGCTTACACTATATGGCAAAAAATATTGGTGCTTTTCTTACCCCTTCACATTTCGTCACAATACTTCTGATACAAACCCTAGTTTTTAACAACACATAGCTGTTACCTCACCCCCTCCGTGAAATTAAAAAATAATAGTTTAAAATATCTTTGCATAGAAAAACTCAAATTATATAAACGCGATATAAATTATCTAATAATTTAAAATTATTTTGATGAGCGGGTTTTGATTTTGAAAACCTATGCTAAAGAGATTTTTGTTGTAAAAATTGAAATAGAAACGAAAAAAAAAACCCCACCTCTAGAACATATGAATCTTACTAAATCATTTCTTAATGTTCGCCTCCTCTGAAGAAGATAGCGCAATGCATCGTATATAATTCTTTCTCTGCAAAATGGTGATGGTGCTGTTTTGTCACACACATTTTTCAAAACTCACCATCTTTATAGATCGCCTCACAATTCGGACTACCACCTTCCTTGGTGCATGACGTTATATTTGGACGACCTTTTGCTTTTACGTTTCGTTGATCCTCATACTTTATTATGGCATATTTGAATAAATGTTTCTTAAACAAGGAACAATAGCCATGTTGTATGCTGTTATCGATGTTAGCGTATTTATCTATAAGCAAATAAATATACGGAGAAAGAAGTAGGCTCCCTTCTTTTCTCACATATGGTAAGATGTTTAAAATATTGATTAAAATCTAACGATTATTGGATGTTTGATATCTACATTCAAATTGAAGCAGACTTAGTGCATCTAAGGTGTCACACTAAAAAAGACAAATGACTGAAACTGGTAAACGGAAGAAAAAAATTGATAGAGCGTTCAGATCATGTGAAATGTACAGGAAAATAAATACTCATGGTAGAGGATGAATTTCATTTTATTTGCGTTTGCCTAGTACATGATATTATTAGACAAATATCTAAAATATATTATATGCAACCAAGAGTTTGAAAATTTGTCTCGCTTAAGTCTAAGTGATGTAGTGACGATGTATTATTTATGATACTACTTGTCCATATCACTTGCTAGTAGAGAGGCTATTTATCTCCATCATAATTAAATCATGTGAAAATATTACTAGTTGGAAATAAGTGTCGAAATAAGCATAGAAGTCAATCAAGAATTAGTATTTCATCTGTATTAAAGAAGATGCAGCGTTTCAGAAGTGTGCATCACTTTGTATTTTGATCCGGAGGCCTAAATTATTTAATATTAAAAAAGGTTTGATTATAATACGAAAACAGGAAAACATACCCACAAAAAGCAATAGGGAAGACGGATGTATGTATATAGATTGGATTTCTAGTACTACTTATTGCCACCATTTCTTTTTTTTTTTTGGGGGGGGGGCACCAGACAAATGCCCCCCCCCCCAATCAAAAAAGAATTTCTAAAAAAGTTTATATGTATGTGTGTTCCCCCCGATGTTTTTATGTTGTTTTTTATTTATATTTTACTTGTAAAAAGTCCATTTAATTTCCCCTTCGGGGTTATAAGATAGTTTGACAAGGGGTATTTTTTTCCCTAGTGTATCCTAAGTATTCCTTACTAGTTGGGATTTGATCTACCCAATCTAGTAGGTTACTTTTAATTTTTGATGACCATGGCTAGTGGTCTCTCATCCTTGTGTATGCTATATGTGTGATGCTATTCGTGTGTTTGCTATCAAAGTATATTATATACTTGTGTATATGTTAAGGATCGCCATATTTCCAATTGTACCAGTTGTCTTATCTTGCTATTATCTTCTCCAAAATGGAAGATAGCTTTTAATGTTTTTAGCATTTAATTAAGTTTTGAATTTTTGAATTTTATGTAAAATGAGGTGCGTTATTTAATATTTGATGTGTGTCTCAATTTACTTACTTTATTATTTGAATAGGTCCGTTTTCCTTGAAGCGAGAGCTGCACAAATTTATTTGACTGTGCAGCTCCCGTCTCAATTTGTCCGGCCCTCGTTTATTTATTCGGTAAATCATAAGAAAAGGTCCAAAATTGTTTTAGTTTCCCTTAAAATGGGAGTCAAGACTATTGCGGGAGATAGTCTCGACAGATAAAGCATGGATTTAGTATCCAGAGCAAAAAGAAAAAAGAAAGAAGAAACACTAATTTAAATATTTGGGTGGTGTTTTCCAAACTTCCACAGACCTGCTCACTTCGCGTGGCACCCTGTGATTTAGCCATGTGGCGTCCTCATATGTACTTCCCCCTCACATTATTAATTTCTTAATTTTTTTTTATTTTTTTTTTCTTTATTTTTTATTTTTTTTTTTTTTTTTTTATTTTTTTTTCTTCTTTTTTTGTTAAATTAAATTAAAGTCAAAAATTTAAAAATAAAAATTTAAATTCAAAATTTAAATTTAACTTTAAAATTTAAATTTAAATTTTCCATGGTGTTATTTTTCCTTAACCTTCATTAGTGGTCCACACCTTATTAACGTCTTCGTTATATAGTCCGTTATTTGAGCAGCAGAGAGGGCGAACCTCACAACGTTTTCAGACAAAATTTTGATTGAAATCTTAAAACGAGCCTTCCTACGATCTCATTTTAACCAAAAAAAGGGCGAACCTCACAACTTTCCGGCAAAAAAAGTCGATTGAAAAATCTCATATTTTAACTAAAAAGAAATATCTCCATTTGCCATATGGAGATTTTTACGATTTTTTAATTAATTTTGGTCGCAACTTGTTGTCGTTCACCCTCTCTGCTGCTGAACTTTCAGTTCTAAGTTAATAATTTTTTTACGACGAAAATCACTAAGATTTCACAAACAGACTAATCGCTAACACCTCATGTTGTAGATCAATCAGATTATTGGACTGGTCAGTGAGTTTGAAATTAATTCTGGTTAGCGAATTATTATGACACCGCATATAGACTGGATTAACCGGAGACTCAATTATTAAAAATCCTGGAGGGGCTATTGGTGCAAATGAATACAAAATATACCCTTGCTGAGCTTGATTTGATCGTTCGAGATTTATTTGATAACTACCTTCGATAACGTCACACACTAAATTTAACGCTATCACCGAGGATATATTCACGTTGAACGGAGCGATATGTCTGCCGCCACCGTCTGGGTCATTATTGTGTTTAAGGGTTTTTATTTATGATGATGCTGTTTTTTCCATGCATCATGAATTATTTTGAAACCAACATCGATGGTATCACTGAGAAGTTTTTTTAGTTCTGGTACGTTATATCCTGGTAGTTTAAATGTTGGAATGTCTTCTTCGAGTATATTTTATACTGTCACAAATTCTGTTCTCGTTATAGGATTACTGTCACCTAATATAACTTGAATAATTCGTAAATTAAATTTTCCCATATCGTCAATGATTTTATTGCATGTTTCTACGACGCTGATAAATTCATCTCGGGTGAGAGAGCCAGATTTAAGAGATATTAACAGCAGCGAAAAATCATTATTCATTGCTGTGAAATTTTCATAGATGATATCTTGTCGAGTTGCGTGATATATTGGGTTGTTGTACTTTTTCACTACAGTGAAAACTATCAATTCCTTGTATTCTTTATAATTTTTTATTGGATTATCAGGTTTTATCCTCTCTGTGATATAATCAGATTTTTTAGGTTCGGGTATATCAACGGTTTTTCCGCCGGGTGGTAATTCAGGCCATCCTAGTACGGTTCTAATAGAACTCTGGTAGATATCTACGACGTATCCTTCTGTGCTTATTTCAGTGGCAGATGATAGCGTCGGCTCATGAACCGTTATTGCGATTTTTGATTCTTTTCCAGTAATCGATTTTATTCTACGCGCGAATTCATTATTGATTTGTTCAATTTGATATGATCCGGTTGGTATCGAAACGACGTTCCAGTCTGGAGTCCCGTCTGGTTTATTCTTATTCGCGAACACCAAGGAATTATTCGGTTGCTGACCACCAAATGATTTTGATCTGATATTAGGCCAACTGTGATACATTCGTAGTTTTGCAAGCGCTATCTCCTTCACGGGGACTGGGCTAGGGAAATTTACACTAAACTCGGGTTTCGTAGATGTTATTGATATCATACTTGTTTGTACTGGGTTTGTATTTTCTACTATTCGTTGAAGTAATTCCATCGGTGTTGTCATCGTTGCTATACTGTTGTTGTCGCTCTAATTTTGACATCGCAGAATCAAAAATACTGACCATCACTGAGAACTCACTATCCGATATCGTTGATGTTATTGATATCATTCTGGTTTTTGGGTTCGTGTTTTCTAATTCCATCTGTGTTGTCATTATTATTATACTGTTGTTGTCGCTCTAATTTTGATATCGCGGAATCAAAAATACTGAGCATCGCTGAGAACTCACTATCTGATATATTTGTATTATCGAGTGACGACGATATCATCGAGGATAATTGCGAGTACGCGTTTGATACAATATGAAATTGAATTAAGTAATCTTGCAGTTTACTCTGGATGCATGATGATATCTTCTTTGTTATCCCGGTTGATATACCCGCGATTGTAGCCACCGCAGAAATGCAAATTGGAACTACGACCGGGGCAATCATTGTAACAGATGCTAGTATTATTCCGGCACCAGTGAGAACGCTTGACACCGAGTACATAGTAATATCAATCGCGGTGATTCTTCGTCGGTATTTTTTTATTTGTATTTGATACTCCTCGGCGAGGGTTTTGAGTCTAGTTTGAAATTCTCTGACCTGATAATAGCGACATTGCGTTGATGAAATCATTTTTATTTTAAATCCGCTAGCGTTTTCAATTGTGAAAACTAAAGGATTTTTCTTTCAATTTAGTTATTTACTTCGCATACGAATTCTAAGCACCAGGTTATTTTTGATCTAACGGTGTTATCAACCGCGACAATCTCAAATTCTTCTTCACCTCCGATAATTACTGTTGCGGTGCCACCAAAGTAGGTTTTACCGCTTACGATGATATCAAATTGCTTGTTAGAGATTAACGTCATCCTGTAGATACTACCATGGGGCCACTCATCGATATTGACTTTCAATTTAGCATTAGAGTTTTTTACCCAATCAAAGGTCCCATGCTTTACCCTTTCAGAGGTTTCTTTTAGTTTAAGAATATCGTCGTAAACGTCGAGATAGGTTTTATTGATTTCGGTATTTTTCATCATCGTTCCATCATCGCGTTTAAAAAATGAAATCAAAAGGAGGTCTATTCCCAAACTTTCTTGCATGCCATAATGCCGGCTGAGTTGAGAATATGTCGTTGTGATATCATAACTTTCAGAGCCCTCAAAGAAATTTTTAGCCATTTCGCTGATGCGTTTTTGTTCGTCAAACGCGCTTTTAATTTCCGCGAGAGTCATGCCTGTCAACGATGTGGTTTCAGACGCAGGTGTTCTCCCTAAAAATTTATCAACGATGGTATAAAGTGTTGTTTGTCTCACCATAAACATATTAATATCTTTGAGAGTCATTGTAGATGTAATTGGGACACCAAAGAAATTATTAGCGACGTAGGCATTATGAGTATGCTTGCCGATAAACTCGTTGATTTCAGCGAGAGTCATGCCAGCCACAAGCGGGGTTCCAAAAAACTTAACAACGACGTCGTTAGTGGGTTTTTGTACTTTTTGAAGATTTTCTATTAGTTTAGAAATATCATTGTAAATATCAAGATATTTTGCCTTGATTTCATTTTCATTCATCATCCTCTCCACGTCCTTGTTAAAAAAGAATAGCGATAGAAAGTTTTTGATTTCAGCGAGAGTCATGCCAACCACAAGCGGGGTTCCAAAGAATTTATGAATGACATTTTTGCGAAAATTATTATAACCTCGTATATGATCATCAAGATTACGGTCTTGGGCGGCAATTGAGTCGGTGATCGTAGACACAAGTGCGCCTGGTTTAAGTCGTCCGCCGCTGGAATACAGCGCAATAGAGTTTTCAGCGGCGTCGTGTTGTTTAACCAAAATATCATTCAACGACACATTACTGCTTTTTAATTTACCCTGGAGATCTTGAAATGCAACTATTTCCCCGGGATCAACATCTGTTAAATTTAACGTATCAGCGATTTCATCTTCGATTAGTTTTTTTATATCCTTGTTAGAATCACCGGTTGCAACGCCATCGGGTTTAGGTTTCATAGGTCTTCCCCAGATATCAATCATATTATTGTAAAACTCTCTCTCTCTCTCTAAAAAGCGATTGCTGGTGTATTCATTCACGACAACATGAGGTGGTTTCCCCCTTGGGTTACCCAAGGAGTTAGAAATAGCATCAAGAGCATTTAATACTTCGCTGCCGCATATTGGTGGATCATTCATTTGTTGTGTTGGTAGCGTAGAATACCAAGTCTTCATTGGAAAAGTTTTTATATAACGCATGAATTCCTTCGGCGGTGCTAATCCATATGAATCAAAATAGACAATCCCACGTGGTTCAATAGCGTATGCAACCCAGTGAGTACCAGGTCCGGTGCTGTTATCGAGATTAATGATACCGGTTTCAACGCTGTTGGGTTGTGTCGGTAATTGATCCTTCATAAAAACACCTCTGAAGTTTTTTATGGCGAGTCTTTTAGCAGCATCAATTAAATCAAAATTGGACATAGGCACTAGTAAACCGGTCCTAGTCTTAGACCTTTTCCGCTGTACCACGAATACGGGGTTCCTGGTAGTCTTAGACCCTTTCCACTTTTTTTTATACCCCTTCCCAGTTGCTTCCTTTAATGCCATTCCTGCCGCGGTACCAACAGCCCCTAATGCTGCCGCTTTAGCCATCGCTGGGGCTGCTGCCGCAATCAACGCTGAAATCGCAGCTAGCAACGGGAATATAACGCCTGTTTTTTCCATGTTTTTGATAGCAGCCGCAGAAATAGTAATCTGGACACCCTTTTTTGCTACAAGTGCATCATTGAAATGTTTTACTTGACGAGTTGTCAGCGATAATTTATTCGCCCCGCCAGTCATTTGATTGGGTTTCAGCGTAATTGTGGTTCCACATTGCTTAGCTGATTTGGATTGCAATTTTTTTAATTGACCAGGTGTCAACGACACATTGATATTACTATACGACATTATACGTAATAGATTAATTCTAAATAGAGGATTTCAATTACATGTTTTCCACTGGCGCATCTACCACTCTCATTCTTCCTCCAACACCTTCGAGTAGCATTGATTTGTCGCTGAGAATGACAGCAACCGCTCTATAATTAGCAATAGCACCACGAGTCACATTAGCTCTAAAGTGTATATCAACGACGGATTGTCTTGTTAAATCGAGATGTTCCAGCGAAAAGTAATAGATCGGATATAGATTCTTAAAATCAAATTGTGATATTTGCAAACCAGTATCGACATTTTGATCGCGTGCCATGAACGACAACAATCTATGATACACGAGTGCAATATGATTTTGACCGTAATCAAGTTGCACATCTTCGGATGGTTCCTTCTGGCCGTCTATTCTCAGTGAGACGTCTTTAACACCTAATGGATCAAATATCATATGACTGAAACGTTGATCGCCAACTCGTGTGTTATCCTGTAGCGCTACAAATATATGACGTGGAGCTGAAACACCTTGTTTTGATGCTAGATTCCACGTGAATAACCCGTTCAGATTTGATTGTTTAACATCTGTACTCACGGTTAACCAACTTAACAACGACTTTCCTCCTTGGTCCATAAATGATAGTAATCTTCCTTCAGCGGTGATTGATGGAGTCAACACTGGCATCCACAATGATATTTTTGTTAAAATAACTTTACCGGCATCAGCATTGGGATTTGCATTGTCTGCTGGAATCCTCCAAATTGCGTCATTATCATCACCCTTTCGTACAAGCGCTACTGTATGCTTCGCCCCGTAGATAACTTTTCTGACGTTTCTACAGAATCCAAATATGTGATGCAGTGGAATAGCGCATGAAAATGAATTACGAGCCCCTTGCAACATTGAAATACGTGTTGCGGCTCCTAGATTGAAATTAACGTCGTTGCTTATAATCATATCCTCGGCATCAATATTAGCAGTGCCAGCATTATTCTTTGGTCGTCTTACAACAAATTGAATTCCTCCAGCGGTATTTTTAACATCTTTTGCAAACATCATAGAAGGTCCCGCCGATCTTGTATAATCATCAGAATATCTCGCTAACCCGATTATTGTTGTAGCCACATCAACATCGCGATCTATCGACTCGATTTCTTTTCCATCAATGAGGTATCTTGCACTCTCAAATAACGCCATGATACCATTATTGACAAAACCGACTTGAGTACCAGCTGGATACGGTGCTGGTACAGCAGTAGTATCAGCAGCTGTTACAAGTTCTCCTTCTACTTCGATAAACGCTTCAGCGGGTAGAAAATATTTACTGGTATCATGGACTTGAAGTTCAATTCGCGATCGACTATTTGCGTCTATTGCATGATAGGCATAATATTGATAATCGCGTACAGAATCATCCTTGCCAACTGGGGCGTCTATATCAAACGCCGGATCATGTGACTTTTTGAACATTTTATTCTATTTATCAGAGTCTAAATCGTGAAATCGTAAACGATTTTCATCGTGAAAAACGCTAGCGTGAAAATCCGTAGGATTTCAACGACGTGGTTTTTTAAAGCCGCTTCCTGCTATCATATTTGCAATATTGCTTTGGTCTGGAGTTATCAACGATGGTAAAGCCATCGACGCTAGTTTTTCGTCTACTGCGTTATTTATTATTTTACTAACCCGTGCAGGCATTTCCGCTGTAGACGGTAACGGTTTCTTTTTTCGTGATTTCACCAATGATGTTAATTTATTCTTCGCGGCTGAAAACGCTTTCCCGGCAAAATCTCCAACGAAATCTCCGATTTTGCTGGTACCCTTATCACGAATAACATCAATTGCTTTCATTGATAATTGTTTAGCTAACGGCATCACTTTTGGAGCCATTCTTGCAAATAACCCCGCAATGGTATTACCTAAACCATCACCATAGTATGCTTTATAAACTGGAAACCGTGAATTAACTACATAGACGGGGGTTGGTTTATCATGATTGTAACGTATGATCATTATTTGAAATCAGAAACAATTTTTCCATTGGAAACGCTAGCATTTTTATTCAGTCCCGGTGATTAATCACTGTGATAATCCTCTACTAACTCGCCAATGAAATCTCGGTATGCGCTGATATCTATGATACCACCTTGAAATAATCGTCTACAGATATCAGCTGCTTCATTAATTATTTCCGGTGAGTTGTTTCCAGCTCGGAAACCTCCTACAAGAACTTCTAATCGTGATATATCACTGAGAACACTACCAGGACATGAACGCTAGCGTTTTCACTGGAATCTGGCAATCCACTTCCGCTAAAACCAGTTGCTTTATCCAGTTTATCTAAATAGGTTTCTTGTAAATAATCAGGATCATCATCATCATCAGGTGGTAGTTGTTGTTGTTTTTTAGGCGAGTAGACTACTTTCTTTGCAGGTTGCTGTCGCCTTCCTCGCAATTTTCGCGTTTTTTTTTGTTGTTTAAACTCTTCGTATTGTTTATACACTATACCCACCGCATTGATATATTCAATGTATGATGCACTATTCTTCTTAATTCTACCTGTTTTTTCAGTTTTGATTTTGTAGAATATATCAGCCCAATGATCTAAATTTCTAACAAACTTATAATGTTCTGGTTTCAACATATTTTTCCTGTTTTCATAAGTCGTAACAACAAGCGCAGGAATTTCTGTTGAATCAGTCTTATTAATTTCTGCTAACCCCGCCTCGTTAAATATCACGCGTAAATCATCTACTATTTCTGTTGATTCCATTTTTTGTACAGCCTGTTTTGTTTGTTCAGTTTTCGCTGCTATTTTTTCGAGTTCACCGATAACAGATTTCCCCGTCTCGGAAACATCTCCCAGTATAGCACGCTCTACCCCTTTCGTTGCTGTGGTTACTGGTTTAAACAATTCTTCAGATCCCAAAGCAAAATCAGTTTGTAAACTCTGTCGTTGTTGCAGTTTATTTCTTACAGAGTCGCGAATTGGTATAAATTTCTTGATTGCATCAAGTCGTTCACGAGCCAATCGGGTCGTTAATGCTTCATTGACCATTATTTGAAATCTTAAACAATTTTTCAATTGCAAAACAATTTTCAGTTAATTCAACACTTCGGATGATTTTTAACACGATCATGGAAGCGTTTTAAGGGCGTTATCAGTGATGGCGCAAGTGTCATAATTGTATATAAAATAATTAATACTGACACTTGTGCCGCTTTTTGTTACATGTCAGACATGTCAGATGATTTTTAACACGATCATGGAAGCGTTATTTGATTGTTTTAAAGGCGTTATCAGTGATGGCGCAAGTGTGGAAATTGTATATAAAATAATTAATATCACACTTGCGCCATTTGACATTTGATCAATCGGAACCATCATATCAACTGAACCATCCATTAACAGCCTATCGATTTTTTATTCAGTGTGAAATATTTTTTATTCACTGATTTTGTTGTTTTCAATCAAACAATGCTAAAAAAAAATGAAAATCTCTCTGAGGGTCGGTCACAATCAAAATCTCTTTGAAGATCGGTCACGGTCAAAATTGTTCATTTTCTTAAATTAACGCCCGTAGGTTTCTAATTTTAGAATTAACCTCCTTTTTCAATTCGTATTCGTGACCTAATTCTTTCGCATTCGTTCTACGATAGTATATAACGGAGCGAACACACTTACGTCACTGGAGAATGCAAGAGAGTCCCGAATAGAATTCTGAATTCTTTTGATGAGCGCGTATTTCTTTGGCAGCATATATTTATTGTTGTTAACTCCGTATTCTATATCCTGAAAATCTGACATGATTTGATCAGGATTTAAACCATCTGATAGTTTGATATCCTGACTTTTCAATTTTGAAATTTCATCAATAATGCTATTCATTTTTTCAGAATTCATTATTCTATAACAATTATATATTTCTAAATGAAAAATATGACGCATCAGACATAACTAAATTTAATTTTCTGTCCGCGATTTTTTGAAAACGCAGATCGATAAACCCCCTCTGCAACAAATCGTACTGAGGCTCTACAAATATCGAAGTACCCACTGGCTTCATTCATAGATTGAAATATTTTTTCTTCGTTAGTTGTTGTATTCAAAGATTTTACGGGTCTCGCTTTTTTTGAGCAAGTACCAGTCTTTCCTCGTTTCAAATTCTCACCTTGTGTGATAGCTTGCAGATTTGATAAAGAATTATTCATTGGATTAGAATCAATGTGATCAATAACAAAATCATTCTCGATTAATCCATGGAAACATTCAAATACGAAACGATGATTGTAATAAGTTTTCTTTTCTTTCCTCCTCCATACAGTAAACTTCAAATACCCTCGATTATTCACAACACCAACTGGTTTCTTAAGTCTACGGTTTCTGACAGTACCATCACTGGATGCTTCATAATTTGTAATCAGAGGGTGTAGTCTGAATTCTTGGTTCATTTATATACTATACTATTGTTTGTCTAATTCATTGTTTGGTCTAATGATTACATCTTTGGAAAATCTTTCGATGTAGTCTTGGGGGGTTCTTATGACTTTATCCTTGACTTTGTCAACGTCAAGGACGTTTTCAGGGTCATAATTTCTGATTGATTGTCCATTTTTTATTCTTTTGTCATAATAACGCTTCAATTCCCCTATATCGTTTACCACCACAGCGTAGACATAACTGCGATTCCCCCCTTACCCCAACCCCACATCGTATGCAGGGTAATGGACCAAGGCTTCCACGACGAAAGCTTTGCATATGATACCCACAGAATTCCTTTCTGCATGATTTGTTACACGGAGTCGTTGATCCAATCATGAGCCATTTGTAGTGATTCATTATATATAAATCTTTCATTTAAATGCTTGTTTTAATTATAGTATGAAGAAGTTTGAGAGATTATCGAAAATTAAGCCTTGGAAAAATGCTCAATTCAATACTGATCAGGAATTTAAGAGATTATTGAAGATTAATCCTAAATTTAATCTCGATAAACCCAAAAAACGTCCAAGAGACGGAAACATGAAAGAGTTTAAGAGATTATTGAAGATTAATCCTAAATTTAATCTCGATAAACCCAAAAAACGTCCAAGAGACGGAAACATGAAAGAGTTTAAGAGATTATTGAAGATTAATCCTAAATTTAATCTCGATAAACCCAAAAAACGTAACAAAATTAATCTCAAACGTCCAAGAGACGGAAACATGAAAGAGTTTAAGAGATTATTGAAGATTAATCCTAAATTTAATCTCGATAAACCAAAAAAAACGTCCAAGAGATTACCCTGGAAAGATGCTCAATTCAATCTTGATATAGTTACTAATACACCAAAGAATACAATTCTTGATAAAGCCATGATTAGTAAAATCAGAGACTGTTTTAATGAATTCAAGCGTGATGGAGCATCTTATTGTTGGTCAACATTTCGAATTGATGGTGTTGTTGACGCTACCATGAATGATGAAAAAGCAGCAGTGATAATTTCACGTGTTGGGGAAAAAAGGTATTTTTTCCGAATAAAATTCATTATCGAAGTCGATGGCAAATGGATTATTAGGGATAAATTTGAACCAATCCTTAGGAATAAAAAAACGATCACACTGAGTAGAGATTCCAAACCAGGAATTCTAAGTGGAATCGACAAACCATACTACGAGAGATCTTATCCTGTAACAGCAGTCTTTTATGGAATATACCCGCTAAATGATAAACCTGATATTACAAAACTAGCTTCTATGAAACTATCTTCGACGTTGAATTGTGTAGCAACACGGGTAATGGAACACTTCACAAATTCCCCCCGAGGAAATAAACTAACTGATCTGCGACGTAAGAAAATAACCGAATGGGAACTGACAGTGAAACAGAACGGTGCAAAGATTTCTGATATAGCTAAATTAGAAACATCATTAAGATTCCCAATAACCGTTATGACGATAACCGGAAAAGTATTACACGAACCGAAATATAAATTACAAGGAGCGCCAATTGAAATTATTGATCATAACAAACACGCGTGGACGGCTGCAGTAACAATATTTCCACGAGAACGAATCGTGAAATATATCCCCAAGGAGTTCGTCGGGGATGTTTCTTATAATGAGAAATTATTCGATGCTATTCACGCGTTGTGTAAAGATGATCCTGTGTCAGTGTGGTTACTTAGAAGTGATGAAGATCCCGAAATAGGATTCGATCAATTTGTAAGACCAAATGGTGAATTATATCGCGTTGAAGAGTTAGATAACAGAATGAGAAAAATTGCAAATGATTTTTCACCGGAGAGTTTCCATGAAAAACTACTCACGGATAGTTTTACTATTCCATCAGTGGTAGCTCACTTTGCAAGAGAAAAAAACTCATGGCGTCCAACACGAAGTGATTTTCTCGAACACGTTAAATTGAGTTGCGTCGAATTTAGTCATGGAGGACTGTGGAATACAAAATACTCACGTGATGGTATGATTTCAATTGATATATCCGCGTGTTATCCTGGAAGTTTTCTCGGGTATGGGGAATGCTCTGAGTATTTTAAACGATTTGGACACCCCACGCATGAAATGACTCGTGTTGCGATTAATGGTCCATTGCCTGATTTTGATTTAACTGGATTCGCTCGTGTGATATCATTCGAATTAGCTACAGGGTTACATCCGTGTAGCTATCTTTGGCTTGGTAGACACCTATCTGAAAAGGCCTAGATACCAATAGTGTTATTGCGGTATATGATCGAGTGTGAGATGTTACAATCATTAATTGTCAGTGAGGCGATTATATGCTATCGAGCTCAGAAAGAAGTTTGGCTACCACAACCCGATCTAGATAGAATAATTAGCGAACAGCGAAAACTGTTTCCAGATTTCAATGAAGAACAAATCATGGATAGGTCTAAGAAGGTATTTGAAATTAAAAAAGAACAAGCAAAAAATTTTGGACGAAGAATAATCGGTAAATTTACCCAGGGTGGAAGATACGACAATGCAAAATACTCTTCGCGGTTGATCATAGACGTCGCTGAATACGATTTTATTGTAGCGGATTTAACGAAACAGGGAAAACTTATATCCCGTAAGGATGCTTTTCTATCCAATGGTGAAAAATTAGGTACGGTTGTTACCTACTGTGATGGATATAATTCCCAGTACACACACTTAAGAAGTTCTATGCTAGCCTATGCTTGTATTAATCTATTTTCGATGATAAATAGATTTCCTAATACCGCAGTTAGAGTAGCCACTGATTCGATGTATATACATAATAAATACAAATCAGCTGTAGCGGCATTCACAGATCCCGAGGAAGCGTGGGGACGTTGGCGATTTAAAAAGGAAACACTATATGAGTATTGCGAATCCGCAGACGTTGCCATGGATGATAAATATCTTTGTTGTAACCGTATTGAAATTCAATCAGAATTTTCTAATGCACCACCGGTATCTGATCCAATCTGTATATACAAGACAGTTTATTTAAACGGTTGTGGTGGGTCAGGAAAGGCAACTCGTGCAATCGAATTATTCCGTGGGAAAAGTCGTACGGATTTCACAAACATGATTGTGTTAACACCGACTCACAGACTCGCCAGAGAGATGAAACAACGAGGGGTAAATGCCTGTACTTATCACAGTTTCTTTCGATGGAAGGGTGACAAATGGACTCCTGAGCGTATGGGTGATAAATTCATTCCTGAAATCATAATTTGGGATGAAATATGCACAGTATCATTAGATGTATTACAAACATTTCTTGAGTGGTTGTTAAACAAAAACACAAAAGTCGTTATGTGCGGTGATCACGGCCAACCACCACCATTTATCGGTGCATCCCCACATGAATGGCTAAAGGGTTTTGTAGATTACTATGAAGAAATTAACACTGATTATAGATCACTTGATGAACAATTACGAGAGTTCAAAGCGCTAATTAGATTACAACCAGATAGAATCCAATGTGAATGAGCGCGTGAAGTGATTTCAGAGACTCCAATGAATGATTTTTGGGAAACGTGGAGACCAAACGATTTGATAATTGCAAGTAGAAAGATAGTCAGAGACGCACTTCAGATGAAGTTATTTGAATTGCATCAAGAAAAATTTGCAACGCTTCCAGTACCGTTGTGTTATAGGCCTTCGGATACACGAAAACAGAATATCGAAGTTGATATTCCAGGACAGAGTGAAAAACAAATTTTCTCGTATTAAATGATATTGTGCTGGTTGATATCAGCGTCGTTGAAGATGCATTGCGTGCTAATAAATCCCCGTGGACGCTAGGATACGCAGCGACGATACATTCTTCACAGGGATTGACTATATCGGATACAATTGTTTGGATGGTAGATAATCGCATCGAATGGTCAAATTTAGTCTATCTTGCAGTATCCAGAGTACGAAAAATAAATCAACTTCGAAGAATTGTTTTCGATGATGAAATCATTGGTGGCGATGATAATGACACAACAATGGATGATATTGATGTTAAAATTATTGATAAAAAATTATCCGGTTGCAAACAACAAGACAAAAAAAACCAACGAGAATTTGACATTGATGCTGGATTAATAATCACGCTGAAACAACAACAGAATAATCACTGCGCAAGTTGCAATTGTATAATGCATTGGCGTTATTTAGATAAGGATCCTCGCCAATTTACCGTAGACAGAAAAAATAACAGTCTCGGTCATGTCAGAAACAATGTGATGTTGACTTGTCTTGAATGCAATAGACGCAACGGCGCTAGTTAAGACCCTGTGGTGGTAATTGAGTATCGTCAGGAATCACATGGAGTTGTTCGCGTGTAAAACCCCGTTGAGGGGCAGTTGAATCCAGTTTATAGATTGGAGGTCTACCAGTTGATCGTGTTATAGTAGATATCTTGTGTGCAGTAACACTCCAAATAGGATCAGTAGCCCTTTTTGTGCCACCTTCCAGCTCTCCTGGTTCGTATAAATACCTAACAGTGACATTACTACCAAGAATTGGTTGGGAAACGCTAGAATCATTTTGCGAAATTCCTTCTATTTCCATTTTAGGTATAGACTTCTTTTTAATCGCGTTGATAGGTTTCATGTTAATTGTTCGAGTAATCTCGTTATTGAGCGTGGTAATCACAGCTGGTAATCTCTTAACCCATTCACGGGATCTTTTATCCTGAATAAACTCCTTCGCGTATTGATATCCAAATAACCGCTCTGCAAGAGTCCGATTAAATCGTTCTACAATTGCCTGATCACGATGTAGCGCAGTATGCCCTCGTCTGATGGTGACATTGTGATGTTTCATCGCTGATAAAACAGCGCCTTGAAATTCCTTGCCAGGATCAACTTGCAATAGATTTGGCCAACTCAGAGAACCCTTTCGATAAATCCTTTCAAATGCAGAAGCGACTTCAGTTGATGATTTCGTTTTCAGCGGTTCTGCTTGTTTGTATCGACTCGCAACATCAACTACGGTTAGCGCGTATTTGTAACCGTTGTCATGTGGCAAATATAATATATCAGCCTGATGAACTTCATTAGGGACAGTCACATCAAAATGCGAGTAATTAATTTGTTTAGGCGCCGGTAGATAAATTTGCCATATAGCCTGTTTGGATAACCAATTAGCCGCAGTGGCCTTTTTCACTTTTGCGGCGCTAGCGAGTTTATTGATTGCAGCGTTACCCCGCCAGTATCCTTTTGGAGAATAATAAATAGATTCCATGTTGTTATTAATTACCGGCACCTAACATCAATTTGCTTTTCATAACTGGTTTTATTAACCATGAAGCTAATTTTTCTTTGAAGGATTTATCAGGAATAGCATTTAACGCATGAATTAATTTCACATCTGCGAGATGTCTTTGCTGCAAATCGCTGCTCCTATATGCAACATCATGAGCATGACACGCCTTATCAATAGCGTTTATCGGTTCTTCACCACGTCGAGGTTGATTTTGATCATCAAGTCTGATATCTAATCGTGTTCCGGGGCCACAGTAGCTATATCCTGGAAGGTGCTTTTCTCCGGGGTACTTTGCCCATGGGGTTCCAGGGAGCTTTGCCAATTTGGCTGCGATATCACCTCCTCTTTTTTTTTAAAGGTTCCTTGGTTTTACCAAGTGAAATAAATCTAAATTTCTTTGGACCACATTGTACACATTTACCAGAAAGCGCAGATCGGTTATTTTTAGTTGTAATCGTCATCAAGTCATCTGTGCCAGTACGCGTTTTACACTTCACACAATATAGATCCATAATTTATGTATAGAGATATGGATATAATTGATTTTTCAGCGACTAAAACAAGAGAACCGGTTAAGCATCATGCAGCGCTACCAAACTCTATCCGGATGATTATAATCGGGCCATCTGGATCCGGCAAGACGCAATTGCTGCTCAATTTAATAATGAGATGGATGAAGTGGGATAAGTTGTATTTAATTGCCCCTAGCGTGGATGATCAACGATGCTATGAAGTGCTAAAAGATTTTAACGAGAATGCATCAGAGATTAAAGATGAAAACGTCGTTGATTTTATTACCGATATTGACGAGGCGCCATCAGTAGAAGATCTCAATGGAAGCATTAATAATTTAGTTGTATACGACGATGTGATGTTAGATAAACAAACAAACCCAGCTAGAATATTTTCCCGAGGCAGGCATAAAAACACTGACGTGATATATGTCACTCAACGCTACACACAGATTCCAAAAGTGATCAGAGATAACTGTAATTTATTGTGTGTATTCAACGGAGTTGATACTCATACTCTTAGAAATATTTGGCAAACTTGGTGCTGCGGTGATATGGATCAAAATCAATTAAAAAATTTCTTTAGTAACGCTCAGTCAACCCCGCACGGATTTATAACGATAAATTTACATGATCCTCGGACACGATATCGTATCGGACTTGATCAAATATTCGGTTGAAATCTTAGTGATTTTCATCGTAAAAAAATTATTAACCTAGAACTGAAAGTTCAGCAGCAGAGAGGGTGAACGACAACAAGTTGCGACCAAAATTAATTAAAAAATCGTAAAAATCTCCATATGGCAAATTGAGATATTTTTTTTTAGTTAAAATATGAGATTTTTCAATCGACTTTTTTTGCCGGAAAGTTGTGAGGTTCGCCCTTTTTTTGGTTAAAATGAGATCGTAGGAAGGCTCGTTTTAAGATTTCAATCAAAATTTTGTCTAAAAACGTTGTGAGGTTCGCCCTCTCTGCTGCTATTTGTCTTATCAATTGTTTATTTAAGTTTCCTTCTAGGAAGAGTAATTGTCGTCTGCAATATTTGTCGACCTTCATTATTTCAATTATCAGTTTTATTCTATCTTCCTTTGTTTTGTCGCATTGCGTAATTGTGTGGTACTTCGTATAGGGGGCACTGCTGCATAGAGGGCAGCTAATGGGGGTTCGTATCATGCGTCTCCTGAGGGCCACTTCGCCTGTGAGCCAGGCGTTGTGGAGGTACGTGTATATTATACTTTGTACCTTCGGAGAGTAGATTTCGGACCAATGTCTCCATACTCTGTCCCAGTTTATATAAATAAATTCCTGTTCTACTTTTGGTTTATTCCTATTTGTTCCTAATTCTAAAAGGCAGTCATATATGTCATCTTTATCTAATTCCCATATGTTTTTATTATCCCTAAACCTATATAGTATTTCTTTTATCCCTCTATAATTGTGGTGCGTCTACTTTTTTCGCTAATTTGTTGTTCATGTATATGTCTTGTCTATGTCTCATGCCGAAGCCTATCCAAAAAATGTATAGTGCTTCCCATGGTGTGTTGGGTGTGCCGCTTATCCTTTTTAACCTATTTAAAATACTTTTAGTTTTAATTAAGAGGGGATTGGGTAAGGCCAATCCCCCCCTCTTTTTACTCCTATATAAGGTCTGCTTATTTATGTAGTGTGTTTTGAAATTCCAGATGTAGTCTATTATTTCATTGTCTATAATTTCTAGTGTTTTATTGTTAATGTCCACAGCGTTTATTAAATAAGTCAAATTTGAGTACATATATGTTTTTGCAACCTGTGAACGTTCGATTAGACTAAATGGCAAAGGTGCCCAGATATTTATTACTTCTTTTATTTTATTTTTAACTTTTATGTAGTTTACCTTTTCCTCATTTGCCCCAAAGAATATCCCCAGGGCTTTCACTCTATTTTTTATCAGGTGTGGGGGCAAACCTGGGTGGTTCCCCCTCCAGTTACCTATTTTTAAAATTTCTGTTTTATCATGGTTGATTTTCGATCCTGAGGCTCTTCCAAAAGCCTCATATTCCTTTTGGAGATGTTTAAAGGAATTTGAATCGCTTATAAAGTTAGTACAATCATCTGCATGTTGTAGCATCTTAAATTCATCTTTTAAGTTTAGTATCTTTAATCCTTTTATATTAGTATTATTCCTGATTTTTATACTCAGGATTTCTATTGCTATTACGTATAATAGCATTGATAGTGGGCATCCTTGCCTCACTGATCTTTGTATATCAAATTTTTCTGTTCGTGCTCCGTTTACTTGTACACTGGCAGTTATTTCATTGTACATTATTCGAGTTCAGTTTTGGAAGTTATTTCCAAAGCCAAATTTTTCCAGTACTTTTTGAATATAATTATGTTCCACTCTGTCGAAGGCCTTTTCTTGATCGAGAAGTACCATAGCACATTTCGAGTTTGTAGTCTTTATAAAAAATCTATTATTATCCTAATATTAAGTATATTGTTATGTATGCTCCTATTTTTTCCACCGCATGTTTGATTAGTGTTTACTATTGTGTTTATCCCGTGTTTAATCCTATTAGCCAGAATTCTACTCAGTATTTTGTAATCTGTGTTTAGGAGGGAGATGGGCCTCCAGATTTTTAAGTCTGTTTTGTCCCCTTTCCCTTTATATATTAAAGTAATAATACCCTCCCGCATTGTATTTGTCATCTTGTCATTTTTATATAATATAAGGTTAAATAAAGTCTCTAATAATGGTGCCACCTCACCTTGGAATTTCTTGTAAAATTCCGCAGTGAGGCCATCTCGCCCTGGTGATTTCCCTTTTGCAAGTTCTTTTATTGTGGTTTTAACTTCCTCCACAGAAATGAGTTCATCGCACCGTTTCTTGTGCTCTGACGAAATCATTTCACATTGTATTGAGTTTAAGTATTGTATGATTGTGTTATTGTCTATGTTTTGAGAGGTATATAATGTAGTATAATATTTTTTAATTTCATTCATAATTTCAGCTTTTGTTGTAGTTTCCACCCCATTAATGTTTAGTGCATCTAAAGTTTTATCCCCTCCTTTTCTTTTTTCTTCCCTTTTATGTATTTCCTTGCCCTGTTTGTATATATGGTGAAATTTACCCGCCCTTGTTTCCATTCCCTTTGTTTTGAATTATCTAAGCTTTTCTAGCTGTTCAGAGTAGCTATCTTTATCCCTCAAAGGTGTCGTATCATTTTGAATTAAACGTTTTAATGCAGCTTTCTGTATTTTTTGTATTCGCTTACGCTTAGTTGAGTGATATTGCGCTATTTCTTTTACTTTTATTTTAAATTTATCCCAATCTGTTATAATATTTGCTTTATTTTGTCCCTTTGCGTTTGTTAGTATTTTAGGGATTTCCACCTTTATTTCGTTTATAAATTGTTCATCCTCCAGGACTGAGTTGTTTATTTTCCAAATGCCCTTTCCCCATCTATCATTTTTTTATCACCATTTCTAATGTTATGAGTTTATGATCCGAAATTTTGTATTCTAGAATTTTTGCCTGTTTATATGTACTAGTTTTAAAGTCCGAAAAGTAAAATTTATCTATCCTACTTGACCCTTTTTTATAATCATGTGTGTACTCTGTCCTTAACAAGTTTCCTGTATACATCAGTTAGTTTATTTTGTTTTATTAGTCTTACCATTACTTTTATAGATGTTTGGTCTTTGGTTGTCGTTTCCCCAGTTCTGTCTACTTTATCTCCCGCCCAATTAAAATCTCCCCCTATAATCAGATGTTCTGCGGTGTATTTATTTATATACTTATTTAAATGGATTATAACGTCGTAGTGACTCTCTCTATGTGCTGGTGCATAAACATTTATAATATGTATTTTGTTTAGTTTTATATGTAGAACCCTTCCTCTTAAATTTTCATCTTCTATAATTCGTTCCCAATTTTGCCTATTTTTTGTTCTTATAATTGTTGCAACCCCTGCTTTAATGTCATTGTGATTAGCTTCATTAACTACAACTATTGCTTTCATTTGAGTTTCAATTTCTGCTATCATGGTGGGTGTAAGTTTGTTGTGTGTTTCTTGTATTAGTATTATGTCCTGTTTTAATTTTATGAGTTGTGCAATTTTGTCCTTATCTAATCCGTTAGTGTTAATTGATGCAATTCGGAAGTTTAATTCTTCCATTTTTGGTTATCCAGGTGACTTTTTTTCCCCTAATATTATGCTAATATCAAATGTTACAATTTTTTGATTGTTTTACATGCACTGTTACATTGTTATATGAAGGAGCATTGGCCCCTCGTCAGTCAATTCCATGACATTGTACGTGTCTTCCAAGTTACTTCCCTGTACTAGTCCGTATGTATGGCCATTTCTATCTGGGGTCAAATTTGTCCCTGTTGAACTGGTCGTAGTAGTCAGTATGGTATTCGGTTGTATTGGTGTTAGGTCGATGTCCGGGTCTATTTCCGAGCTGGTTTCTGACAGTTCTATTTCTTTTAGCTGGTTCATTTTTCTCTTTCTTTCTCTCCTTGTCTGCTTAGCTGCCGGTTTTAGTTGTTGTTGTGTATACTCCGTTATAGTGACCGTCTCTTCGCTGTTAGATGATTCAGAGAGAGTTTGATTTTTCCGTTTCCGTGGCACTAATAATGGTGTTGACGCAATTTGACTTGGGATAGGACTATCTAGTATGATTTCCTCTTCCCCTTCTTCTTCATTTCCGTCTTCTTCTGTTAAACATTGATACCTATTTGCTGTTTTTAATGGTGCAGTAGACTTTATTCTCCTCGTTGTTTTCTTAGGTGTGATGAAGGTTTCCTCTTCTAGCAATGTTTCCTCCCTTCTTTCAACTTGTATTTCTACCTGTGGTCCCATATTTTCATTTTGTTGTTGTTGTTGTTGTAAGTCCAAATTTCAATCTTCATGATTCTCCGTCCCTCTCGCAGCCTTTGCTGCGTAGGAGTTTGCGTCTCTTGTCCTTTGTGGTTGGGTGCAGTATCTAGCTGTATGCCCTACTATCTTGCATCTTGGACATGATCTATTCTTTTCACATCCTCTGTACCATGTACGGCACAGAAATCCCATAACGTAAAAGTAGGTAGGTAAATTGCCTCTTCCGCTGGGATTTTTATGATTCTTTCCCCACTCTTTACGTCCATATGTCCGTAACATGAGGAACTCTTATGCTCCCCCACGTGCACGTGATAATTCGCCATTAGTTTGTCAGAAAGTGCATGAGTATTTACCTCATATGGGAGGCCTGATACTACTAAGTCAATAGTCTTCTTTTCTATGTCTCTAACTATTGGGTCCGTCTCATATATCTTGCATCTTTGTCCCACTAGTTACATCTCTGTAACTTTTATGATGGAGCGCAGACCTGTCGGATAAAGTATGTATTTGTTCTTTCCTCCGAATTGAAGTGCTTCTATCTCCTTCATATTCAACCCTAAGATTTCCATTTCAGTGAGAATCTCTGTTTGTCTCGGGAAGTTTGGTCTGGCACCCTTCCCGGTGGTGGATTATCAACTTTTTTTGGCCATTGTGATCTTCAACACATGTGTTGAAAAAATCCGATATCTTGTATCTGTGTACGTCCATTTCAATGTCCGTCAATTTGAAAATGACGTCTGTGGGATACTTATTGTACACAAATTTGACAATACAAATTTAAATTAAATGTGCAAATGATTTGAACTAATAAACAAAAAGGGTGCTGAAAATAAAGTAAAGTAAAGAAAAAGTACAAAATGAAAATAATGAAAATAGACTAGAAAAATTCTTGAGCACAGTTCAGCACTTTCTCTATGTAGAGACAAGCGCTAAATCAAAGTACTGAATAGTACTCAGAATTGTGAGCACAGCTCGTCCCGTGCTTATGTATAGTTTCTAGTTACCTTGTAGCTCTAGTATTAGATATATCCAAAGAATATCGAGCTCAAGATTGGATTTCTTTGAGAGCGCACAAAAACACGTCCGTTTTGTTCAACGTTCAGGCAGTGACACGTATAGTGAGTGGCCTTTTGTAATATTTAAATGAAACCTTAGCCAGTGAACTGAATAAAATCTATGGTTTCTGACGCAATGCAACTTTTTTCATATCCTAACGATGACAATTGCTAAGGAAACCAATTGTCACATGCACGCCATGTGATTGACAACTCAGCCAAAACATATCAATAATCACATGTGTTCAATAAACAAACATACAATAGATAGAGGATATTTGCTTGAAACGAGTGAATAACGGATATATTTCATCGAGTGGATGAAAAACTCAGTATTTTCACGAGTGGCGAAGCCACGAGTGAAAAGAGTTTTTTTATCCAAGAGATGAAATGTATCCATTATTCACTCGTTTCAGGCAAATATCCTTTTTATTTTATGCTCACATACGTTGGCTACCTCAAATCTGCTCTTTCACTCGTTTATTCACTCGTTTCAAGCAAATATTCTGACCCAAATATGTAGTTCCTGTAGTGAAAAAATATTGTTATTTTTTCACTTTTATTTTTTCACTCCAGTGAAAGATCAATATCATTTTAACTAGAAAATCAAGTAATTCACTGCTGAGCATAAAATAAATAATGTTTTCTGAATTAATCTTAGTGACTCAAATCGTAAAGTGTATTGCTGTACGTAATTATGAGCGTAACTGACCGCACTGTAAACATTTACACAAAGTCATTTGTGTCTATGGAACCGAATTGTAACAAGATAAAGAAATAGATTTGAATAGCTTTTTTTCTAAAAACTGTAATTTTCTTGCACTTGAGTTTTAGGATCGATTTAATTTAGAAATGAAATTTCAACCAGAGAGATAACATTTAAATTAGTTAATTTAAAAAAAGGAGGCACTAGTGTCTGCCAAAAATGTAGTAAAGTTGTAATTGGAAACTTTTTCTTGAGGCGATGTTACACTTTACAAAGAATTTGACGGTACTCTAAGCACCGAACCATAGATAAAAGTAAGTTTGTTTGTTTGTTTGTTTGTTTGTTTGATCAGGATTTATTACGTACTTAAACAATTTTTCAGTTAGATCGCTACGATGTCTGCAGTGAGGCTGGTTATAGTGATGTCTAGCACTGGGGCATCATGCAGCAGACATGTAGCATGATGTTCCACCCAGTCAGATTATCCTGACACCAGGCCGACCAGGTCTAACACTAACCTCTTAATGCTGAACGTCAAGCCAGGCAGCTGATAGTACCATTTTTGTAAGTCTTTGATATGATTCGGCCGGGGATCTAACCCACGACCTCCCGCTTTCGCGACGGACGCTCTAACAACTAGGCCACCAGAACGGTTGATAAAAGTAAGTAGACGTGGGTATGTTTTTTCAATGCATTTGCAATATCGACAACTATTGCCGCGAGCCATAATAAATTATAAATGAACGATTTTTCCCTGAAGAACTGTACCGATCCTGTTTAAATATGTTAGATTCCCCGATAGACGAATATTCATAATAAACCCCTATAACAAAACCTACTTTAAAAATAAAACAACAAGAAATACATAAAAATAAAGACTACTTGTAACATAAGACTTTATTAATTTCATAATTATATCAAGACATGGTATTACAGGGGATAAATAAATCCACAACTACTATCACTTACTTCTTCAATAAAAGGGGACTTTAATGAATGCAGGAAGGATTTAAAAGATGTTGGTCTTTAGAATATATATTTATGAGTGATTTTATTATTATTATTATTATTTATATTATTATTATTTGATATACGCGTCGAACCAATAATATATAGTTTTATTATTTTATTTGTAACATGTGTATCGTAATGCTTATTTATTGCTTCATGATGTAAAGTAATTGGAAGTTTTCTTATCTCAAAATTATTGTCTGACGCTTTCAACTAATATTATAAATCGTATGTGTTCATAAATTAAATTTTGCATTTTGTATTTTATATTTTCTCAAGGCAGAACACAGTTATATTGTGACCCACGCTTCGTGCTTATTCGATGTTGGTTTTACCAGTGCCCTGTCTCTTTCCATGTAATATAAAACAAAATAAAGTAATACAGGTCATAACATATTACATACCAGTCCCTTATTGTTCTTCACAAAGTTTTCAATACTTCGGTCAATAAGCCCACCTATTAGGTCATCAAATGCACGCAATAGGTTATATCTCAAATATAAAATCCGATATCTACACACCAAAATCGATGATTTTGGATCTATAACATCTATGGTCAACTGTCGATGTCTACAATGTACCCAGAACATGAGGACAATCTGGGAATTAGGATTTTTAACGTAACTTTTTAAGTCATATCGCTACGATGTTTGCAGTGAGGCAGTTTATAGTGATGTCTAGCACTGGGTCATCCTGCCGCAGACTTGTAGCATGATATCCCACTCAGTCACATTATCCTGACACCAGGCCGACCAGTCCTAACACTAGTTTCTTAATGCTGAACACCAAGCGAGACAGCTGATAGTACCATTTTTGTAAGTCTTTGGTGCGACTTGGCCGAGGATCGAACCCAAGTCCTCTCGTTTCCGGGGCGGACGTTCTAACAACTAGGCCACCGGAGCGGTTGAGAAAGGGGTAAAGGACTCGTATTATTAATATTATAAAAATGATCATAAGCCTAGTGGTAAAACGACTGGGCGGCATTTTTATTATTATTATTATTATTATTATTATTATTATTACTAGTAGTAGTAATAGTTGTTGTTGTTATTATTATTATTATTATTATTATTATTATTATTATTATTATTATTATTATTATTTCCAAATCGAAAAATAAGCTATATATTCAGTATTATGGTGTTTCCTTTCATTAATTGTATGGAATGAAAGAACATCGTGTGATAAATAAAGAATATTAATAGCCGTCATTATTTTTAACTCCACTGGGCAACGTGATACTTAAGGAGTGTATATTGTTTGTTTACCAACCTGTGGTAGTCAATATAAGGATTAGTTTTCAAACAAACGTACAGACTCAAATTCACCAATGGCAGCCGAATAGTTCCTGGATGTACAGTCTCACATGTTAGGCAACAAACTAGGAAAGTACGTGTTCATAATGCTCAACACGTACACGTTTTTGAACTTGTCAGACATTGGTGACATCCTGTCAGTTAGAAGATGGCACAGCAACGATTCTCTGCTCTTAACACTCTTTAGCGTTGTTGCACAACCCCTCTGCGCAACGCGTTAAAATCTGTCAAAGTCGTAATTTTCAACACCACTTCGAATTTAATCTGAACACAGTTATGGATAGTGTATATACATGATGGCGCCAATTCCAACCAGAATATTACTTAATGAAGGGAAAAGTGGGTCATTTTTGTCATTATGAGTTATTATGGACAATGCTGTAAAAATGGAGCATGTAATTCAATTGCCAAGATTGGCTCTGATAATATAATGTGACTTTTGATGGTAGGTACTAAATATTCATTTCTCTTAAGGAATGTTCAGGGGTGGGGACACGTAATAATGATGGCGATTACGCAGATCTTTTGTGACAAATTTTCTGTTATTTTAATATTTCGACAAGGAATCTCTTATCCCAAAATACAAGAATGAACTATTTCCGACAAAATAACTTACCATAAATATTTCGGTAAAGGCATTACAAAAAGCGAGCTAAGAATAAACTGTCATCTGCTCATGTATATTATCGCCGGAATTTAATCAGGAACCGCGATAGTATAGCTATGTCTCTTCAAAAGAATCGTCCTCTTCTGGATACAGTGTGAACTCATGTCATTTCAATGAAAATCTTAAAGCATGGCAAAATCAATGAAGAAAATATGTATTGTTTTAATAACCGCAACATCCTAAAAATGTCCTCCTTGAAAATTATAATTTAGACGTTCACCTAGTACGTGAGTTAGATATTCCGTCTAGAATTATAATACACCATTATTAACCTTTGTTGGGGGTGAATATTAAGGTCAATATGATATGTTAACTGGTAGATATAGATTCATATTCACCTAAAGATCGTTTAATTGTTTTGGAATTTTATTTGATTGATTTAGGTCACAGTTGGTAAATTTAACTTATCTGCCTGACGCCACAAGAAATACGTTATTTAGTCAAAACTGTGCAATATCATGAATTACCCCAAATTACACTACGCCGTGTCGGTTAAGGAGAAACGGTTTCCACCCACAATGTGTAATTGTATCCATAGTAAGGTTCGTTAGCTAAAGTGATAACTGCCGGGGAAACGTCTTATTTAAATGAGTAAGCGAATAGCATTATTAACGTCTGATTGAGTGAATAGAAGTGATAACATAGAGATACATTAGTTTTTTTTACAGTGATAACGTAGTTAGACGCATAAGGTTTGTGACAGTGATAGCACAGTTAGGGACACATTAGTTTTGTGACAGTGATAGGGTAGAGACACATTAGTTATGTGACAGTGATAGCATAGTTAGAGACACATTAGTTTTATGACAGTGATAGCATAGTTAGAGACACATTAGTTTGTGACTGTGATAGGATAGAGACTCACAAGTTTTGTGACAGTGGTCGCATAGTTAGAGACACATTAGTTTTGTAACAGTGCTAGCATAGTTAGGGACACATTAGTTTGTGACATTGATTGGGTAGGGACACACACATTTTTTGACAGTGGTAGCATAGTTAGAGACACATTAGTTTTGTGACAGTGCTAGCATAGTTTGAGACACATTAGTTTTGTTACAGTGATAGGATGGAGACACATTAGTTTTGTGACGGTGATAGCATAGTTAGAGACACATTAGTTTTGTGACAGTGATTTCATAGCTAGAGCCTCGTTAGTTTGTGACCAGTGACAGGGTAGAGACTCATAAGTTTTGTGACAGTGGTGACAGAGACACATTAATTTTGTGACAGTGGTAGCATAGTTAGAGACATATTAGTTTGTGACAGTGATAGGGTAGAGACACACACGTTTTGTGACAGTGGTGCACAGTTAGAGGCACATTAGTTTTGTGACAGTGCTAGCATAGTTAGGGACACATTAGTTTGCGACATTGATAGGGTAGAGACACACACGTTTTGTGACAGTGGTAGCATAGTTAGAGACATATTATTTTTGTGACAGTGCTAGCATAGCTTAAACACATTAGTTGGTGATAGTGATAACGTAGTTAGAGACATAAGTTTTGTGATAGTGATAGGGTAGAGTCGCATAAGTTTTGAAACAGTGGTAACATAGTTAGAGACACATTAACTTTGTGACAGTGATAGGGTAGAGGCACATACATTTTGTGACAGTGGTAACATTGTTGGAGACTCATTAGTTTTGTGACAGTGGTAACATAGTTAGAGACTCTTTAATTTGTGATAGTGATAACGTAGTTCGAGACACATTAGTTTTGTCAACTTTTGTGACAGTCGAAACATAGTAAGGGACACATTAGATTGTGACAGTGATAACGTAGTAAGAGACTCATTAGTTTTGTGACAGTGGTAGCATAGTTATAGACACGTTAGTTTTGTGACTGTTGTACTGATCGGCGAATAACCGCAAACATTATCTCACCATTTAAGGTATGTTTCATACGATATAATGGAGCTCCTACAATGCACACACACACACACACACACACACACACACTCGGAATCTCATGGTCGTTACAAACATCCATAAACCAGCCATCTGTATAGGATCCAAATCTGCTTCGCAGAACGGTCTTTTACTTAGGTAAAGACTGAACCAGGCTTACATGTGTAACACCTTTGTAAGTTGCCAACCAATATATAACGAAAAATATGTCCAGTTTAGTCAAGTTCACTGTATTCGTGCACCCTTTGCATTTATTAAAGAAAGTATGGTTTTGAAGTATATTACATTTTGTTACCTTCGGATATCTCCGGTCCCCTCCACAACCCCAATGTAAAAAGACCCGTGTCCAGACCCAGATCCAGATCATAATTTGCAAAGTGGAGGAATATGTTTCGTCCGTCTGTACTAAGTTCCATAGACCTCTCTAGCTCGTGATGTGTACCACATCGAATTACTGCTACAGAAATAAAGTCTATTTATAAAAATTAAAACTCACTTTTCTAAGTTCCCAGTAAACTATACACAGAAGGGAACAAGATTTTTTGACATTCAGTATAATTCTAAGGAAACAGATATGCGTTTCTTTTTACCCCAACTATTTCATTTTTTTCAAATTCAGAGATATAAAAAAGTATGTTAAAATCGGTACATTGGTCTGATCGAATAGTTTGATGTGACAATAGTTCAATCAAGCATGTGTATACAGTGGCGTAGCGAGGGTGTTCGGCGTCCGGTGCAAGGTTAATATATTTCGCCCCCCCCCCCCCACTCTCCCGGGCGCAGCGGAGAGTATTTGTCGTCCGAGGTGACTGGATAAGTACGCGTGATCCAGATTCAGTCTGAACCCTAGTTAATCTCAATCATCCAGACAGTCTGGCAAAGACTTAGTTGTTTACTTAGTTGTTTTTTCTGAAGCACACTTTGTAAAAGTATACACTAAATCCTCCAATCCTCTTCATCTGGCGCCCCAACCGCAAAACGGCTCTTGGTGCAACTTTTACCCCCCTAGCTACAACACTGTATTTACGTTTTTTTTAAATAACTTCCTACCTTTGTTAACTCAGGATTCTAGTGTCAAATTAGTGTCAAATTTAAGGACTAAGTGGTTATATTTATCCACGACATCAATATAGGCATATCGTGTCTTAAATCTCTTTTGAACCAATAACAATAATTGTAGTGTTTTAATGTATTGACATTACATTTTCATGCATCGCAATATAGATTCAATATATCAGGTGTATATTGCATGTCAGCAAGAGAACGTGTGGGAAGTATCGTGTCATCTGCGTATTAAAGCAACATACAAATTTATTATGTACACAGACAAACAAACGTATACAATAACAAATATCTAGTTGTAACATTCAAACCGTATTAATGGATGCCTTCCGGAGACCAATCCTACATACGTTATCAAAGGCACTTAAAATCAACAAAATGACAACAATGTTTCCTTTTTAGAATGTCTAGTCAATTAAAAAAGACTTGACAAAATCAAAAAAATTTGTATATTGCGAAGAATACACTCGTCTTGTGTCGCAAAAAGTAATCTATTATAGCACAGAAATGAAAACAGTCTGAAATGTAATATTGCGGTATAGGGATTGCCTCAAAAGCTAACTAAACTAAAAGGTCCGTAATTTGATATTTTAGTTTTGAAACCGTTTTTATTTTTAGGGGCACCAGATAATTTATTTATATATATATTTATTTATATATTTATTTATTTCTTTATTTATTTCTTTCTTTCTTTATTTATTTATTTATTTATTTATTTATTTATTTATTTATTTATTTATTTATATCTATCAAAATGTATGTAAATTGTTTATTGTATCCATAAGCTGGGTTATCTTGTGCAGTCTGGGAGCTGCACAAGTAAAGTAGTAGGTATAACAGAGTAGAAGATTCTTTCTACACTGTGTATATGTTATTGTTTTTGTTTGCATGTTTAGAGTTTCCTTTATTGGGGCCTTTTCCCAACTCTCTCATAGGCCTGTCCACTTGGCGATGCGCCATGTGTCGTAGCTCTATGACGTCAGCATCATGTACGTTCCACATTAAGGGTTCCTGTTCCTCTGTATCCCCTTAAAGCGTGTTATTTTCTTTTGTTAAATGAAAGTCATATATACAGAATAAAAGAGAAAGGTTTCTAGTTAAAGTTTGACTAGTTATTATTGTTTCTTTATAGTAATTTCTTGGCCGCGAGCAAAAATCGTCTTTGTAATATAGTCCGTTATTTGTAGTATTATATTTTTGTCGAAATTTCCGTCAAGGAAGAATATTTGTCGTCCGTCGTATTGTCCGCTTTAAAAATTTCTTGTATCAGTTTTAGGCTCTCTTCCTTTGTCCCGTCGCATTGTGTTATAGTATGGGGGGCTTTTTTGCGTAACGTGCAATACACTTGGGTTTGTATCATGTGTCTTCGTATAGCAACTTCTTTTAACCAAGCGTTATGTAGATATATGAATAGTAAACTTTGTATTTTTGTCGATGATATTTTCGACCAGTGCCTCCAAACTGACCCAATCACATGTGAAAAATTCCTCCTCTACTTTATTCCTTATGTTTTTTCTAACGTTCTCTTTGATCCAGTCGTATGTCTTATCTGTTGCAAATCCACATAATTCATTTTGGTCTCTATATTTATATAATAGTTCTTTAATGTTCCTTATATGTTTGACTGCTTCTAAATATTTACTTAATTTGTTGTTAGTGTATTTGTCTTTTCTGTTCCTCATTCCGAATCCAAACCAAAATATGGACAGTGCTTTCAAGATACTTTTGGTGCATTACTTACATTTTTAAACCTATTAATTATATTTTTACATTTAATTAGGATTGGGCTGGGTAAAGCTATCCCTTCCTTTAGTTTAGACCTATATAGTGATGCTTTTTATATAATGTGTTTTGAAATTCCATATGTAGTCAATTATTTCATGGTTTAATTCTTCCAGTGTTTTATTTGTTATCTCCACAGAGTTAATTAGGTATGCCAAATCTGAATACATATACGTTTCATTTTCCATGATGTTTCATTGTAAGAGTAATGATTTGTAAGAGGTTTTATTTACTGCCTTAGTACATATTAGCACACTAGGTTTACGCCGCTGTTTTTCTTATTTAGTTATTCTTCCAGTGTTGTAATGCTTTCTGTCTTTGAGTCATTCTATGGATATCTGTATCTTATCTCATATATATTTATTTCAGTCATTTTATGGATATCCGTATCTTATCTCATATATATTTATTTCAGTCATTTTATGGATATCTGTATCTTATCTCATATATATTTATTTCAGTCATTTTATGGATATCTGTATCTTATCTCATATATATTTATTGCAGTCATTTTTTGGATATCTGTATCTTATCTCATATATATTTTTATTTCAGTCATTTTATGGATATCTGTATCTTATCTCATATATTTATTTCAGTCATTTTATGGATATCTGTATCTTATCTCATATATATTTATTTCAGTCATTTTATGGATATATGTATCTTATCTCATATATATTTATTTCAGTCATTTTATTGCTATCCGTATCTTACTCATATATATTTATTTCAGTCATTTTATGGATATCTGTATCTTATCTCATATATATTTATTTCAGTCATTTTATGGCTATCCGTATCTTATCTCATATCTATTTCAGTCATTTTATGGATATCCGTATCTTATCTCATATATATTTATTTCAGTCATTTTATGGATATCCGTATCTTATCTCATATATATTTATTTCAGTCATTTTATGGATATCTGTATCTTATCTCATATATATTTATTTCAGTCATTTTATGGATATCCGTATATTATCTCATATATATTTATTTCAGTCATTTTATGGATATCTGTATCTTATCTAATATATATTTATTTCAGTCATTCTATGGATATCTGTATCTTATCTAATATATATTTTTATTTCTGTCATTTTATGGATATCTGTATCTTATCTAATATATTTTTATTTCAGTCATTTTATGGATATCCGTATCTTATCTAATGTATATTTATTTCAGTCATGTTCGGATTAATGCAATTTTATTTTCAAATTCTTTAATTCAGTGGCTGTCAAATACTTTGATAAACACATGTACAACAAGTGTAGAATTCTCATGTGAGTGTATAGTAAAGACAACAACTATTTCGGTCACGTGTTGTTGTGTATGTGGTAATTTATAGTACTGTCTAGCAATTGGACATTATCCGCAAATGTGGCATCATGCCCCTTCCAGGAAGCGGGAGCTCGTGGCTTCGATCCTTGGCCGAGTCATACCAAAGACATACAAAAATGGTACTAACAGCTGCCTCGCTAGGCGCTCAGCATTAAGAGGTTAGTCTTAAGACTGATAGGTCCGGGGTCAGGATAATGTGACTGGTTGGGACATCATGCTATATGTCTGCGGCATGCTGCCCCAGTGCTAGACATCACTACAAATTGCCTCACTGCAGACATGGTAGCGATATGACTGAACAATTGTTAAAGCTACGTTAAAAATCCAAATCAAACAGAACAAACCAGTTATATTATCATGACTTTTGGTCCGACTGGTAATAACGCGCCAACTTAGGCAGCTGCAAGAACCATTTGTATAAGTCTTTGATATGACTCGGCCTGGGTTCGAACGGGTGACCTCTGACATCGAAGGCAGACGCTCTGACCACATAGCTGGCCGGAGCGTTCATTTCCGTCAAGTAAGCCATACATTATTGGAGAAGAGGTCATTTAAAAATAGAATGATCCAAGGGAGTATATTTATACAGCGGATATGTCATAATTACCATAGCCGCTGACTGGATAAAAATAAGTTTAAAAAGGTATTGTTGACAACCAAAATATAAGTAGAGCTATTGGAAAAATGAATTTCAATCTATATTTTAGTAAATGCTTTATCCAAATAATACTCCAAACCATCGGATGGTGTACATACATACATACATACATACATACATACATACATACATACATACATACATACATACATACATACATACATAGTAGGTACGGAAAGCATTCAACACACTGTCGTGTATTATTATCTACGCTTTGTTGTAGCCACCTGATGCTCATGTACACCACACTTTTTTTTATCTGCAACAACTTTATTATTCATACATACATGTATATCCAAAGCCATATTGATATTGCAAACTTTAACTCTTCGAACCCCATGTGACTCAACCAACTTCGTCTAACTCCTTTGCTGCATAAAATAACACTAATGAAGGTATCAAGCATCCAATAATCGTTAGATTTTAATCAATATTTAAACATCTTACCATATGTGAGAAAAAGAGGGAACCTACTTCTTTCTCCGTGTATTTATTTTGGTTATAGGTAAATACGCTAACATCAATCAAAGTATACAACATGGCTCTGGTTCCTTGTTTAAAGAAGAAACATTCATTCAAATCAGCCATAATAAATTATATGAGGATTATATATTAAATTATATATCGACCCGTAAAAGCAAAGGGCCGTCCAAATATAACGTCACTCACCGAGTAAGATGGTAGTCTGAATTGTGAGGTGATCTATAAAAATGGTGACTTTTGAAAAATGTGTGACAAAAACAACACCAGCGCCATTCTGCAGAAAAATAATTAAATACGATGTTTTGCATATTCAGAGGAGGCAAACATTAAGAAAGGATTTAGTAAGATTATTAGTTCTAGAATTTTTTTTCGTTTTAATTTCAATTTTTTAAAAAAAATCTCTTTAGCATAGGTTTTCAAAATAAAAACCCCAGTCATCAAAATAATATAATTCATAGCGCGTTTGTATAATTTGTGTTTTTTTAATACAAAGATATTTCAAACAAGTTGTATTTTTTGAATTTTATGGAGGGGGTGAGGTAAAAGCTATGTGTTGTTAAATACTAGGGTGTGTATATGAAGTATTGGGAGGAAATGGGCAGATGGTGGAGGGATAAAAAATGCACCAATATTTTGTGACATACTGTTGGCTCATATGCCGTAAAACATTAAGCCATTCTAATATTGTGGCATCATGTGTTGCTGTCCCATGTGCCGTAAAACGTTAAACCATTTTATCTAGATACTAAATAGTTCCACATCTAAATCTGCATCTGAATACAAGAATGTCCAGCAAAATTTTAATGTCACAATATTTTCTGACATAATTTTTTATTGTTGCTATGCAACAATTGATAAAAATAGATGGCATAGGCGTTGAGTTCTCGGGGCTACTAAATAAAACCAAGATGTGAGTAATCAGGATGAAATGTTTGTAAAAAGTCATTGCAATGTACCGGAAACAGGACATTAAGATCTAACAAAAGAACAAACAACTGACAATCTGTTACAGGCTAAATGAAGGCCGGAAAAAAGTCTGAGATTCGATGATTCGTATAAATATTACTATTACAGTCTGACTGATAATTTAAAATATAAATACGTATTTCTTATTTGTCAAACATTGGTTTAAATAGTAAATACATATGTATATTATCTCGCCTGGTGGTGGGAAATGCGAGACTGACCTAGACACAGACATCATAGAAATGAAACATACTGTAGCCCGGAATGTAAAAGAATGAACTACATATAAACCCTAAATAAAGGTACTGATATATGTATTGTGGCAAGACGGCAGGGTGTAATACTTGCAAAACGTCAAGCATTGGGAACAGAACGTGACCCCTGGTTGGTACATTTCGCCTAGACCATTAACGTTATGGGCTTTTGGAAATGTTCATTTCTACTAGACCATTAACGTTATGGGCATTTGGAAATGTTCATTTCAACTAGACCATTAACGTTATGGGCTATTGGAAATGTTCATTTCAACTAGACCATTAAAGTTATGGGCTATTGGAAATGTTCATTCAACCAGACCAATAACGTTATGGGCTATTAGAAATGAACCATTATGTATAGGTGGGTGTGTATTACACAACGACTCTAAAGAAATGGCTACAAATTATGGCAATAGTGATGTCCCATTTGTTAAAATTTCATGAGCCATTATGCAGTAAGTATCCGAAAGAATAATTTACAATAAAAACATTACATACCCTTTTCTACATACGTTGATGCAGTGTATAGAACTATAGAGTATGTGTGTGGCGGAAATGAATCACACTTACACTTATTAGTAATCCATTTAGTGTTAAGGAGAAGTGGATGTTAAATAAAACTTTGAGAAATTGAACAATACTCTTTTACTATACACATAAAATGTATTCCAGTCAGTTCTGAACATCCCTTTTCCTAACATATTATGGAACGCTATTTTGTACATAAGAAACATTTTATGGTGAAGACAGCAGCACAATTTGCCATGCATTTTGTTGATAATAATAATAATAATAATAATAATAATAATAATAATAATAATAATAATAATAATAATAATAAAATAAAAATGATAATAATAAAAATAATAACAATAATAATGATAATAGTTATAATGATAATAATAATACCAGTAATAATAATAATGACACTACCACTACTACTTCTTCTACTATGTTAATAATAATAATAATAATAATAATAATAATAATAATAATAATTAATAATAATAATAATAATAATAATTATAATAATAATACAAATAATAATAATAATAATAATAATAATAATAATAATAATACAAATAATAATAATAATAATAATAATAACACAAATAATAATAATAATAATAATAATAATAATAATAATAATAATAATAATAATAATGGTAGTTAATATCGTTATGATGTTCACCAAACTCTAGATTCTGGAATATTCACATCCTCATCTAGGATGTCTTTTTGTACATGGTGAATTAACTATAGTAATTCGGTTTTCTCAACTTCATTACCTACTGAATTATGAGTTTAAATCTGTAGCCACTTTCTTGGTATCGTAATAATGGTTTCAAGGCAAAATGGACGAAATCCATGAGTTTTGTATAATGTACATGTATTCTAGTTTTTACATCACTCTCTCTGCAAATGACCAAACACTAGAATAAAAACTAATGTATTACCTCGAGTGTTTAAATATCATACAAACACCACAAATAACACAGATAACTAGTTCTCACAAATAACATAAACAGTGTCACTAAATCAACACTAATATATACATACATATTTGTACATAAAAGAGTAAATTATTTCATATAATATAACGTATTTTCGTGTATGAAAGCACATGTATATAGACCTGACGTCATGTCGTATTCAACGTCCTTCAACATATTGCGCAATACTTCGTCTAACCGTATGGATTGCTAATTATCACGACAGCAGAACTAAACGAAGTAAAGTCTTGTAAAATACTCAACTGCTGATATATCTTACCTGGTCAGTTTGTATCTTTTTTTAAAAAATGTATTTTTTCTTAATTTGATTAAAGCGGCTGCTTTTTAGGATGTACCTTCTCCCACTCTATGGTAAACGCATGCCACAGCTAGAATAGTTATAATACATGGAATCAAATATATATGGTTTATTCAATAGAAGTTGTTAATGGCAAATATTTCCATTATCTTTAAATATGCCCTTTTGGTGGCCCCTTCAGGATCGTCAACAATGCACAATCTAAGTGAAAGCACAGTTTGTCCACAAAAGGTCAGCGTGTACTTGAATAAGGTCAACCGCTATTGTGTATTAGCTTGTGTTGACCCATAAATTCAATCTGATATGTAATATTCGATCCATTCCGTACAACCTATATATCTGAACTTTGATTATTTAAATGATTTCGGTTTAAGAAAAACTATTTCAACCGGAATTCGCTGCCTTTTCGGAGTTCATACAATGAATTAGAGACGCTGCATTTCAAACATACTGCTGAATCCTCAAAATATTATTACTATAGTCAGTATACATACCTACTAAAATGTGAGATATACCTGTAATGTAATATGCTTTCAAACTTAAGCAAACTTAGTGCATCTAAGGTGTTACACTAAACAAGACAAATGACTGAAACGGGAAAACGGAAACAAAATTGATAGAGCATTCACATTATGTGAACTGTACAGGGAAAAAAATATTTACGGTAGAGGATGAATTTCATTTTGTTTGCGTTTTCCCAGCATATGATATTATTAGACAAATATATAAAATATATTATATGCAACCAAGAGTTTGAAAATTTGTCTCGCTTAAGTCTAAGTGATGTAGTGACGATGTATTATTTATCATACTACTTGTATAAATCACTGACTGGTAGAGAAGCTCTTTTATCTCCATCCTATTTAAATCGTGTGAAAATATTACTGTTCGGAAATAAGTGTTGAAATAAGCATAGAAGTCAATCAATAATTTGTATTTCACCTGTATTAAAGAAAATGCAGCGTTTCAATTGTGTACATCATAAATATAACTTTGTATTTTGATCCGGAGGCTTAAATTATTTAATATATATATATAAAAAACAGTTTGATTAAAATACGAACACAGGAAAACATACCCACCCCCCCCCCAAAAAAAAAGGCAACAGGAAAGACGGATGTAGGTTTATAGATTGGATTATAGTACTACTTATTGCCACCATTTCAGGCAAACACACGTATAGAGTGAGCTTTTGTAATATTAAAATGAAACCTTAGGCAGTGAACTGAATAAAATCTATGGTTTCTGACGCAATGCAACTGCTTTCATATCCTGATGACAATTTCTAAGGAAACCAGTTGTTATGTGCACGCCTTGTGATTGGCAACTCCGCCAAAACATATCAATAATCACGTGTCTTCAATAAACTAGCATACAATAGATAATGTTTTCTGAATTAATCTTAGTGACTCAAATCGTAATGTGTATTGCTTGTAAGTAATTATGAGCGTAACTGACAGCAATCTTAATATTTAGACAATGTCATTTGTGTCTATGGAACCACGAATTGGTAACGAATAACAAGATGAAAAAATAGATTTGAATAGCTTTTTCGTAAGCAAAAAAACCCTGTAATTTACTTGCATTCTATTTTTTTTAGGATCGATTTAATTTAGAAATGAAATTTCATCCAGAGAGATGACATTTAAATCAATAAATTTAAAAAATGAGGCACTAGTGTCTGCCAAAAATGTAGGACCAAAGTTGTGATTGGAACCTTTTTCTTGAGTCGATGTTACACTTTACAAACAATATATGACGGTACTCTAAGCACCGAGCCGTAAATAAAAGAAAGTTTGTTTGTTTGTTTGATTAGGATTTTTTTACGTACTTAAACAATTTTTTCAGTTATATCGCTACGATGTCTGCAGTGAGGCTGGTTATAGTAATGTCTAGCACTGGGGCATCATGCCGCAGACATGTAGCATGATGTCCCACCTAGTCACATTATCCAGACATCAGGCCAACCAGGTCTAACACTAACCTCTTAATGCTTAACGTCTATCGAGGCAGCTGTTAGTACCATTTTTGTAAGTCTTTGGTATGATTCGGCCGGGGATCTAACCCACGACCTCCAGCTTCCGCGACGGACGCTCTAACAACTAGGCCACCGGAGCGGTTGATAAAAGTAAGTACGCGTGGGTATGTTTTTTCAATGCATTTGCAGCATCGACAACTATTGCCGCGAGCCATAATAAATTATTAACGAAAGATTTTTCCCTGAAGAACTGTTCCGATCACTGTTTAAATATGTTAGATTCCCCGATAGACGAATACTCATAATAAACCCCTATATCATAACCTACTTTTAAAAAAAACACCATTTATTTTTATGAGTGATTTTATATTTTAGGATATATGCTTGACGTTCGCACTGTCTGTTAATTTTATGAGTGATTTTATTTAAAAATCAGCTTTTGCTCCTATTGCCACCTACAGAGTACGAACGAATATATCTTGAAATTGACGTGGATTGTGTTTAATTTAAACATTGATAAACGGACCTATCCTACAGTGCATCCTTGACAACGTAGACATTCTACTAGGTCCAATCATTTACTTATGTTTCCTGGAAAGACGAATAAATTAGTTTAATAATAATAATCGGATTAATTCGTCCTACAACAATGCCAATACATATTCATGGTTTATGTGATTAGATTTAGCAATCTCAACAAATTCAGCGATGTATTCTGTGAAAAACCGGAATAAAAAGTATGTTTGCGAGTAGCAAGCAATTTAACCTGATATCATTTCACCACATATACCATCGTCTTTCTAGTGCGAAATTACTAGACGAGTTTTGTGTAGAGCTTAGCGTTTGTATGTCTATCAAATTAATCAATCATATTAACATAATTCTCCCCTTCCGTCTTCAAAAGTATTTGTTATGATTAATACAAAAGTTCCTAATGCCAATCGTTTTTTATACCACGTTTATAAAGGTGATGATTTTGTGATAACCTCTCAGTCTCCATGCATATACTTGGCTGACTATATCTTTATTGGACCTAATTATTCTGTCGAAATTCCCAAATCGCGATTCTTGTCGAATATAATAAGATAGTGGGTGTCACATATGGCTAGCAACCCCAGGGGTCATTGGCAGTAGAATAATTAAGGTGTGGCAAAAGTACTGTTGAAAAGGATAAGAAATTCAGGGCCCCATTGTCTTGGTTACGTTCTCGTGTTGGGGGTGGGGTAAGCAGTCTTTCCTGAGTATTGGTGTGCTGTGTTACTTCCTAGCAACTACGGTAGCTCCTTAGAGACATTCCGGTGAGTGCATAAAATGTGCAACCGATGTGTGCATAAATAATTAGCTGCTGATTTGCGCAAGTTTTAAATGAATAGGTGATATTAGTGCCTAAACTGCCAGTTGATATTATCATTTATGAGGGACTAAATTATCGGCCAATAACGTCACTAGTTCTGTGGATACGTATAATATACATAATGTCAATAGTGTACCGGCAGTAGATATCTGTTAAATAAGTAGTGTTACTAATAGAGCGTGAGCTTTATCATCTTTATATTCCATTTGTATCTCTAAACTCTTTTACGTCACTGCTATGTCGTTTACAGGCTGTCTACCACAATGGAACCAAAATCGTTCCACTTTAATTGCAGAGTTTATATGAAAAATCATGCAACATTTAAAGAAACATGCACAATTCTTCTAGATTATAATAAATTCTGTATAACATGATATACATCGTCGTATGCTGTAGAAATAGCACAGTTTACTATAGTACAAGTAGTACCACATTCGATTACAGCGACATCAGAATCTTTTAAATATCTATTATAAAAGTTGTTTCTTATCATCAAGCTATGGTCATCCCGTTGTAAACATTTTATGATGGAGAACCTAGCTGGCGTGGTTTATTGGTTTAGTGTATATCAATAATATGGTGGTTATACCTTGTCGCGTATATTAGACGATAACTCATGGGTCCTGGATATATCATGTCAGCTGATTCCTATTATATTGTTTTTCAGAGGCACATAACAATATTTTGGTTGAATTCCTTTCAAGCATAAAATGCACGCCTAATCTCTTATACGATTCTTATTTCGTCTTTGATGTTACATATATATCAATTCAGTGTGGGTAATCCTCGCTGACCCGACGGTACCAATTGAAGGCTCACACTTCCGGTTACGAGTGCAGGGCCTTAAATAAAATAAAATAAAATATATTATTATTATTATTATTATTATTATTATTATTATTATTATTATTATTATTATTATATAAATATTCAGTCAAAGAAAAATATTTATTTACGAGTTTTGTTCCGCATTGTGTAGCGAGTTCCTGCACTGGTTTAGTTATTATTGTTTAGGAGAGGAAGCAACCTCTTTAACAGACAATATTGTTTCCTGTCATTATACCAACGGCATTCTGTGTAAAAGATCACGTATGAGATTTTAAAAATCTGAAATAACAAATCTAATACATTGCCATCAACAGTTGTAGAACAGAATATTTGCAATTGGTATACATACGTGCATATCATCTCTATGAAAACTATTATGTCCGTGAAGTACGTGCATATCATCCCGATGAAATCTATTATGTCTGTGAAGTACGTGCATATCATCTCTATGAAAACAATTATGTCCGTGAAGTACGTGCATATCATCTATATGAAATCTATTATGTCTGTGAAGTACGTGCATATCATCTCTATGAAAGTTATTATGTCTGTGAAGTACGTGCATATCATCTCTGTGAAAGCTATTATGTCTGTGAAGTACGTGCATATCATCTCTATGAAAATTATTATGTCTGTGAAGTACGTGCATATCATCCCGATGAAAGCTATTATGTCTGTGAAGTACGTGCATATCATCTATATGAAATCTATTATGTCTGTGAAGTACGCGCATATTATCTCTATGAAAGTTATTATGTCTGTGAAGTACGTGCATATCATCTCTATCAAAGTTATTATGTCTGTTAATTATGTGCATATCATCTCTGTGAAAGTTATTATGTATGTGAAGTACGCGCATATCATCTTATGAAATCTCTCTCTGTTTACCTCTAAAGGTATGACAACGGATGGGGGAGTACATAAATTGTATATTTCAAACTGAGTATAAGCACATTTTCAACACTGAAAAAAAGGTCTTAAGACAGCTACGTTTTGGAAGGGTTAAGTACACAAAACGTCTAGGTTTATTAGACACTAAGGGATTTTTTACCATATATTTTTGTATCGCCTCCATTTGCCGCAAAGAATATTTAAAAATACCACAAATTTCCGTAAAAGACTACTAATCATTTGTTTGAATGCCTCAAATGTATCGATATATACATTACTCTTAAAACATCTACTTTAGAATGGGGAATACATTGTATATAACATACATTCTACTTTAATTCTCTAGAAATATGTGTATTATTCAGATATAGCACGAACGTTAATTGAAGATAATACGCACCCCCCCCCACACTTGTTTCCGAGAAGAGCTGACTTCCACGAATCTAGGAAGGATTTAAGAAAGGTAGGTCTTGGAAATGTTTACAGTATTTACTTTTAGCTGATTCTGCTGATTTCTGTTCTTGTTAGAAATTTGCACGTCCCAGAACACTTGCACCTGTTGACATCTAATACCTGTCAGCTCATATCTTAACACGTTATAAGGCCCGCTTTTTAGTTTTAAATTGATTACAAGATAGAGAATGTAAGTGGCATGTATGTTATATACAATTTATACTACATTTTTGTCTTGACAACGTAGACATGCGTTGAGATTTCCTATCTAAAACGGGGTGGGGTGGGGGAGCGTGATTGTATTGGCGTGTAGTTAGAAAAACATCCATTATTGTTCCGAAAAATGTCACATCCCGAGCATCGATTTATCTCTACAAAAATGCCCTATCACGCCAAAGAATGCTTTTCGCAACAAGAAATTACTTATTTACTTTTTTCTTGTCTCAAGAAGGCTGCTCTTCCTTTTTGACAAGATTTGATGCGGTTTGCCTAAAATGTATTGAAGAATCATTAACGTATTCCATAAATCGAATTTAATGCGACGACATTACAATGGGGAAAAAAGATGATAAATTCAGTGTATACACTAGCAACTTCATTTGGTACTGTCTGTTCTTTTTTTATTTCACACCCTATATTCTTTATCAATTATTAGCCACTTTATGTGTATTGGCCAGCAAATGTATGTTAAACAGACTAGTCAAGGACCTTCTCAAAAATACGCACCCCCACCCTCTTCAAATATATTTTTTTTTTATGAGCAATTGAAAATTCTTATAACAAATCTACTGGTATCAGACACTTTAAGAAGTCGAATACTTTTTTTTAAAAAAGAAATATCCCCTGAATGTCCATCTGTACGTGTGTCTTCCTGTACTATCATTTCGTATAAACCAAGTGGATTTGGATTAATGCTCTGTTTTAACGGATTAGAAGTTACTTTTCCTTCGATTTGTTACGTTCATGGGGTGGGAGTTAAAGGCGAACAGTATTACCTGTACAAGATATTTCACTACGGTGTTAATTGCCACAGTACATTTCCACAACACCAGTCGATTTGTTAGAAAAAATTCATATTTTTTTGTTTTGCAGGAAGAAAACTTAAATTCCCAAACACATTACAATTTTTGATAAATAGTTGTAATTTTTACTAACTAATTTCGAAATTTTAAAGTAATTATTTTATATTTGAACCTTAAATCAGGTGCAGGTCGAGTGTCACGAATACAAACACGACTGAATCTGAAAAATACATTTTGGTTAGATACAGGTGTCAGAAACATATTAAATTAAATAAAGAACAATATGATATTGTTGAGGTGTTGACTAGATTGTGCTGATGTATTAAGTACACTCATTGTTTTACGTAATTTGTAATCATCGCAAGATTTTCAGGAGACTAGATTTTGTCTTCTGCTTGAATTTTGCGTATCAAGTTTGGTCCAATAAATATTTGTATCGTCTCTTGAGTGTGTTTCTATTTACTGACCTTTTCTAATGAACATTTTGCCAGAGTATGTGTCAAAAATAAATCTTAGATTTCGTACTTTTGCAAACTAATTTGTCAAACTATATTCTCTGGTAAATTGGAAGGGCTCATACAGAGCGCACGTAATTCACGCAAAAGTGCGAAGTCAGCTTCGTTACGGAATTAACCAGTGACCCTCTATGGACCCACGCGGTCATAGCCGGCCCTAGGCCACGTGTGTAATCTTAACTTCTCTGCAGTCGTAGGCCTGTTGTCAGGATAATGTAATTGGGTGTGACATGATTCCACATGTCTGCGCTATGATGCCCCAGTGCTAGACATCACTATAAGATATCACACTGGAGACAACGTAGCGATATAATGGAAACATTTTAAAAGTTACGTTAAAAATTCAACTCAGTTCTTGCAAAGAGTGTGCGCAGCAAAAGAGTTCGTGCTCAATTTCTCGAAGTTTTATTCCAATCCCACTTCTCGTTGCCACTATATTGGTTACTCACAGGCGTAAGTGCATTTAATTTCCATCGCATATATACTCCAATATCTTGTCCATGAGACTCTTGTGAGCGTCCTTTGTGACGCGCGATATCACGAGAAAACAAGAGTAATTTTAGGACATTTGCTTGAAAGTTTATTGTATCGGTTGTTTGGTTCCCATGAGTGCCAAGGCAGGTGACTCGACACTGTCTGGATAGGATTCAAACTCACAAAGTACTATTTGATGGGCACTCTAAGCCGCAGAGAAAATTATATAAGCGTGGTTAGGTCTCTCCAAAGCCTTTGCAACATCGATAACGTTTATACCAGATAGTTGCGTATCGCTGCAGTTTGGCGTGAGTGACTATGCAATTACAAAGAAAAGAATTTTCCTGGAAACCTGGACCGATCACTTATAAGTTATAAAAATAGGTCAGAAGTCGCGATAGGAGAATAAATCTAATAACTTAAACCTATGTTAAAAAAGAAAACAAAAAATAAAACATGCAAAGTTTGCTTATTACATTAAGTGTTTATAAATTTGTACATAATCATATCAAGGCATTTTAAGGGAACAAATCATTCCACCACCACCACCCACTATATGAAGAAACGGGGACATTTTTGAATGCAGGAAGGATTTAATAAAGATAGGTCTTGAGAATATATGATTGACAATAGTACTGTTTGTTAATTTTATATTAATTTAAAATGGTTTTAGTTGTTGTTTAAAATTCAGCTTTTACTTGAATAGTTTACTCCTAAAACGTACGAAGGAATGTATCATAAAAGCGACTATCATACTCGATAAGAATTGATTAGAGGTTTGGATTAATGAGCTGGCTTATCCAACAGTTTCCATGACAACGTATACATTTTATAAGGTCCAGTTATTTATTTATTCATCCTAGATATGAACTTAGTTTAATAATAATCTGTTGATATGGATCGTTGGTTTTACAACTGTGATCAGATATATACATACTCTGCTTGATTCCACTTAATCATTCCTCGCTGCCGTTTGAAACACAGCAATTGCCACTATATCGATACGTCTACTGTTATAGTCATTAAGCCGGAATGCACGTAATCTTGCAGATAATTACAATAAATGCATGTTTGTAGTTTTCGTGCCGAAAATATAATTTCTAATTTCTAAATACATTCTTTACTAAACAGTTGCTTTTGTCACAAACAAGTTTCGACTATTTTGACATTTAGTGGCTGGTTCCACCGTAAATCACGTGGTTTGCACGTGTACGTATGAAAACAAGATACATCAACGTATGCTGTGAACGGTATTCGAGGCAGATACAAGGTTTGAACACATTTAGTATAAAAGGAAAGTAGGAAATCTCATTTGTCACTTTTTAAATAGGGTATTTTAATATGTGATATGCACACATTCCTTTGTATCACAAGTAGTGTATATTTTAGCGCCTTTATATTTCATTTATGTCCCAAAGATCTCTAGTGTCAATGAAATCTCATTTGCATATTGTCAGCTATAGTCAAATAAAACTCGTCCCACTTTAATTACAGTGTTCATAGAACATGTTATGCAACATGTAACATACACAGATGGACATTCTTCTAGACTAATATAATTTCTGTAAACCACGGTATGTATCTTTGTATACTATGAATATGATACGTCACTGCTGTACAAATTGTACCTCATCTGACCACTGCAACGGAGGAATTTTAATGGTTTAGTATACAAGGTTTTTTCTTCTTATCAGCAAGGTATTATCATAGCGTTGTATATATTCTATTATGGAGTATCTACCTGGCCTGGTTTAGTCTTTTAATGCAAAACTACACTTTGATTGTTATATCGTGCCGAGCATAGTAGAAGAGACCTTTTTTCTTGTTGTTTGTCAGAGGGACACAACCTTATTTTGTTTTCGGCTGAATACATTTCAAGTTACTCGGCAAATAAATGCACGTCTGATCTCTTACACGAACTTCTTTTTTTTTTTGTCTCTGACGTTACACATCGATCAGTTCAGTGTAGGTAATCCTCGCTGCTCCGACGTTGGCATTTGAAGGCTCACACTTCCTGTTATGAGTTCATAATCTTAAACAAAATAATATAAAATATATAATTTTATCCATGCATAACTATGCGATTGAAAAACAAAATGATCAATGTATTGTGTAGCGAATTTCCGTATTGGGTCGGTAATTGTATCCTGACTATGGATACACCATGTGAGTTGATCCTTATTATTGTTGTTTTCCAGACGCACACATTATTTTGATTTCAACTGAGCTCATTTTAAGCTATTTGGCATAAAAGGCAGATATTTTTTTTTACATGAACTCCTCCTATTTTGTTTTTGGCATCACATATTGATCAATCAATGTTATTTAATCAACGCTGATCAATTGATGGCAGTCTCACACTTCCGGTGGAAATTGAATACTCACACGTCCGGTAATAAGTCAAGAAGCTTACATAAAATCAAATAAATACTTAGTTATACTATGGTATAAAAAGAACGTTATCATTTGCGACATAGAAACCGATATCTATCTACAATCATCCCCTTCCTCATCTTTTTTCTCTGGCCAAATGATTACAGCCATACATTATCGGGTCATTCCGTAATAAATGGGGAGTAAAGCAAAGCATGGTTTTGGCATTTGATTGTACATAATTTAAGCCCGGTACGCTTCCAGATGTAGTCATATTTGTTTTATTTAGCAATAAGAATTCACGGTAGATGGCTCTGGGAGGGATTAAACAGCGGCAGATGGCGCAGTGAGGAAGAAATTAGTTTGTATGATTGTTTAAAAACTGGGAACGAAACAATTTACTTTATACACTTGACATACGCTAAAATCCACTCAGTTTACCTGTACATGAATGACAAAAGGCGCCAGCTTATATAAATTGAACATTTAACTGGCGTTGTAAGCATTTTTAATAAATACATGCTAGGTTAAGGCTCTAACGCGTGTGTATAAAAAATATCAAAGCATGGGCGTTTACGGGAAATATCCCGCAACCATCACCACCCTCCATTTGAATAATGGCGAAATGGTCTGATTATGGGACACATGTGGATTTTAGACCTTTGTGTTGTTTTTAGTATTCTTATTATATTAGAAATTAGAATGCTACGCCTGTTGAAACAGATGCAAGCGAATCAATCTTGAAACTGACTATAACACTTTACTCCGTTTGCTTTTTAGTTTTAAACTGATAGACTGGTATATCCTGGTATATCCTACAGTTTCCTTGTCAACGTAAAATTTATGTAAGGTCCCATCATTAGCCTGTGTTTTTTGTAAAGAAAGAAAAATTTAATTTAAATAAAGGATATGGACAGTTTACAAAACCAACAATATGCAAATCATACAGGATTATCCTAATAGTATTAGTTTCAACTGACACGTCAATGTTTTCTGTGTAAACCAGGGAGGAAGGCACCTAAATTCGTATGCTTGTCGCGTGTCACGTATGAAGACATGATGAATGAGTGTTGTAAAAGACATTTGGGACAGATATAAGGTTTAGAAACAATGAATTAAAGAAACGAATACGATGACATAGTGGAGATGATATTGTGTTTGAAGTATACCAATCGTTTTTTATGCGTTTGAGAAGTCTTCATTATTATTATTATTATTATTATTATTATTATTATTATTATTATTATTATTATTATAATTATTATATAGCTACTTGCCTTTTCTAATGATCAACTTGCCATAATGTTTATATCCACAATAAAATGTCCCGTTTGTGGTGTCACTAGTGGATTGTACAGGATAACTTATAGCGACCAACATATTTTTTTTAATTATCTCCAAATGCTATATATAGGCCGAAACATATTCGCTTACCTTGGTAGTACAAATATGTCTCTGCACTAGAATCGGTTACTTCTGAATTCAGAAAGACGTCATGTCACTTCAATCAAACATTTACAGTTTAGCTAAATATTCAAAGACTGTACCTGCTACCATACTAGCTAAATATTCAAAGGCTGTACCTGCTACCATACTAGCTAATTATTCAAAGGCTGTACCTGCTACAATACTAGCGAATTATTCAAAGGTTGTACCTGCTACCATACTAGCTAATTATTCAAAGACTGTACCTGCTACAATACTAGCTAATTATTCGAAGGCTGTACCTGCTACATAACTAGCTAATTATTCAAAGGCTGTACCTGCTACCATACTAGCTATTATTCAAAGGCTGTACCTGCTACATAACTAGCTAATTATTCAAAGGCTGTACCTGCTACAATACTAGCTAATTATTCAAAGGCTGTACCTGCTACAATACTAGCTAATTATTCTAAAGCTGTACCTGCTACAATACTAGCTAATTATTGAAAGGCTGTACCTGCTACAATACTAGCTAATTATTCGAAGGCTGTACCTGCTACAATACTAATTAATTTTTCAATGGCTGTACCTGCTATCATACTAGCTAATTATTTAAAGGCTGTACCTACTATCATAATAGCTAATTTCCCAAAATATTGTTGACATTTCTGAGATAGATTTTTACATAGTGAATGCAACACGTATTTAGTAAAGAAGGATATTATATCATTATTCACCTTTGTTGGGGTGAATATTAAAGTCGATATGATTTACTGGTTCATGAATTGTCATATTAACCAAAAGGACGTTTGATTGTTTTGGATATTTTTCTTCATTGCAGTGCAGAATTTGCTAACCTAATTTATTTCGGCTACCTTTCTTAAGGAAAGTATGGTTGTTAAGGATATAACGATTGGACATCTCCCCCAAATAAGAACGAACTAGTGACCTGTGCCATAATTGCATAGTGTAGGAATATGCAACGTTGGAAACTCAAAACCGCATTAACTCTTGATGTGCATTACGTCTGTGTACTTTCATACAAAGTATGTTTAATTGTTTGTTTTAAACGTTACCTTTTATTTCTCCAAGGTAGAAAACTAAAACTGAGAAGATAATATAAGACAAGGCTTTGTGCTCTTGTAGTTGTTGTAGGTTTTGACGACATTTGCAGCACACAACAGGCTAGTATTAATGGTGGTGGAAGAACCCGATGAAAACCCTCGGAAACAAACGACCGATCCACGAGAAGCTACTGGCAGGCTGTCTCATACCCACATTGGCCGAATCTGACCACTCGGTCACTCTGGGCCCCCACTCATAAGGCTTTATGTTTAAAACGTTTAGTGTTGTAATATTTACAACATATCTATATATATATAAATGAATGTTTGTTTGTTTGTGTCGTATGCGTTCCTATACCGTTCATCCGATTGCGATTAAACTTTGGTGAGTTTTTCTGCGCACGCCCGCGAAGGTTTCTGAATTAGAACAATCATTAAAATTGTAACGATTAACAAATGTGTTTTTGCGACATTTACCGTGCGTTCGCTGTGAACTCTAGGTGCCTTTAGATACGTCAAGTGATCGAGCAGTAGGCGCCTTTAGATACGTCACGTGATCGAACAGTATGCGCCTTAGATACGTCACGTGATCGAACAGTAGGCGCCTTAGATACGTTACGTGATCTAACACGGTCTGTAGTGATACCTAATTTCGCGTGTCTTCGGTGTGAACTGTAGGCGCCTTAGATACGTCATGTTTACTTAGTTACGTTTGGTTCGTGCCTTGGTTACGTCAAACAATCGTGGTGTGAATTCGTAAGTCACGTGATCGAACAGTAGGCGCCTTAAATACGTCACGTGATCGAACACGGTCTGGATTGGCTGAAACTATGATGACGTAAATCAACAGCTGTATGAAATTCATAATCGGTGTACGTCATGTTTACTTAGTTACGTTTGGTTCGCGCCTTGGTTACGTCAAACAATCGCGGTGTGAATTTGTAATAGTCGTTACAAAGCATTACTTTCGCTGTCTTATCAATTATGCCACCTAAACGAAAAGCTATTGGTCGATCTACACCTCAAGCACGAAAGATAAAGGCATTACGAGCTTCAGAAACAGACGAGCAGCGGAAAGCAAGATTGGAAACCGTTCGAGTTTGCACTGCTCAAGCCCGATCATCTGAAATAGACGAGCAACGGAAAGCAAGATTAGAAGCCGTTCGAGTTCGCACTGCTCAAACCCGATCATCTGAAACAGACGAGCAACGGGAAGCAAGGATGCTAACCGTTCGAGTTTGCACTGCTCAATCCAGACGAACAATGCACGCTGATTTAAATCTTAGTGCATTCCATTATAATGCAAATTATGATTACAGTCTTCATCCAAGTGTGCTTATTGGAAAAATGGATAAATCATGCGTGTATTGCAATGCCCTCAAATTTAAGAATGAAACACCAGGAATGTGCTGCGCGGGTGGAAAAGTGAAATTGCCAGAATTACATTCACCACCCGAACCATTATCAACATTGGTATCAGGTGACACAAGCCAATCGAAACATTTCTTGGCAAACATACGGAAGTACAATTCATGTTTCCAAATGACATCGTTCGGTGCAACAAATATCGTGCGCGAGAATTACATGCCAACATTTAAAGTGCAAGGGCAAATTTACCATCGTGCAGGATCACTACTACCACTACCGAACGCAGACCACACATTTCTTCAAATTTATTTCATGGGAAATACTCATGAACAAATTGATCAGCGTTGTCAATTCAATACTGGCACTAAACGAGAAATAGTCGCTGCATTACAAACTTTATTCGATCAACCCAACGAATTAATTCGATTGTTCAGAACTGCCCTTGAACAAATGCCAACTGATGACTACAAAGTCGTAGTTAGAGCAGACAAAACACCTGTCGGCCAACACGAAAGACAGTACAAGGCACTAACAATTGATGAAGTGGCGATCGTTATAGTTGGCGAAGAATTTAACTCGCGTGATATAATTCTTCATCGCACAAATGGTGATGTTCAGCGAGTCTCAGAAACTCATCGCTCATACGACGGATTGCAATATTCGATTTTATTTTGGCAAGGAGAAGATGGATATCATTTCAACATCTTAATGAGAAATCCACAAACAAATGAGGAAACGAATAAGAAAGTCAGTGTCATGAAATACTATTCATATCGATTGATGATTCGTGAAAACGCTGAAAATCATATCTTGAAATGTCGACAATTGTTCCATCAATACATTGTCGATATATATGTATGCGAAAATCGAAACCGAACGACTCCTCTACATTCGATTAAATCAAACCATGTTGCGTTCCGAAGAGTACATTCATTTACGTGATCCAGTTGTTAATGATGGCAATGTGAATCTCAATGAATTCGGAAAAATGGTCATACTACCGGCTACATTTACAGGGAGTCCACCGCACATGCATGAATACGCACAAGATGCAATGACATATGTTCGCGCATATGGCCGTCCAGATTTGTTTATTACCTTCACAAGCAATCCGACGTGGGATGAAATACAAGAATTTTTTATTACCTGGACAATCATCATCGGATCGTCATGATATTTCCGCGCGTGTGTTCAAACAAAAATTGAAATCTTTAATAGATTTCATTGTCAAGCATCATGTTTTTGGACAGACACGCTGTTGGATGTATTCCATTGAATGGCAAAAAAGAGGTTTGCCACATGCACACATTTTGATAGGGTTCATCCAAAAAGTCACACCAGATCAAATTGAGCAAGTCATCTCAGCAGAAATACCAGATGTCGATATTGATAAAGACTTATTTGAAGTCGTCACCAAAAACATGATTCATGGTCCATGTGGCATACTCAACAACAATTCACCATGCATGTCTGATGGGAAATGCACGAAACGATACCCAAGACACTTACTTGCCGAGACTATCACTGGTAATGACGGATATCCACTCTATCATCGGCGATCAACTGAAGATGGTGGCAAATCCATAACTTTAAAAGTACGAAACAATGATGCTGAAGTCGATAATCGTTGGGTTGTGCCGTATTCACCGTTACTTTCGAAAACGTACAAAGCACACATCAATGTCGAGTATTGCAATTCGGTGAAATCTATCGAGTACATTTGCAAATATGTTAACAAAGGAAGCGATATGGCAGATGTTGGAGTGGGAAATGCAAATGCATCCATCGATGAAATCTACCAATATCAAATGGGACGCTACGTTAGTAGCAATGAAGCAGTATGGCGCATTTTCTCATTTCCAAATCCATGAACGACATCCAACAGTTGTTCATTTGGCAGTGCACCTTGAACATGGACAGCGCGTATACTTCACAGCAGAAAATTCACATGCAAGAGGATTGTCACCACCTCCAACAACGTTAACTGCATTTTTCTCATTGTGCGGGAATGATATGTTTGCAAGGACGCTACTTTACTCTGAAGTGCCAACATACTACACATGGAATGCATCAGTGAAAAAGTTTCAACGTCGCAAACAAGGTCAAGCGGTTGAAGTACATCCCAATTTATATTCGACCGACACATTAGGCCGTCTATACACTGTTCATCCAAACAATGCAGAATGCTTTTACTTGCGATTACTGTTAATTAACGTACGTAGACCGACATCCTTCCAAGAACTGAGAACAGTAAACGGTCAAGTATGTGCCACTTATCGTGAAGCTTGCCAAGAATTAAATCTTTTGGAAAACGATGCACATTGGGACACTTCACACGTTGATGCATCGAATACTGCTCAACCACAGCAAATACGCACGTTATTTGCAATCATATTGACAACGTGTTTCCCATCCAATCCAAAAGATCTTTGGGAAAAATACAAAGACTACATGAGTGAAGACATCTTACATCGTTTGCGTGAAACAAATCAAAATCCGGACCTTCAATTCACACTAAACGTGTATAATGAGGCATCGGTTTCGATTGAGGAGATATGTATGGCAATCGCTAACAAAGCATTGGTACAATTGGGAATGGTTGCTCCGTAACGATCTGCAAACGACCTTTTCGATCGTGATTTGCAACGAAAAACACACTTTGATGTCGACGAATTGGGTACATTTGTTCAAACAAATCTTCCGAAATTGGTTCCAGAACAACGCATAGCGTATGATAGAATTATGCATGCAATTACAAGCCAAAGCGGTGGATTGTATTTCCTAGATGCGCCCGGAGGCACTGGAAAAACTTGTCTATTTTCACTTATTTTGGCAACTATACGATCACGACACAATATTGCACTGGCAATCGCATCATCTGGAATTTCAGCAACTCTTTTGGATGGTGGTCGAACAGCGCATTCAGCACTGAAATTGCCGTTGAATATGCAAATCACCGACACACCAACATGCAATATCAACAAACATTCTGGAATGGGTAAAGTACTCCAATCACGTCAATTCATTATATGGGACGAATGTACTATGGAGCACAAAAAGGCTTTGGAAGCGCTTCACTTTACACTAAAAGATTTGAGAGGAAATGAACAGCTCTTCGGTGGCGCACTTATTTTATTGTCTGGTGATTTTCGACAAACTCTACCAGTAATACCACGTTCAACAGCTGCTGATGAATTAAATGCATGTCTCAAATCATCAGTTTTATGGCGACACGTGCAGAAATTGACTTTGAAGACCAATATTCGTGTAGAACTACAATACGATGCATCCACTGAACATTTCGCAAAGCAATTGTTGGATATTGGGAATGGGAACATGGATATCGATGAATCTACACAATGTATCACGTTGCCAACAAGCTTCTGTAAAATTACAGGAACCACAGACGAATTGATTCACAAAGTTTTCCCAAATTTCGCACAGAATTACAAAAATCATCAGTGGCTCAGTGAACGTGCTATATTAGCAGCCAAAAAGAACGATGTTAATGCCATCAACTTCAGCATTCAAAAACAAATCCCAGGCGAAGCGACAACGTAAAAGTCCATAGATACTGTAATGAATCAAGACGAAGTTGTCAATTATCCAACTGAATTATTAAATTCACTTGATTTGCCAGGTATGCCGCCGCACGTTTTAACATTGAAAATTGGCGTACCTATCATTCTTCTCCGAAACATAAATCCACCACGACTTTGCAATGGTACCAGGCTTTCAGTGAAAAAGTTAATGAACAATATCATCGAAGCTATAATTTTAAATGGAAAATTTAAAGGAGAAGATGTACTCTTGCCACACATCCCTATGATTCCGACAGATATGCCATTCGAATTCAAACGTTTGCAGTTTCCGGTGCGACTCGCAATTGCAATTGCCATAAACAAAGCACAGGGACAATCGCTACAAATGTGTTGACTAAATTTGGAAAATCCATGCTTCTCACATGGACAGCTGTATGTGGCATGCTCACGCGTTGGAAAAACTTCTGATTTATTCATATACGCACCAGACAGAAAAACAAAAAATATTGTGTATTCAAAAACACTTCAATAAACAGAATAGGCTATTTGACAGTATGAAAAAAATGTATGTTTGTTTGTTTCTTCGTTTGTGTCATATGCGTTCCTATACCGTTCATCCGATTGCGATTAAACTTTGGTGAGTATCAACAGCTGTATGAAATTCATAATCGGCAGCGATACCTAAAATTGCGTGTGTTCGGTGTGAACTGTAGGCGCCATAGATACGTCACGTGATCGAAAACGGTCTGGATTGGCTGAAACTATGATGACGTAAATAAACAGTTGTATGAAATTAATAATCGGTTGCGATACCTAAAACACCTTCGGTAAGGTAACCACTTATTGTGGGCTCGATAAATACCACTAAATAATCTGAGATGCATTACAGAAACCAGTCAAATAGTCTATTAAAACACAAACTCTTTCTTTCTTTCAGTGGCATTGCAACGCATGCCGGGTACTTGCTAGTAGGGTATAAAAGAAAATGAAAGCAAATTTAGCGTGTGGTACTATAACACAATAGGTAATTTGTGTTAGAAACCTTATAAAACACAATGTAAGAAAATGCAAAATGTATCTAAAAGTCGCATAATACTCTTACTCATCAATTGATTGTATTTATAAACTTCATTCCAGGAAATGCGAAAATGAGTGATTTGTGTCGTTTTTCATCGTGACATTATGAGCACGACAGGAACACTGGATATTCATGAACTATTTTTTGGAAATGTCAATATACAATATCATTCTTTCTAGGGGACATTTGCCCGTCAACATGAAACAAGATTTTGCTGTGCTAGATAATACTTTTTTAGATTTATTATTTCGGTATGATAAATAAATCTTGTTGAAATCCAAACTAACTGTAAATAACGAGTAATTTATACCTAAGTGAACTCTAGGTGATGCTTTTTTGTTATTGTCTTTATTATACAGTTTATCGATCAATGTAGCGAGATAATTTAGCAAGAAACCGTCGACACTTGGACCCGTTCATTCCGTCCTTCTAGTTTGAATTCATTGCACGAGGATTCAAACTGCGGCTCTTATCTGATTCAATATTTTTTTTCTCCTCAATAATATGATCCCGAATTTCATTTTCAGCAATTCCCGTAAATAACAACTTATCTCTCTTTCTTCTTTCATTTATTGTCGTGCTTCCGTTTGTTTGATCTTTATGCATGCTCGTATTCGGGAGAATGCTCACACGTTTGTATTTATGTTTTCAAATCCTGGATTTTCTTTTGCAGCTCTCTAAACTGTATAGCTAGGGTATATATTTGTATCAAATGTTGCAAAACACAGTTGAGTATTTGGTATATTTCGTCAGATTATTGTGGCCTCAACATTCTGTTACAGATTATTGCCTTGAAATGCATAATTAGTTATTGTACGATACATTTTTAAGCCAGTAAGGTTCAGGAGTTTACTGCACAACAACACTTTGATGGCTATATCATGATGAGGCGAGTAAAATAAAATCCACAACCTGATCGTTTGTATCGTTCTGCTGAGCTCGCTTTTAAGTGTTTGGGTATAAACATCACTTCTGATCTCGTCAGGAAGAACTCATCTCATGTTGTGTCTGACATTACCGATAGACAAATTCATGCTAGGTAATAGTCGCTAATCCGATGACTGAAATCCACGCCAAGAGTTCCGCATATAAGGTAAATTAATTAGCATCGCCTGTAGCGGTTAATAGCTATTTAAATATTTATTTGTTTTCCTTGATTAACGTAAAGCTAAATATTTTAATGGAAATGGAATCAACCTGTATAATACCTGACTAACAAATATGCTATCGTTTTAGTTTTCCAAAGGAATTTAATTTGAACAATTATGTGCGAGGATTTAAAATTGAGGACATGTATTCATGCTGTATGGTGGTTGTCGTGTAGCAGAATAAAAAAGCTTACGATATAATAAATCTGAAACCAAACATCACACGTTTTACTATCAAGGCATCTCAGTACGGTCCACTCATATTTTCATGTCTTCATTATGCTTTACTCAAAGAGCCATCATGGCTATTTGAAGGATGCAATCGTCCTGCTTTATTATTAAATTTAAATTAATGAAATGCGAAAAGGATTCTGAGCGAAAATTGTTTGAAAGAAATACATCTTATGCCAACACCTCATCGAAACGGAAGTTGACGGTTAGACCCCTTTTCATGTTTTAGTGTTGAGTTAAACCTCACCTTGGATAAATCGGAATGGCTCCCGATGACGTGTTACCCGTTAATTTTGGCACCTCATCAGTGATGTCAGTGTGATTATTATTCTTATACTAACTGGCACTGATGTGAATGTTATATGCTATACTGGGAGGGCTCCAATAATCCACGCCTCCCAGAAGCAATATACGTAGGCGGTGAAAACGTTAGTGAGTGCCGGTGCTTATCCGAACGATTGTGACCCAGTATATAAGAATCGGTGTATTCGAAAAGTTGAACTGTTGACCCTGTCACTTGCTTTCTGTCATTCTCTGGGATACGTAGACGGTACTTTTTGTTTGTCTGAACGTTGCGTTCACTTGTGGGGTTGCACATGACCGTCTTCCTTTTGTAAAGTTATTCAACATTTTAACATTTTTATGAAATTTTCGAAACTTGGAAGTGTTTCAATCATTTAAGCAGCTGTTCTGTGTCAGTGTATTGCAAGGTGTATCGAGCAAAGAAAGCCAGCGGTAATAGAATAGCTCGCATGATCTAGAAAATTCTACATTCAACGTATGAGATCTTATAAACCATTTGCAAAGTTTCATTTCTTGTGGCTTAGGGTTTGAAATGAAATGGGCACAACTGAAGATGTAACACGTGAAACATTTCCTGAAATGCATAAGCGAATAAATGCAATGTCAAATGCATATATAACAAGCATTTTTTTTTAAGATTCCAAGGCGTAAGTGAAGTTAACATATAACATGAAATGCGGTCGTTCTTTGCCCGTCGTGTCCGGTGCGTCTATCAGTAAGTAAAGTTCTTTAGAAAGCAAAACTATTGGTCCAATTTCGTCCATATTTGACCCAATACCTCCATATTTACAAAACCTTTTGCAAACATTATGCCTATCCTATCTTCCTAAACGACCTCTTCATAAGAAAAGTCATTTATTCAAATTTGACGTCAAGTGTACTACTTTAAAACGCTGTTAAGTTTATACAGATGTTGCTAATTTGCTGTCTAATATGGCCGTTCTGACTATTAACATAAACATCTTTTAAATTATTTTTACTCCAACACCGCGGCAAAGGATTTATTATATTTAACATACGCATTTGTATCAATCAACTGCTTTCATATTTTCAATTCTGCAATCATGGCGAATCCAATGTTAAATAGAGTCATCTTTGCAAGAAAATATAAAAGTCCTTTGAAATGATTTCTTTTAAATTGTTGCCCAAAACTAACTATATGTTAAAGATACCAAGCTCATGAAAACGTGCTTTTCACTATGCAAATATAACTGATCCGACAATAGATCTGACCAGTGTTTATATAGGGAGCCTTTAAATAACTAAATTTCTGGGGAATTCATTCATGTTTAACATAACGTATCCAGGGCCCCGAGTGGTCTAAAGGGGGGCCCAGAGTGGCCGAGTGGTCTAAAGCGCTCTCCGTTACGGACCACTGCCATCTCACCTCTGTCTGCGTGTGTTCGAGTCTAAGATTCGGCTCATGTAGTTATGTGAGAAAGCTTGCCAGTAGCTTCTCGTGGGTCGGTGGTTCTTTCCGGGGGTTTTCCCGGGTTCTTCCTCCACCAATAATACTGGCCGCCATGTATAGCCATTCGTGTGCTGAAAATGGCGTTAAACCCTACAACAAAAACAACAACATAAAGTATCCAGACATAACCGGTTTTCTTGATCCTACGAAACTATTGCTTTTTCACCATTCACATCATAAAGAATACCAAATAACATCTGACCATATTTCAGAGAAATCGCTCTGGTATGCATGACTTTTGATAATGCTGTGAAATTGTGTCGTCTTTAGGTAAAACAAGAAAGGCTCAATCATGTAATGAAACTGCTGAGTAGTATTTGTAAAATGTACAGTTTGGGTACCGAACGGGCGACGAACGTTATTACTAGTCCTTATATAGCAACCGTATATATATATATATATATATATATATATATATATATATATATATATATATATATATATATATATATATATATATATATATATATATAATATATATATATATATGTATATATATATATATATATATATATATATATATATATATATATATATATATATATATATATATATATATATATATATATATATATATATATATATAAAGAGAGAGACTACATGCACGATTTAGTCCTGCCTTTTTCAAAAGAATTTAGGTGTCAAAGGTGTGAAATTGTATATGCAAAAGTAGTTAGATTTGTGACAGTATTCCATGGTCTACGTTTCTGTTGTTGGTTAAACAATTGCCTTTCTGGAAACGATCTTTCGCTTTTGCAGACATCTTTTGTCATCATTCATGGTATGAGCATACGTGTCATTAAAACAAACGAGACTAGTACTTTTTTTGAAGGTTTAGATTTCATAGAGAGGTAACGAACATGTTCCTGACACACTTATACAGATTTTCCCATAAAAGCACCGAGCATAAGTTTGCACAAAAATTATATTTCGTAATGTTTGTGTGATTTCGCTTTAGATGTCCGTGACTCCATGCATTAAAGTTGTGTACGCATACTTTGAGACCGGTTCATTACGAAAATGGCTTCTTCTTCTTTGTACCAAGATGTGGCAGCCAATACAGTGTAAAAATGAGCCTGTCTTTGGTGTGTTTATATATTTTCAAACCCATAACCTAGTATCCAAAATGGTTCCTGCCCCCCCCCCCTCTCTCTCTCTCTCTCTCTCACACACACACACACACACACAAACACGTCATTAAACGTGAAGGTAAACGTAGTACGGTAAAGCATTCCGAAGCGTTTTCAATGTTTAAATTTAAAAAATCTTGACGCCATTGATCTGTTCACCAATTTTAGGAACCTCATGTAATACGAGGATGGACAACAAATTATCGAAGAATTCGACGCAAACACATGCACAAATTATAAGTTGGGGAACGCTTATCGTCATAATCATTACACTGTGCAAAATTGATTTAGGGCGGCTGTTTGATCGTGAGTCAAATTAGTCAGAAAAATATAAAGGTAGACTGTTGTTCGAATCCTGCCTGGAACTGCTGACATTTTGTGACAGTGTACTGTACTGGCTTCAACACAACAAACACCAGGCTGCAAGTTTACCACATCTTTAGTCGGGTTTTTAGCAACCGTATTGGCACTGTGCCTTTCAGCGTCTTAACAAGTGCTCGTGCGACAAGGAATTTCATTTATATCAAAGCATTGATATAAGTTCCAGCACTGACTCGGTATATAACTTCCCACAACCAGAATTCGTCTTCCAACCTCGCGCGATAACTTCACTCTCTGCAGGAACATTGATGGTTTCAGCCAAAGTCATACGATGACAGCCCATAAGGCCCAATAAGTAGCACGGGGTCGTTTGTCCCTGCATTTGTAGTGGACACTGTGTAATACTAATGTCGCAATTATGCAGACGGAAAATATCTAAAACAAGTATTCCATCGGACTTAATATCAGCTACGACGATAACATGTCGCCTTCTGACGCCTTTACAAGCAATAAAAAAAAAAATTCAGCCGGACCATAAGTATTAGTATTTTGCTATTGGAGGCACCGATTAGTTAGCTATCCACATTACTGAGTTTTGGCTTTAGCTGACTAAGTTCTTTATACTGATAACTACTGATAAGAGAAACTGTGTTTGCTAGCAAACCGAGCTCCACTCCATTAACAAAACATTGTGTGTACAGTCCCGGTTCTTCGTTAACATCACGTACAGGCTTGGAATTTTCTGTTGTTCTTATCTTCTTAGAATCTTTCTTTCGTTGGTCTCTTATTTTCCCGAGACCGTTTTATTTTTGAAGGCTTGGTGCATTCGATTTGGCAATAGCCCCATCCATTTCCAATTCCAACACATGATCCCTAGTTGACTGGAATCGCATTGATTATTGTCCGACGTGTGCCAATGATCTAGTCTTTCCTGACGTTCATTCATGAGGGTCCTTCATTTGACCTGGATTGACTGCTAGTGAACCATGACATAACGGAAACTCACTAACCATTCACACTGTGACGTCTGCATCTAGTAATTGGCTATTTAGTTCGGGCTAAGGAACATTTCCATTGCACTGAATTCCAATAATCATACAAGTAATCACACAAATCTAAGACTTCCTTAAACAGAGGTGCTATGAACAAATTTATTACAATAGAAAATAAATACCAAACTGATTGTTTTAACAGAAGCTAACGTTCATACGAGTATCCAGGTGGAAATCGGACTGAAGATTACATTCTTGGAAATGAAACTGGCATTCGTACAGCTACCTATGTTATTTTGACTTCTATATACAATCATCTAAGTAGCAATTATTTCTGATTAGCTACAACATAGTAACTGATAAATTGGATAGTAATCTGCCACATTTCTGTAGTACCATGTTGTACAGGCTAAGGTCAACCATGCGATACGCCTTAATTTAACCATGGCATGTTTGAAAAGTATATTTGTCGACAATACGTCCTCTGCAAGTTGCATGCTTGGGTTGTAATTAGAGTATTTGACCATAGCTTAAAACATTAAATATAAATAACAGGATAAAAAGGAATAATTAATAATTACAGAAAAAGATTGACAGGAAGACATATTAAAGTATGTAGGCACGTCAGTCGGCTTGGTGATCGACCTTTATATTACGCACCTCTTCTCATTACCACCATTTCAGAGTGATACATGTAACGTGAGCTTTATAATATAAAAGTGTGACCTTAGCCAGTGCTCTTGATCACAGTGTATGGATTCTGACGTCATAGAAGTTATTAATATCTTAATTGTAATGATTTCTATAGAAATCCGTTGTCACGCGCATGCCATCGGATTAACTTCTCGGCCAAAACATATTTCAATACCGTGTTTATTAAATTGTTTTTCAATATATAACTATTTCAGTACATGTCTTTAAGCGTATCTCGTGTGCATGATTATCGAAACGAACTGTACTGTAACGATGTAGATAAAACAATCTTTGTCTTAAGAACCACGACTCGTGGGTAGTTCGCTAAACTCTAAATTTAGATTGCATTGAAACTGTTCTATATAAAAAAACAAAAAAACCTTATCCTATCTGATTTGATTGCTCAGGCTTTACATTTAATAAGTTAAATTTAGAAATTAAATTTCAACTAGATAGATTACATTCAAGCAATAGCACACAGACATGAGTGTGCGAAGAACTTTATGATCAAACGTGCGTGGGAGAAAAATTGGAAAACTTGTAATTGCAAAAATTATTTGAGTCTAAGTTGTTTAATATTTCTGATCAATCGTGTGATAATTGTGTATATGTTACTTATCTACCGATTCAAACACACTGTGTATATTGTATTTCAAGCAATAAATATGAAGCCATCAATGATTTGTAGACAATCCAATTCTCCACCACCACCACCATCCATGTTTGAAGAACGGTAGTTTGTAAATATAGGAATGCCATAAGCAGCAGAAGGGGCGAACCGGACAACATTTTTAGACAAGTTTTCACTGAAATCACGCTTAAAAACAATGAAACCAGTGACATCAGGACCCAAATGTGTGTGTGAATCATGGATTAGGTCCAAAAAAAAAATATGAAAAAATCAATGAAATTAATGAAATCCTCCATCGATTTTTGGGAAAAAGGGACTACAACATCGTTGTCACTCACTAGAACTTTCAGTTGGGGTTAACCGAATATTTGATCCAGTCCGATACGATATCGTGTTCGAGGGTCATGTAAATTTATTGTTACAAATCCGTGCGGGGTAGACTGAGCATGACTAAAGAAATTTCTAAATTGATTGAAGTCCATATCAGAACACCATGTCTGCCAAATATTTCGTAGCGTATGTGTATCAACGCCGTTGAATACAGCAAGCATATTACAGTTATCTCTAATCACTTTTGGAATCTGAGTGTAGCGTTGAGTGACATAGATCACATCCGTGTTTTTATGCCTGCCTCGGGAAAATATTCTAGCAGGATTTTTTTGATTATCTAACATGACATCGTCGTATACAACTAAATTGTTGATACTTCCATCGAGGTCTTCTACTGATGGCGCCTCGTCAATATCGGTTATAAATTCAATAACATCCTCGCCGGCAATCTCTGAAGCGTTTTCATTAAAATCTTTTAGCACTTCATAGCATCGTTGGTCGTCTACGCTAGGGGCAATTAAATGCAACTTATCCCACTTCATCCATCTCATTATTAAATTGAGCAACAATTGCGTCTTGCCGGATCCAGATGGCCCGATTATAATTGCGCGGATAGAGTTTGGTAGCGCTGCATGATGCTTCACTGGTTCTCTTGTTTTAGTCGCTGAAAAATCAATTATATTCATATCTCTATACATAAATTATGGATCTATATTGCGTGAAGTGTAAGGCGCGTACTGGCACAGATGACTTGACGACGATTACAACTAAAAATAACCGATCAGCGCTTTCTGGTAAATGCGTACAGTGTAGTACAAAGAAATTTAGATTTGTTTCTAAACCCAAGGAACCCAAGGAACCTTTAAAAAAAAACGAGGAGGTGATATCGCTGCCAAATTAGCAAAACTCCCTGGAACCCCATGGGGGAAATACCCCGGAGAAAAACACCTTCCAGGGTATAGTTATTGTGGACCGGGAACAAGACTTGATATCAGACTCAATGATCAAAATCAGCCCCGACCCGGTGAGGAACCAATAAACGCTATTGATAAGGCCTGTCACCTTCATGATGTTGCTTATAAAAGCAGCAATTTGCAACACAGGCATCTAGCAGATGTGAAATTAATTCATGCGTTGAATGCCATTCCTGATAAATCCTTTAAAGAAAAATTGGCTTCATTTTTGATAAAATCGGCAATGAAAAGTAAATTGATGTAAGGTGCTGGTAATTAATAACAACATGGAATCTATTTATTATTCCCCAAGAGGATACTGGAAGGGTAACGCTGAAATCAGTAAACTCGCTAGCGCCGCAAAAGTGAAAAAAACCACTGCGGCTCATTGGTTATCCAAACAGGCACTATGGCAAATTTATCTACCACCGCCTAAACAAATTCAATTCTCGCATTTTGATGTGACCTTTCCTAATGAAGTTCATCAGGCTGATCTATTATTTCTGCCACATGATCGTGGTTACAAATATGCGTTAACTGTAGTTGATATTGCAAGTCGATACAAAGAAGCAGAACCGTTAAAAACAAAATCAGCCACTGAAGTGGCTTCTGCATTTGAAAGGATTTATCGAAGGAGCCCTCTGCACTGGCCAAATCTGTTACAAGTTGACCCGGGCAAGGAATTTCAGGGTGCAGTGTTATCTACAATGAAATATCACAATGTCGCTATCAGACGAGGGCATACTGCACTGCATCGTGATCAGGCCATTGTAGAACGATTTAATCGGATTCTTGCTGAGCGGTTATTTGGATATCAATATGCAAAAGAATTCATCCAAGAAAAAAGATCCCGTGAATGGGTTAAGAGATTACCAGGTGTAGTTACCGCACTGAATAACGAGATTACTAGAACCATCAACATGAAACCTATCAACGCGATTAAAAAGAAGTCGATACCTGAAAAACCACAAAAAGATTTCAAAGAACCAATTCTTGGTAGTAATGTCATTGTGAGGTATTTATATGAACCAGGAGAGCTTGAGGGTGGTACAAAAAGGGCTACTGATCCTATTTGGAGCGTCACTACGCATAAGATATCTAGTATAACACGATCTACGGGTAGACTTCCAATCTATAAACTGGATTCAACTGCCCCTCAGCGTGGGTTTACTAGACAACAACTACAAGTAATTCCTGACGATACTCAATTACCACCGCATGGTCTTAACTAGCACCCTTGCGTCTATTGCACTCAAGACAAGTCAACATCACATTATTTCTGACATGACCGAGATTGTTATTTTTTCTGTCTACGGTGAATTGGCGAGGATCCTTATCCGAATACTGCCAACGCATTATACAATTGCAACTCGCGCAGTGATTATTCTGTTGTTTCTTCAAAGTGATTATTAATTCAGCATCAATATCAAATTCTCGTTGTTTTTTTTTCTCCTGTTGTTTGTAACCGGAGAGTTTTTTATCAATAATATCATTATCGTCACCAATGATTTCATCATCGCCAATGATTTCATCATCGAAGACAATTCTTCGAAGTTGATTTATTTTTCGTACTCTGGATACGGAAAGATAGACTAAATTCGACCATTCTATGCGATTATCTACCATCCAAACAATTGTATCCGATATAGTCAATCCCTGTGAAGAATGTATCGTCGCTGCGTATCCTAGCGTCCATGGGGATTTATTAGCACGCAATGCATCTTCAACGACATTGATATCAACCAGCACAATATCATTTAATACGAGAATTTGTTTTTCACTCTGTCCTGGAATATCAACTTCAATATTCTGTTTTCGCGTATCCGATGGCCTATAACATAACGGTACTGGAAGTGTTGCAAATTTTTGTTTATGCAATTCAAATAACTTCATCTGAAGTGTGTCCCTGACTATTTTTCTACTTGCAATGATTAAATCATTTGGTCTCCACGCTTCCCAAAACTCATTCATGGGAGTTTCCGAAATTATTTCACGGGTTATTTCACATTGGATTCTATCCGGTTGTAATCTAATTAGTTTCTTCAATTCTTTTAATTTTTCATCAAGTGATCTATGATCGGTATCAATTTCTTCATAATAGTCTACAAAACCCTTTAGCCATTCATGGGGAGATGCACCGACAAATGGTGGTGGTTGCCCGTCATCACCGCACATGACGACTTTTGTATTCTTCAATAACAACCACTCAAGAAATATTTTTAAGACATCTTCTGACACTGTGTCTATTTCATCCCAAATCATGATTTCAGGAATAAATTTCTCTCCCATGCGCTCAGGAGTCCATTTATCTCCCTTCCATCGGAAAAAGCTGTGATAAGTGCAAGCATTTACCCCTCTCTGTATCATTTCTCTTGCAAGTCTGTGAGTCGGTGTTAGCACAATCATTTTTGTGAAATTCGTAGGATTTTTCCCACGAAATAACTCAATTGCCCGGGTTGTTTTTCCTGACCCACCACAGCCGTTTAAATAAACTGTTTTATACAGGCATATTGGATCAGAAATCGGTGGTGCACTAGAAAATTCTGAACACTGATTGCTTTCTAAGTAATTATTTTCAATGGTAACATCTGCTGATGGAATATAATCATGAATCATTTCTTTCTTAATTCTCCATGATCCCCATTTCTCGTTGCCAGTAGCCTTAAAATCAGCCATTTTGCTATTTATGTAAAATGAATCAGTAGCAACTCTAACTGCGGTGGTAGGAAATCTATTGATCATTGAAAACAGATTGATAGAAGCATAACCGAGCATAGAAGCTCTCAAATGTGTGTACTGCGGATGGTATCCATCATTGTAGGTAACAATTGTACCCAATTTGGTTCCATCGGACAGAAATGCGTCCTTACGATTGACATATAGGCCCCTATTCGTTAGATCCGCGATTACAAAATCGTATTCAGCGTTGTCTATAATCAATCGTGAAGAATATTTCGTATTATCATCTTTGCCACCTTGGGTAAATTTACCGATTATTCTTCGTCCAAGATTTTTTGCTTCATTGTTTCTGATTTCAAATAACTGTTGGGACCAATCCATGATTTGTTGTTCATTAAAATCAGGAAACAGTTTTCGCTCTTCGCTAATTATTTTTTCTAGATCAGGTTGTGGTAACCAGACTGATTTCTGTGCTCGATAGGATATAATTGCTTCACTGACAATTAATGATTTTAACATCTTACAATCAAGCATATACCGTAATAACACTATTGGCATCCAGTGTTTTTCAGACATGTGTTTGCCAATCCAAAGATAACTACACGGATGAAGTCCTGCAGCCATTTCAAATGATACTACACAAGCGAATCCGGTTAAATCAAAATCAGGAAGTGGTCCATTAATAGCAACACGAGTCATTTCGTGTGTGGGGTGTCCAAATCGTTTGAAATATTTCTCACACTCTCCATACCCAAGAAAACTTCCTGGATAACACGCAATCATATCAACTGAAATAACGGTATCAGCGGTGTATTTTGTGTTCCATAATCCGCCGTGGCTGTATTCAAGACAAGACAATTTGACATCTGACAAAAACTCACTTCGTGTTGGTTTCCACGCGTTTTTCTTTCTAGCAAAATGTGCTGCAATGGATGGTACTGTGAAACAGTTTGCTAATAATTGATCTTCGATTTCCCCCTCAGAAAACTCACTAGCTAGTTGTTTCATTTGATTCTGCAGCTCTTCAGTACGGTATAATTCTCCGTTAGGCCTTACAAACTGATCAAATCTGCATTCCTCGTCTGAATTACTATGAAATAGCCACACTGACACAGGATCGTTTTTACTCAAATGGTAAATAGCATCAAATAATTTCTGCTCTGAAAAAAACTCTTCGGTTTGGGATAGATATTTTACGGTTCTATCCCGTGGGAATATTGTTACTGCAGATGACCACGCGTGCGCGTTATGATCAATAATTTCAATGGGGGCTCCTTTTGATTTATATTTCGATTCGTATAATACTTCTCCGGTGATTGTCCTTACCGATATTGGAAATCTTAATGATGTTTCTAATTTAGTTATATCCTGAATTGTTGCTCCATGCTCTTTTACCGTGAACTCCCACTCGGTTATTTTTTTTCGTCTTAGATCAGTTAGTTTATTTCCCCGGGACGCATTTGTGAAGTGTTCTATTATTCGTTCTGCTACACAATTTAGCCCTGTCGAATATTTCATGGGTGCTAGTTTTGAAATATCAGGTTTTTCATTGAGCGGATAGATCCCGTAAACAACTGCTGTGACAGGATAAGATCTTTCGTAGTAGGGTTTATCAATTCCAGTCAAAATTCCCGGTTTGGAATCCTGGTTCACGGTGACAGTTTTTTTGCCCCTGAGAATGGGTTCAAATTTATCCCTAATGATCCATTTGCCATCCTCACGGATAATGAATTTAATTCGGAAAAAATGAATTTTTTCCCCAATACGTGAAATGATCACTGCTGCCTTTTTTATCATTCATGGTAGCGTCAACAACACCATCAATTCGAAATGTTGACCAACAATAAGATGCTCCATCACGCTTGAATTCATTAAAACAGTCTCTGATGGCTTTATCAAGAATTTTATTCTTGGGTGTATTAGAAACTATATCAAGATTGAATTGAGCATCCTTCCATGGTGATCTCATGTTTCCGTCTCTTGGACGTTTGTTACGTTTTTTGGGTCTATCGATATTAAATTTAGGGTTAATTTTCAATAATCTCTTAAACTCTTTCATGTTTCCGTCTTTTGGACGTTTGTTTCTGTTTACTACACGTTTTTTGGGTCTATCGAGATTAAATCTAGGATTGATTTTCAATAATCTCTTGAACTCTCTATCAGCATTGAATTTAGCATTTTTCGAAGTCAATCTCTTGAACTCCTTCATGCTATATATAAAACAGGTGTCTAAATGAAAGATTTATGTATAATCAATCACTGCAAAATGAGTCAGTCATTGAATTAGACAATAGTGTAGTATATAATGACCCAAGAATTCAGACTACACCCAGTGATTAAAAATTACGAAGCATCCAGTGATGGTACTGTCAGAAACTCTAGACTGAAGAACCCAATTGGGTGGGATAATGGTATGGGGTATTTGGTGTTTAATGTTGGAAGGAAGACATTTCGCAATCATCGTTTCGTATTTGAATGTTTTAATGGATTGATCAAAGATGGTTTTGTTATTGATCACATTGATTCTAATCCAAGGAACAATTCTTTATCCAATCTGCAAGCTATCACACAGAGTGAGAATTCCAAACGAGGAAGGACTGACACTTGTTCAAATAAAGCGAGACCAGTGAAATCTTTGAATACAACAACTAACGAAGAGAAAATATTTCAATCATTATATGAAGCCGGCAAGTATTTCAATATTTGTAGAACTTCAGTACGATTCGTTGCAGAGGGGATAACCAAAACGGCTATTTCAAAAAAGACGGGGAAAAAAGTTCAATTTAGTTATGTCTAATGCGTCATAATTTCCAATTAGAGATATGTCATTCTTATAGAATAATGAATTCTGAAAACATGAATAGCATCATAGTTGAAATAGCAAAATTGAAAAATCAGGATATCAAACTATCAGATGGGTTAAATCCTGATCAAATTGTGTCTGATTTTCAGGATATAGAATACGGGGTTAGCACTAACAAATATATGCTACCCAAGAAGTATGCACTCATCAAAAGAATTCAGAATTCTATTAAAGACTCTCTTTCATTTTCCAGTGACATCAGTGTGTTCGTTCCGTTGTATACTATCGTAGAAGGAATACGAAAAGAATTGGGGTACGAATACGAATTGAAAAAAGAAGTCAACTCTAAAATTAGAAACCTACGAGCATTAATTCAAGAAAATTGATTACCCGACCGTTGATTGCCTGACCATTTATCATTCCGACCCTCATTTTTTTTAGCCGACCCTCAAAGGGTATGTCAAAAATCGATGGACGATATGTCAGATTGATCAATGAAAAAGTGTGGAAACTGTCAGTATTATTTATTTTATATACAATTATGACACTTTCCACAAACCTGATAGAAGCTGTTATAGGATGAAATAACACTTCCATGACCGTGTTAAAAATCATCCGACATGTCACTGATGTCAAAAAAGGAGTTGCACGATGGTGTTAGGTCGGGATTGAAAAAGTGTTTTGCAATTGAAAAATGGTTTCTGATTTCAAATAATGGTCAATGAAGCATTAACAACCCGATTGGCTCGTGAACGACTGGATGCAATCAGGAGATTTGTACCAATTCGTGACTCTGTAAGAAATAAACTGCAACAACGACAGAGTTTACAAACTGATTTTGCTCTGGAGTCTGAAGAGTTGTTTAAACCAGTAACCACAGCAACGAAAGGGGTAGAGCGTGCTTTACTGGGAGATGGTCCCGAGACGGGAAAATCTGTTATTGGTGAACTTGAAAAAATAGCAGCGAAAACTGAACAAACAAAACAAATAGAATCAAAGAGAACAGTAGATGATTTACGCATGAGATTTAACGAAGAAGGGTTAGCAGCAATTGATGAGACTGATCCAACAGAAATTCCTACGCTTGTTGTTACTTCTTATGAAAACAGAAAAAAAATGTTGAAACCAGAACATCATAAGTTTGTTAAGAATTTCACTCACTGGGCTGATATATTCTACAAAATCAAAACTGGAAAAAGTCAAAAAAAGACAAATAGTGCATCATACATTGAATATATCAGGATGGTGGATCACGTGTATAATCAATATGAAGAACTAAAACAACAACAAAAACCGCCAAAATTGCAAAGAAAGCGAGAGCAACCTGCAAAGAAAATATCTTTCTCTCCTAAAAAACAACAACTACCACCTGATGATGATGATGATGATGATGATGATGATGATGATGATGATTATTTACAAGAAACGGATGTAGAAAAACTAGATGAAGCAACTGGTTATAGCGGAAGTGGATTGCAAGATTCCAGTGGACCCCAAAGTGGGGTATGTCCTGATAGTGTTATCAATGATATATCACGATTAGATGTTGTTGTAGGAGGGTTCCGAGCTGGAAATAATTCACCGGAAATAATTAATGAAGCAGCTGATATCTGTAGACGGTTATTTGCCGGCGGTATCATGGATATCAAAACTTATCGAGATTTCATTGACGAGTTAGCAAATGGGTATCATAGTGATTAAATAACAATTGAAAACACTATTGTTTTTATAATAATGATCATCCATTACAATCATGATAAACCAACCCCCGTCTATGTAGTTAATTCACGGTTTCCAGTTTATAGAGCATACTATGGAGATGGCCTCGGCAATACCATTTTAGGATTCTTTTCAAGAATGGCCCCAAAAGTGATGCCGTTAGCTAAACAGTTATCAATGAAAGCCATTGATGTTATTCGTGATAAGGGTATTAGTACTGTTGGAGATCTTGCCGGGAAAGCGTTTTCAACTGCGAAGGATAAAATAACATCATTAGTGAGGCGAAAAAAGAAACCGTTACCGTCTACAGAAGAAATGCCTGCAAGTGTTAGTAAAATTATAAATAACGCAGTAGATGAAAAACTAGCGTCGATGGTAAATCAAGGGGACCAAAGCAATATTGCAAACATGATAGCAGGAAGTGGCTTTAAAAAACTACGACGATGAAAATGGAAAAATCGTTTACGATTTCACTATTTAGACTCTGATAAATAGAATAAAATGTTCAAAAAATCATCTGATCCAGCATTTGATATAGACGCCCCAGTTGGCAAGGATGATTCTGTACGCGATTATCAATATTACGCCTATCATGCCATAAACTCAAATAGTCGAGCAAGAATTGATCTTCAAGTCCATGATACCAGTAAATACTTTTTACCCTGTGAAGCATTTATTGAAGTAGAAGGAGAAATTGTAACAGCTGCTGATACTACTGCTGTACCAGCACCGTATCCAGCTGATACTCAAGTCGGTTTTGTCAATAATGGTATTATGGCGCTATTTGAGAGTGCTAGATATCTCATTGATGGAAAAGAAATTGAGTCCATAGATCGTGATGTTGATGTGGCCACAACAATAATCGGGTTAGCGAGATATTCTGATGATTAAACAAGATCAGCAGGACCTTCTATGATGTTTGCAAAAGATGGTAAGAATACCGCTGGTGGAAATCCATTTGTTGTAAGACAACCAAAAAAACGTGATAATAGTGATTCTGGTATCGAGAATATGATTATAAACAACGATACTAATTTCAATCTAGGAGCTGCAACACGAAACGCAATGTTGCAAGGAGAGCGTAAATCATTTTCATGCGCGATTCCACTGCATCACATATTTGGATTCTGTAGAAACGTCAGAAAAGTTATCTACGGGGCGAAGCATACAGTATCGCTTGTACGAAAGGGTGATGATAACGACGCAATTTGGAGGATTGCAGCAGATGTTGCAGCCCCCAATGCTGATGCCGGTAGAGTCGATTTAACAAAAATATCATTGTGGATGCCAGTGTTGACTCCAGCAATCACCGCAGAAGGACGATTACTATCATTTATGGACCAAGGAGGAAAATCATTACTAAGTTGGCTAACCGTGAGTACAGATGTGAAACAATCAAATATCAACGGGTTATTCACTTGGAACCTAGCATCAAAACAAGGCGTTTCTGCGCCACGTCATATATTTATTGCGTTACAGAATAATGCGCGAGTTGGTAATCAACTCTCCAGTCATATGATAGTTGATCAATTAGGTGTGAAAGACGTCTCACTAAGAATAAACGGCCAGCAGGAACCATCCGAGGATATACAACTTAATTACACAGAAAATCATATTGCACGAGTTTATCATCGTCTGTTGTCATTTATGGCACGTGATCAAAATGTGGATACTGGTTTGCAAATATCACAATATGATTTTAAAAATCTGTATCCGATCTATTACTTCTCACTGGAACATCTCGATTTGACAAGACAGTCAGTTGTTGATATACACTTTAGAGCTAATGTGACTCGTCCTGTTGGTGCTGGTGCTATTGCTGATTATAGAGCGGTTGCTGTCATTCTCAGTGATAAATCAATGCTACTTGAAGGTGTTGGAGGAAGAATGAGAGTGGTAGATGCCCCAGTAGAAAATCTTTGAACGATTTTTCTCGATTTTTCATTGAATTAGAATCAATCTATTATGTATAATGTCATATAGTGTTATTAGTGTTGCGTTAACTCCTGGTCAAATCAAAAAATTGCAATCAGAATCGGCTAAAAAATGTGGAACCACAATCACGTTGAAACCTAATCAAATGACTGGTGTTGCAAATAAATTATCGCTGACAACTCGTCAAGTGAAACATTTCAATGATGCTTTCAAGGATAAAAAAGGTGTTCAGATTACTCTTTCTGCGGCTGCTATTAAAAATATGATGAAAACGGGTGGTATATTTCCATTGTTAGCTGCAATACCAGCATTGATTGCAGCAGCAGCCCCAGCGGTGGCTAAAGCAGCGGCGTTAGGAGCCGTTGGTACTGCAGCAGGAATGGCGTTGAAAAAGGCAGCTGGACAAGGATATAAAAAAAAGAGACGATCCGTTCAAGGATTGGGTCTAAGACTACCAGGAACCCCGTATTCGTGGTACAGCGGAAAGGGTCTAAGACTACCAGGGACCCCGTATTCATGGTACAGCGGGAGATCCGTTCACGGATCAGGCCTGAGACTACCAGGAACGGTTTATTAATTCAGAAATCTTCGATGATTCCCATGTCCAATTTTGATTTAATGGATGCTGCTAAAAAACTAGCGATTAAACATTTCAGAGGTGTTTTTATGAAAGATCAATTACCACATCAATTAAACAAAACTGAAACAGGTATTATTAATCTCGATAACAGCACCGGACCTGGAACTCACTGGGTTGCATACGCTATTGATCCACGTGGGATTGTCTATTTTGATTCATATGGATTAGCCCCACCAAAAGAATTTATGCGTTACATAAAAACCCTTCCAATGAAGACTTGGTATTCTACGCTACCAACACAACAAATCAATGACCCACCAATATGTGGCAGTGAAGTATTAAATGTCCTTGATGCTATTTCTAACTCCTTGGGTAACCCAAGGGGAAAACCACCTCATATTGTCGTAAATGACTACACCAGCAATCGCTTTTTAGAGAGAGAAAGAGTTTTACAATAACATGATTGATATTTGGGGGAGATCTTTGAAACCCAAACCCGATGGCACTGCAACCCCTGATTCTATCAAGGATATAACAAAAAAAATTAAAGATGAAATAGCTGAGACGTTGAATTTAGAAAGTGTTGAACCCAATGAAATAGTTGTATTTCAAGATCGCCAGGGCAAATTGAAATCTAGTAATATTTCTCTGGATGATATTTTAGTTAAACAACAAAACGCAATCGAGAACACCGTTGCGCTATTTTCCGATCAGGGTAAATTGAAAACCAGTAATATTTCTCTGGATGATATTTTAGTTAAACAACAAAACGCAATCGAGAACACCGTTGCGTTATTTTCCGATCAGGGTAAATTGAAAACCAGTAATATTTCTCTGGATGATATTTTAGTTAAACAACAAAACGCAATCGAGAACACCGTTGCGCTATTTTCCGATCAGGGTAAATTGAAATCTAGTAATATTTCTCTGGATGATATTTTAGTTAAACAACAAAACGCAATCGAGAACACCGTTGCGCTATTTTCCGATCAGGGTAAACTCAAACCGGGTGTACTCGTTTCGACGATTACAGATCGATTAAAAACTCTCAACGATGAGTTAAACAATTCTGTGGTTGTACTAGCAACACTTGAATCTAGAATTGAAGAACACATAAAACAGTTTATATCATTTCGTAGAAATATCATTGATAAATTTATTGGAACCCCGTTAGATAAAATTGAACTAAAACTCCCTGATATTAAAAAATCCATCGATGAGACGAAAAACTTCATCGAAGCCGTCAAAGGTGATTTTTCGAGGATGATAACAATCATTGAAAAAACAAAAATTCCTCATGAGAAAACCAATAACGTGGTATATACAATCCAACACGGATCATTTGAGTGGTCACCTACAAACAACACATTAGATATCACTGCAACCGTTAAGGGTATTTATCGATTAACACTAGTAACACCATTAACTCAATTTAATATATCATCGTCGAGTTCATCCGGGGTCAACAATACGATTTCAACGATCATCGACAAGGGTACAGCTGAAAAGTTCACTATACCAACTACTGATAAAAATTTGATTGGGGTTTCACTAACCTGGTATGTTGAATTCGTAGCGGATTTAAGTAAATAACTAAATTGAAAGGATTTCACAATTGAAAACGCTAGCGTTGTTAAAATAAAAAATGATTTCATCATCGCAATATCGCTATGATCAGGTCAGAGAATATCAAACTAGACTCAAAATCCTGTCTGAGGAGTATGCAATGAAAATTAAAAAATATCGCAGGAGAATTACCGCAATTGATGTTACTGTGTATTCAGTGAGTGGTGTAATCACCGGAGCCGGTATTATACTGTCTTCAGTGACAATGATGGCCCCGATAGCTGTTCCAATTTGCATTTCTGCGGCAACAACAATCGCTGGAATTATTTCAATAATCACAAAAAAAATATCCTCATGCAGCCAACGGAAACTACAAGACTACATAATTCAATTTCATGTTGTGTCCACTGCATACTCGCAATTATCCTCATTGATATCGTCATCGCTCGATGATACAATTATATCAGAGAGTGAGTTTTCAGCGATGGTAGATATATATGATTCTGCGATGTCAAAATTAGAAGTACAAAAACATGAGTATAATAACAATGACAACACCGATGGAATTACTTCAACAAATAGTGGAGAACACAAACCCAGTACAAACAAGCATGATCTCAATAACCTCAACGAATCCAGAATTCAGTGTGAATTTCCCCTCTCCGGTCCCAGTGAAGGAGATAGCGCTAGCAAAATTACGAGTATACCACAGTTGGCCAAATATTAGGTCAAAATCATTTGGTGGTCAACAACCCAATGATTCCCTGGTATTTGCAAATAAGAATAAACCCGACGGTACCCCAGACTGGAATGTTGTTTCCATACCAACCGGATCATACCAAATCGAACAAATCAATAATGAATTCGCGCGTAGAATAAAATCGATTACTGGAGTAGAGTCAAAAATAGCTATAACAGTTCATGAGCCAACACTATCATCTGCCATTGAAATAAGCACAGAAGGATATGTCGTAGATATCTATCAAAGCTCAATAAGAACCGTACTAGGATGGCCTGAATTACCACCAGTGGGAAAACCCGTTGATTTACCAGAACCACAAAAAACTGATTATATCACCGACAGAATAAAACCTGATAATCCAGTAAAGAGTTATAAAGATCACACGAATAATAGAGATTTTTTTACTCCCGTTGACGATATAAAAAGAAAAAGGAAATTTCTTATTACTAACGAACTTAAAATCGCTGAAAATTTCACAGCAATGAATAATGATTTTTCACTGTTGTTAATATCTCTTAAATCCGGCTCTCTCACCCGAGATGAATTTATCAGCGTCGTAGAAACATGCAATAAAATTATCGACGATATGGAAACATTTCATTCAAAAATTATTCAAGAGGTATTGGATGACAGTTATCCTGAAACAAGAACATTTTTTGCAGAAGGCAAGAGCATCCCCGTCAAAGATATTCCCACAGTCAAACTACCAGGATATAACGTACCGGAACTAAAAAAACTTCTCAATGATGCCATCGATGTTGGTTTCAAAATAATTCATTATGCATGGAAAAAAGCAGCATCAGGGGAAATAAAAACCCTCAAACACAATAATGACCCAGATGGTGGCGGTAGGCATATTGCTCCGTTCAATGTGAATATTTCATCGGTGATTGCGCTCAATTTAGTATGCGATGTGATCGAAGGAAGCTATCAAATTAATCTAGAACGATCAAATCAAGCTCAGCAAGGATATATTTTGTATTCATTTGCACCAACAGCTCCTCGAGGGTTTTTAATAATTGAGTCCCCGGTGAATCCAGTCTATATGCGATGTCATAATAATTCATTAACCAGAATTAATTTCAAACTCACTGACCAGTCTAATAATCTTATTGATTTACAAGAGGAGGTTTTACAAATTAGTCTATTTGTGAAATCTTAGGATTTTCGTCGTAGTGATTTACATGACCCTCGAACACGATATCGTATCGGACTGGATCAAATATTCGGTTGACCCATAGCAGCAGAAGGGGTGAGTGACAACGATGTTGTAGTCCCTTTTTCCCAAAAATCGATGGAGGATTTCATTAATTTCATTGATTTTTTTCATATTTTTTTTTTGGACCTAATCCATGATTCACACACACATTTGGGCCCTGATGTCACTGGTTTCATTGTTTTTAAGCGTGATTTCAGTGAAAACTTGTCTAAAAATGTTGTCCGGTTCGCCCCTTCTGCTGCTCCATAATATAGATAAATATTTAAAGTTATATACTTCACATTTGCACCTTCTGTTTATATTATGAATATATTGCAAATTAATATGTCATGAAATTGATTATAACGATGGCTTGTCAATTTTAAAACGATGCGTCTGTTATACAGTTTGTCCATTGATAACGTGGACTTTTCAAGAAGGGCCAATCATTTACGTGTTTCGTGGAAAGGAAGAAGATAGTTTAATCATAAACTGATGGAATTGGTCGTTGGCCTTCAATACTAATTATACATATGCATAAATTATGTGATTACTTGTTACCATCTCGATGGATATATCGATGATTTATGTGCTTAAATGGGATGGGGGTAGGTGTGTGGGTAACAAGCAGTTAGTCTCGATACAATATTTGTATTCATGACATAGCCTATACTCAGTTTAGTCTGAACTTACTAGCCGGGTTTGGGGTATAGTTTAGCATAAGCATGTCAAACAGACTAATCCACGATATCTTCCCCTTTAAATAATGTTTGTTGTGATCAATAAAACAGTTCCTATAACCAGTCCATTATTTTCACACGCTTACGAAGGTTGATTTTTTTGCGATAACCACTAAATTTTCATCCATATGCCTGTTTTCATTTATCTCGGGACCTACTAGAAGGAATTTCACCAAACATGATTCTTGTCAAATATGGTACAATAGGTGTTATGATGGTTACAAGTCATAGGATTTCACTGAAGCGGAGGGAGTCAAAAGGTTTGTTATATCGTGCCGAGGATAGCAAAAGTCAAGTCCTTTTTCCAAGAACACAACGCGGTATTCCTTCCTAACCCATCTGGAATATTCTTATGCTTCAGAGACACAATATTTGGCTCTTGCTGAGCCCTTTTCATTTTATTTGGTAGAAAAAGGTACATCTGGCGTCTTATACAAAAGCCTCTAATTTTATATGTGACGCTACATATAGATCGATCCAAGGTAGAAAATACTCACAGATCCGATGGCAATCGAGGACTCATATTTCCAGTCAAGAACGCAGAACCTGATATAAAATAAAATAAAATAAATTAAAATACAATAAAATACAATATTTAGTTTTATTATAGTATAACTATTACGTAAAACGAATAAAATATTCATTGATGTTTTCACTGTGTATTGTGTAGAGAAACATTGCAATGGTCGGAAATTGTTGGATAGACGGGGAGGCATGCTTTATAATAGTCAATAATTGTTTACGGCGGCTTGCTATTTAAAAGATCAAGTGAAAGCATTTCAAAATTGGACGATGTGTTTACTCGTGCTGTAAGATGCCAGACATTTCCCAGAAGAGAAGGGTTATAAAGTAATAAATCTTATATCAAACCTTTTCGAATAGATAGGTAACAATTATTTTAACAGCAAGAGGACTTTACTGCGTGCTTGGCGGCGTCATATTGCATGAACAGATAATGTTGAGTTGTTAATTACAGCACAATAATGTTATCCTATATGGAGTGTGTCCATGGTGACGTAGACTTTACACCAGCTCTAATCACTTGATTGTGTTTCCAGTACAGAAAGATCAATTTAATTATATAAAATGATAAGGATCATCGACCAACCGACAATATCTAAAATCACGCATGCTGTATTTCCTTAATAGTGATAATTTCAACTTCTATGTGGATGTTTTCTGTGTAAAACGGGTGGAGGAGGGCTAGGGGCTTTGTAGGTGTGTGGGCAGCAAGAACAAAATTTCTGTTCAGGAAAGTATCTGTCACATCGTGTGCAGAAAGAAAAAAGTGTTGTGTACAGGCTATCAAATATATCTGAAAACAGCTTATACAAACATAATTTAACAAAATGCACACTCAACGTCTTTAAATAAATTTATTATGACCAACATAAAAGTTATCAGACACTTACGAAAGTCGGGAACTTGTGTTAAACAAATTATTTATAGGTAACATGTCGCTTAGAATTTATGGCTCCTATATTTGTTTAACGTTCAGGGTTCTGGGAGTTAGAGGTGAAAAGTTGTATATTTACACTGATATATTGGTTTACAGCGATATTTTAGTACAGCATTACGTGTCACGGAACCTTTTTGACTATAAAGGTACGTCAGCAGTTTTCTCATTAAGGAATGTACGGAAATTCCACAGTAATATTCTTACAATAGATGCATGTTTTCATTTTGCATGAGAAAATAATAAATTATCAAACACATTTAAATATCAAGAAAGGAATTTTGTGAATTACATCTGGGTCAAACATAAGAGGTAGAAAATATATCGCTATTTTATGTTAATGTGTTATGTTATTGTGTTATGTTAATGTGTTATGTTAATGTGTTATGTTAATGTGTTATGTTAATGTGTTATGTTAATGTGTTATGTTAATGTGTTATGTTAATGTGTTATGTTAATGTGTTATGTTAATGTGTTAATTGTACATATTGTTTTATTGTCTATCATCTTAAGGTTTTCCGGAGTGAGGATGTTTTCTTTTTAAATTTTGCATAATTTATCTGATTAACTATTTTTTTTTAGTTTTTTTAGTCAGTGCGTTTGTTTTATATTTACTGGCTTTTTCGGATAAATATCTTGCCAGAGTGTTTGTATCCAAAACAAATTTTCCGCCGTATTGCTGTCACTAGTGCATTGCATTCGATAACCGATAGACAGATTTTTAATTTGTATCCCCTGGTACCCTGAAGTGAGCACAATGTCTTATTGAGGGTGTCAGAAATTATGCAAACATAATCAATCCACTTTTGATACATTTCCTATGACAACTTATCCAGAAACTTGCATACACATAGTAAAATCGTCTAATATGATATAATACAGGTGTACGATGGCACCTATCATGGCATACTAGAGAAATATCGCAGTAAAATATTTTACAAGTACATCTGTATTGCTGCGTTTCTTATATTAAAAGGTTTCTTGAATCTACGAAGTAGAAAATAAAAGTTGCAGGTGAAACAAAATAGGTGCGTCTCTTTATTGGGTCCTTATGTTGCAAACTTTCTGTAGAAGATAATTTACATTAAAGAGATAAATCTACACAAATTCATATATTTTTGGAGAAAGTTAGTGCCACGTTTGTTGGATATTTAATTTGCAGTTTTTGTAAGTTTGCTCTATTTATTTTATGCTGTGCTTTATGTAAACGTGTACTTTTCTAGCTGACCTTGTAAAAAATCATGCACGTCGTCCACTTGACCAGAATCATTGAACTTGTTAATTGTCCGTAAACATCTATATATTAAAAAACATTTTCTCTAAACGTGTGGTTTTAAATAATAAGATCATTATCAACAAAAATATCGTAGTGTGAGTAAAATGTTTTTGAAATTTAAATTCATTTTGTTTCAGACTTTTCAGTCATATGTCAGATTTGCATTGGAAACGTCACGACAATTTCATAGGTGGTGCTTGTGGAAGATCTCTGGTTTTGTATCCATAAAAATTCAAGACCTATTATGATGAGAAAATGGTGGAAAGTTTGGAAGAGGCTGCACGCACAACTGATAATTATTACTTATTTTAAAACGTTTCTTTTGTCAGTAAGTGTTCCACTCAGATGTCTTCTATAAAAGTCTAACAATAGCATTTCCAAATCTCAATATGGCACAACTCCTAGAAGTCAGGTTTCTAACACGTTGATAATAAATCCTTATCGCTTCCTATGTACACGTATTGCAAAAAGAAAGGGTGCGATATTTCGGGTTGTTGCAAACGGAAAACCATGCAAAAGAATCAAAACAGATTTATTCAAAATCGTATTGATAAAGGTCACGATCATGAATTTAAAGCAATACATTTGTTGAGACAAACTTCAATCTGATTTTATTATGGAGAATTATGAATATTTATGTCGGAGTATTCAGTATCAGTTATGAGTGATTCTTTAATATCTATCTATATTAAAAAAACACAGGAATTATCATTATCATGTACATTTCACTTTTCTTTTGAAGTCTCCTTCTAATGGAAGTTCTAGTGTTCAGAGTATAGAATGCTGATTTATAAATGTTCCTTTCCATTGCGTACATTTGTCATTAGACTTAGTTTTAGGACCCTTGTCAGAACACTGACGTTTTATGTCAATCGATGGTATTTATGTATTGCGAGGCAATGACCTAGCTGTAGATAGCGTTATGGCTAATTAACTTGCAACTGACAAGCCTTATTTGGATCAGAAAGTCAATCCTATTGAAAATTAAATCTTTGATTTATACTCATCTTGTCTCGTTACAAGAAAATTATTCACTTAGCTGACACATTTTTTTTGGTCATGCTTTCGTTATGGTTACTTAAGCTCATGGCAAGAATCAACCAAAATGTATTGATGACGGGCATCCTCTTGTTACCGATCGTTCTCTTTATTTCAATCATGTGACAAAAGACAACCACTTGCCGTCGAACAGGAAACGTTCGTGAGATCTCATGTCTCTTTCAGAGCAGTTAGCGAAATTGAAGCAACACGAGTAACTTTTGTCATTTTGCCAAATTGGGGTACTTACGAAAAATGTACTACAACCAGATCTACCAGCGGGTGACAAGCCTTTAGTTGGCTAGCAAGGTGTTGCTTCTAGGTCATGTAGGCAGGACCTTCTTAGTCTAGTCAATCAAACACGTTAGGACGGTCATCACAAGTACTTGAATAAACTTTATTGACCGAAAATAAAAGTGATGTTTATAAATACTATAGATTTTGTAAAATGGTAGGAAAACTCAATTTGCAATCCATTTATGCATTTGACGAACGATGTAGCAGTATGTTGTAGAGTTAGTCAGTACTTGACCATAGATCAAGTCAGGCATCCAATATATGTAGACTATAATTTGTGCGTCCTGCATATATCAGAGGCACTTCCTTTGAAGACGACTAAAATATAGTGAAAGCTTTGACAATTTGTTTTACTCAGTTTGTCCCAACCCCCAAATCAGTCCAATCTGAGAAACGATCCTACATTTACAACAAATTAAGTTATCGGTTATATTCTGTAACAAATTAATTGAGAGAATTGTGGTTTATTTACACTGAGTATTAATATATTTATTATATATTAATTGTTAAGTAATTTTCAACCAATTCCTTGTGTTAAGACAAATCATGCAAGATACTTCAGAAAACGTCGAAGACCTTTGCACATGACAGAGTAAATTACATGTTTTTTTCTTACTGTAGGCATGCTGCTGTCAAATGAAAGTCGTCAATCGTATTTATGTTGTTTTACTTCTACGGGAAATATATCTTACACAGTGAGTCGTTTGCATAAATAATACAAAACAAGCAGAAAGAAAGAGGCAAACATATGATTGAAAGTTATTATTGTTTGATACTTTGTTTGGTTATTCAACTTATCTATAGCAATTGTTGGTGCACTTGCACGGAATTTTCTATATCCCATTTCAACCAAACTTACTATGTGCCCCACTCCACAATCAAAGGATTTTATATATCAAATTCCGTGCACGTGCACCAACAAATGCTATAGATAAGTTGAATAACCGAGCAAAGTATTGATATCTTCAGAGCATACATTGGTTTTCTCGGGTCTCTAAATTCCAGAGTTTATTGAAGGTTGTATATCAGCAAACCACAACCTATGCCTCCATTTCTCCCCGTAACAAAAGGAAGGGGTAAAGGACTCACCGTGTTAATATTATCAAAAAGACTAGAAACAGCACAGACATGTGTTAAAATAAGAGAGGGTGCATAAGGATTTGTTGTAGTAGGCTTTAACGCCATTTGTCAGCACAAGATAGGCTATACATGGCGGCCAGTATTAATGGAGGAGGAAGAACCCGGGAAATCCCCAGAAAAAACCACCGACCCCTAAGAAGCTACTGGCAAACTTTCTCACATTTCCACATTGGCCGAATCCGAGACTCGAACCGACGCAGACAGAGGTGAGATGGCAGGGATCAGTAACGGAGAGCGCGTTAGACCACTCGGCCACTCGGGGCCCCCTGGGTACATAAAGATGGGAGATCAAGTGTTAGCTCTTCGTGCTTACTTACGGGCTTAATTGTCATGATGAATGACTTTAAAGGTGAAACTGTATACAAACGAAATGTTCGATCGCGATCGAGGAATTTGAATCTATTATTTTGCGTGAACTTGAACCCTTATATTTCACACCAGGGTTAGCTAAAACAATAATCTTTTCTGCAATACAAATGGCTTAAGTATCACATTACCAAAAGCTGTTAGAAAGAAGGACATAGCTTTGGCAATGGATCTTTTGTAATTAGCACATGACTTTCTTTCAATAGCTATTTAAGGTATGGAAATACCGTAATATTGAATACTCAGTACTTTTTACATTTCAGAATACTCGTGACTCAATGCATATGGCATTCTTGGTGTACATATTTGCATTGATATAGCCGTAAGAGCAGCGTCGTGCTTTATTTACGCGTGTTTTAAATATGCAACATTTGTTATGCATCGCATCAATGCAACCGCTGTTTATATTATTATAGTTTTAAAACAAGTAATAACATATCTGACAGAGTATTTGTAGAACCATCTCATTTCAATTCAAGATACAGTCGCCTTTAAAACGAAAGTTTACTTGTAGATACAATGAGCGACTAAGCTTGGATCTCAACTTTTAAGGAAACCACGCTAAACAAAATTAGTGATATTACAAAGTGTTGAAAAGTGTGTCCCACATATTTATCAGTGAGGATGAACGTTGACAATATTTTATTTTGTCAGTAAAATAATAGCAAATTTCACTTCAATTTATTTACTACAATTGTCCTTTTATAATATGATATAATTTTGATCCACCATAGCACACTTATGACTGCACTAGAATCGTTCATTTCTGAATACAGACTGAAGCTGTGTCACCTCAGTCAAATGCTTTCAACTTTGCAAATCATTCAAAAACTGTTAATGCTGCCATAAATGGCATTTGCCCCACATTTTCTCCTTGAAAACTACTGGATATACATCCATATAATGTATACAGTAGATGCTCCGTCAAGAAGGCACATATATCATTATTGACCTTTGTTGGGGTGAAAGTTTGACCTTTGTTGGGGTGAATATTTGACCTTTGTTGGCGGGTATAATTGACCTTTGAATCAGAAATGAAAAAATACGTTTCTAATACAGCATGGCGTTCTGTTAAATGAAACCTTTTGGAAGTCGATGTAATAGGATGTATTACCAAATAGCCCCGATAATGTGTGTCCCAATCGCATTTCAGGCGAAAATGTAAGAAGCCTCCAAGGGGTAATGAGTTAACGAATGGATGGATGCTGTACACATGTGTGAACAACCCACAAACAATATATCACGATTTAGGGTCTGTTTGATTAAATATGTTGGAGTTTAGACAAAACGCAAAACCACACACAAACACGTCAACATACGCTTTGGCTACTTTAGAATAGTCTCTTAATTAGGTCAATATTTAACCATGCTTACACTGGTCAAATCTCTGTAAACCATCTGTCTCTGTGTAACGACCAGTACGTTCACAACAAGACTGCATCATTGTAATTCTATAACCCTTTGCCTTTCTTAAGGAAGATGTAGTTTTAAATGATATTACTAATGCATTATCCCCTCCACAATACAGGACGACTAATGCTCCAAAAATAACTTACAACGTGGACGATTGCTGTTTTACCTCTATACCTGATTAGCTTGTGATGGGTACCAGATAGGATGACTGCGATAAGAAAAATTAATTGTTTATTTTAATAGTTAAATTTCATATTAACAACACAGTGCTTTGCAGTTACAAGACAATATTTTATTAAGCTCAGATTGTGAAGTTTTCAAGAGTCGTATGTAACCCGTATTCTATAACTGATTATATTTATACAAAAGTTAGTCCTAGATATGTAAAATATAGGATACATGTACATAGTGTAGTAAATCTAGAATATGTACCATTCGTATTTATATCTCCGCTATAGCTTTGTTAGATTTTAGTATTTAATTGTTGAGTACGGGAAGACAGTTTTGATGAGATATTTCTCAGCCAGGTTTTAGCAACAGGCCTCATTATGTACAGTATTCACGAGACTTTGTGATGGCATATATTACTTATGTAAACAGCACCCTACTCAATTTCTTAACATAAGGCATTCTTTAGATATTTGTTTAGATATATACATGTTTAGTAGCTTGAGATAGGATCAGTGCAGAATATAATGTTTCCGGTTTGCATGGAGCGAAGATGTTCGTATCTTAATTTAATGGCGTGGTTTGGCTATGTTTTTCAGTGTGTAGTATTATTGTCCGGGAGCGACATGTTTTTTTCTTTTTAAATCATGAAATTATTAGAAAGGACTTATTATTTTATTTCGAGAAATTTTATGTTGTGGTTGTGACTTCGGTGTGATAGAATGGCATATGTAGGGTTTTTGCGTAATGCGGTTCGAGGCTATGGTTTCCAGTGATTCTGTGATGGAACCCTATGTTCTGGAAACTAAAGACAATTAAGATTTTCTGTTTTTGGGGTAATGACGGATAAGTCTTTTCTAAATACAAACAGGTTTTAAATAACATGTAGTATAGACCTTTATATGACTTTTGAATGTTAGGTATTCAAACTTGTCCGTATTGATCTGTGAGTCGTAGTTTTTCAGCTGTCGATTAAATGGCACAACGCTTGATTTATTCATATGTAGCTAAATCCGACAAATTCCAATTTAGAATTTACTTCTTCTTATCCATTTGTTGTCATTGAAATTGTTACAAACATGTTCATAAATGAGAACACATTGGATAAGACATTCATTCCCTACGACCACTAACTAATTTAGATAAATATTGTATCATGCGACATTTATTAATTATAAGTAAGGGGAAACGAAATCGTGTACCGAATACATAATACAGAGGAATACATTTTTATATTCTGTAAGGATACACATTATGTTTCAGTTATATCATATCTAACAAATCCGGAAATTTCACAAGCATCTGCTAAATTCGAGACAATGATCTACTCAAACAATTTAAGCTGTCAATAAAAAGACAAGTCTAAATTTTGTATACCCTTTTAAATTATCTTCAGACCTTTCCTGGCTATGAGTACTAGCTTTTTAGGCTATTGGCGAACTTTCCGTTTTTTTGTAAAATATAATACCCAATCATTTATATTCATGTACAACATCATTATAGTCCTTTTAATTCTGAAATCTTTTTCGAATCTAATACAATACTTTTAGGGTTTAGTTTCGGTTATATATTTCCAAATATTGCAATATCTGCTAAACATATCCTGGGTATGCTGCATTTAGCAGGCTCATCTGGAATTGGTGTCGTGTCACGAAATAAATAAAAGCAGTATACCGTTCAACATATATAGAAAATTCATTTTGTTTGGAGGGTACAATGCAAGCCATACACCCATTTATCGGTTAAAAGATTAGAGGTTATTTAGGAATACGAATAACAATGATATTGACAAGTTTCCCCCTTGTCTTACACCATTTTCACAAAAGAAGAAAAGGAAAAATTCATTATTTACATACGCATAGTTTTATATAATTGTAAATACTCGGTACAATATAGAGACACTTTCACCTGCAGCTTACCGGTTCCATTGTATGACTAGTTTCCATACGTTATCTAAGGCAAAGAGAATTAACAAAAACACAGAAAGCTTTTTCTTACCCAATTAATGATAAACTGAATACGGCTCTAGGAATGAATGATACTGTTTATTGTTAAAAAGCCATCCATCTTGAGTATCAGATTGTAATTTATTATCCTACAGGAATTTGTGCAATTTTTTAAATAATATAGCTCTGAAACATTTACCAAAGGTAACATGTCTATTATCATACTTATAGTTTGGTTCACCGTTATTTTTATAAATTGGCATAAAAACACCTTAGTTAAAGCATTTGGTATGAAACAAAGATTATAATTAATTACAACGTTTTACATACAGAATGACATATACCATTTCAGACATTGAGTGTTTTATGTATTCATTATATATAATATTAATTAAACTTGTTCTATTAATATAACATTTATTTTTATGTTTCAGATTGTTATCAACTTGAAATAAATTTTAAGTTGTAACTTATTAAGTCCAGAGATGCTGTCAATGTTCACCACTTGTATCTTCTCTTGTGTTACTTAGTAGTCACCCTCTCCATGTGCCGAGTTTAGTTCCATAAAATATTCAAACCATTTTGAAATCCGATATTTGGAATATAAAAAAACTCATATTCATCATATTGCAGAACCTCTTTTCATTGCAACGTGCGTATTTTCCATGGCAATTACTATGGAAAGTAATTCGCTGACCGAAAAGGAAGTTTCCTGTATGATAGATAAAGTAGATTAGTCGATCTTGCTTCTTTTAACATTACAACAGCTTCAGCTGCCGAATAACGTGATTAGATCGAAATGATGGAATACTCTATTAATTTTGCTATTACTACAAACATATGCACACACTCTACTATCTCTCTCTCTCTCTCTCTCTCTCTCTCTCTCTCTCTCTCTCTCTCTCTCTCTCTCTCTCAATGAATTGATGACGGCGGCTTTTAAATGTATATGAATATATATTAAAGCCGCCATCATCACAAATCATTTTTCAATTCCTGCATTGATCGATCTTTGTTTCTTTATAAGCTACGATCAGCTCCACTTTTCATTATCATCACCATTATTGTTATTATTATTATTATTATTATTATTATTATTATTATTATTAATCTAATTTGTACTTTGCAGGACAATCGAGAAAATTAATCAACAATCTTCATGAAACTATCCTTAATGAACGGTCATGATCCATTAAAAGATGCAGTCGCTCTCATTGGACTTCATAAATATGGAATAAATTAGTTTATTTTGGGCGAAAACACAACTTATGCCAAACCGTTTTCATAACGGAGATGGATGGTTGGACTCCATTTCACTTATTTATGTTGCGTGGAGAACGGAAAATGTCGAAAATAGCATTGAAAGCCGGCGTCGACGTAAACCTTCTCACAGGTAAACCGGAAGGACTTCCTGGGAATTGTTTTCCTTTACATCTTGCAGCACATCATGGTGACGTCAGTGTGATTAGTGTTCTTATATCAAACGGTGCTGATGTGAATATCAGAGACGATACCGGCAGAGCTCCATTATATTACGCCTCACAAAAACAAAATACGTTGACGGTGAAAATGTTAGTGCGTGCTGTGGCTGATTTGAGACAATGCGGCCGACAATATACACAATCGGCGTCTTCAGAAGATAGAACTGTTAACCCAATCACCTGATTTCTGGCATGTTATGAGATACGTAGATAGCAAACATATCTTCGTAATTTCATTTCATCAGCTCTGGTATTACAAATAAGACTTCCGATTAATGTTCATTGGCATTATGCACGTTTTGTATGTAATGTTGGAAGCATGGACGTGTTCCAAATATTGTAGCATCTGGTATGTGTCCTGGTGTGCTGGTGTGCTAAGTTAAATCTAGCTATATTCTGGAATATTTTACATTACACATTATAAATCATTTGACCATTTTCTTAATATCTTTAGAAAGATTTATGTAGATGAAGGTTTTAAACGTTACTGGTACAAATAAAGCCGTAGTACATCAAACGAAACACCTATGTAAAGAATAAAGATAACTGAATGCATGATACCATGTTTTGATAAGTCTCTCTCTCTCTCTCTCTCTCTCTTTATATATATATATATATATATATATATATATATATATATATATATATATATATATATATATATATATATATATATATATATATATATAATACATCATGAGAGCAGAGAGCATGCTCTCCAGCATTCTATCTTCCTCGTCAGTCATATTTGGTACATCGGTCAATAATTCAAGTTCTTTTAAATAAAGCAAATACAAACTACTGTTTTTCCCAATGTTGCCCTTAAAATCTCAATCCCAAAACATCGTTTATTATTAGGCCTATCCGTCCTTAAATGCAGAGGTTACGAATTTCTCTCTAAGAGAACAGTTCTAAAGAAATGGGAATTGTGAAAGTTGCACTTAATCGACCCAATACGTCCTGACTTTCACTTTTACATAGATGATGCCAATCTGCCAGAAAATATACAACTATTACTAGCATCACATGTAACCTGATTTATTTCAAACTTATCAATTTATGACAGAAAGAATGATATCTATAACTACTTTTATTACGGTTTTGTTTAATGTTTCTTTTGACAAATCATGCTGATGTACATGTACCACTAACTATGGATGCCGTAAGAAAAAAAAAATTATATAATGCATCGTGATGATTTGCTGCCTAGAACTGAGCATCTTCGACAGATAGCAGCCTGACAAAGAGGCATGTTCGACCTTTCTGATTGGACAATACACGTGACTGACAATACACGTGACTGACAATACACGTGACTGGTCACTTGTATAAGAGGCTTTAAAATACATAATCTTGAAGGATTTTCCAGTTTTAAGATAAAGCATCATGACATGGTTATTAGGTATTATGAAAGCGATGCATATCTGCCAGTCATATTGTAACATATACTAAAGACAATTAGACCAAATTAGCAGCTAAAGCTGATACGTAAGAGAAATGAATATGCAATATCTTGTTTCTAATGATTTCTGTTCTAACTGGAATTTACACTGCATTCTTGGAATAAGACTTAATATAAAATAAATTAGTATTCTTAACATTATTCACCTGTGATTCGTATTCAAAAATTGATTGATAAAATGACACCTGATTTTTTTTTACAATTTAACAGGTGTTATTCTTACCTAAAATTGCATCACTATAAATGCAGCTAGGAATTGAACTGCCACACGAACGTTTATCCATGTATATTTCTGACACATATAGGCAAAATTTAAAGTAACATACTTGTTTGAAGTATAAAAGGTAATAAAAAACGGATATATATATTTGACACATTGCGTACGTTAACACATTGTACTTGAGACCAAGGTGACCTTGGATGTAGCGTGGTGACGATACATGTGACTGTGTTACGACAATTGTGAAGCTAATTTTCTTTACCACAAAAGCCCTAGGTGTGTTGAATGGTTTGTATTAAATTAAAGCCTGTCAACATAGTGCTTAAAGCATTAATAACTGCATACAAATGAAGAAACATTCTGACGGACTTGGTGATATATGAAGGTGTGTAGGTAGTAAGTTGGCAGGTTGATTTGTAATAATGAAAATGTGACCTTAGCCATTTAGCGGAATACACTTATGGTTTCTGACGTTAATAAAGTCATTAAAATCCTAACTATAGAAATCACATGTCACGTGCACATTACCTGATTAACTACTCAGCCAAAAATACATTATCGCATACCTTCATTAAATTGCCTTACAATAGGTAATTATTTCTCAATGAGTCTTAATGACGTAAATCATAATGCGTATCGCTTGCACGTCATTATGGACTCAACACGCGTACTGTAAATACTTAGAAAGACATTTGTGTAGACAGATGGCTGTATAAACTATTCTATACAGGATTCAAAAAACACAGAAGGTAGCTTTAAAAAGATTAATAAATGATGTCACTACACCTTTAAGGGAGAAGGAGAGCTACTCCATACAACTAGAAAAGCTAAGACAATATGAAACAAAGGGAATGGAAATCAGGGCGGGCAAATTTCACCATATATACAAACAAGGCAGAGAACTCAATAAAAGGGAAGAGATAAGAAAAGGGGTAAAAAAGGAATTAGGTACACTAAACATTAATGGGGAAATATTTACAACTAAAGCAAAAATTATGGAGGAAATTCACAAATACTACACAACATTATATATTACTCAATGCATAGACAACGACATAATCATGCAATATCTAAATTCAACACATTGCGAAATGATCACACCATAGCAAAAGAAACGGTGCGATGCGCTCATTTCTGTGGAGGAAGTAAAAACCACAATAAAAGAACTTGCAAAAGGTAAATCACCAGGGCGAGATGGCCTGACTGCGGAATTCTATAAGAAATTCCAAAGTGAGGTGGCACCAATATTAGAATCTCTTTTTAACAACATTTTATTAAAAAACGACAAAATGACAAAATCCATGAGGGAGGGTCTGATTACTCTTATATACAAGGGGAAAGGCGACAAAACCGACCTAAAAAACTGGAGGCCCATCTCCCTCCTAAACACGGATTACAAAATACTGAGTAGAATTTTGGCTAATAGGATTAAACACGGGATAAACACCATAGTAAACACTAATCAGACATGCGGTGGTAAAAATAGAAGCATACATGACAATATACTTAACATTAGGACCATATTAGACTTTATAAACACTACAAATTTGAAATGTGCTATGGTACTTTTCGACCAGGAAAAAGCTTTTGACAGATTAGAACATAATTATACACAAAAAGTACTGGAAAAATTTGGTTTTGGGACAAATTTCCTAAACTGGACTAAAATAATGTACAATGAAATAACTGCAAGAGTACAAGTTAATGGGGCGAAAACTCAAAAAATTGAAATAAAACGATCAGTGAGGCAAGGCTGCCCACTATCTATGCTATTATATGTAATAGCTATAGAAATCTTGAGTCTAAAAATTAGAAACAATACCAATATTAAAGGAGTAAAAATTCCTAACTTAAAAGAGGAATTTAAAATGCTTCAACACGCTGATGATTGTACTATCTTCTTTAATGATCCAAATTCTTTTAAACACCTGCAAAAAGAATACGAGGCTTTTGGGAAAGCATCAGGATCGCAAATAAACCATGATAAGACGGAAATATTAAAAATAGGAAACTGGAGGGGAAACCACCCTGGTCTACCCCCACACTTTTAATAAAGATTAGAGTGAAAGCCCTGGGGATTTTCTTCGGGGCCAATGATGAAAAAGAAAACTGTCTAAAATTTAAACAGAAAATAAAAGAGGTAATAGATATCTGGGCTCTAAAGCCGTTTAGTTTAATTGAACGTTCACAGGTTGCAAAAACATATATGTATTCAAATTTGACATACCTTATAAACTTTGTGGACATTAACAATAAGACACTAGCGACTATTGATAATGAAATAATAGATTACATATGGAATTACAAAACACATCACATAAATAAGGAAACTTTATATAGGGCTAAACTAAAGGGGGGATTAGCCTTGCCTAATCCCAACTTAATAAAATTAAAAACTGTTTTAAATAGGCTAAAAAGATTAAACGCAACACCACAAAAACCCTGGGAAGCATTATACATTTTCTGGCTAGGTTTTGGAATGAGGAACAAACAAGACATATACACAAACAACAAACTAGTGAAAAAATTAGATGCACCACACTTATATAGGGGGATCAAAAAAATTTTATATAGGTATAGGGATAATAAGGAACTATGGGCGTTAACTAATGACAAAACATATGACTGGCTTTTAGATTTAAATTCGATTAAAAACAAATGCAAGGTACAATTACAATACCCATCTGTAAATTGGGACAGAGTTTGGAGGCATTGGTCCAGCATTAACTCGTTTAAGGTACAAAGTATCATGTACACGTACCTCCACAACGCCTGGCTAACAGGCGAAGTGGCAATTAAACGAAGATTAATAAGGACCCCTGTTTGTTGCCCTCTATGCAAAAATGCCCCATATACAAAAGACCACACAATTACAGAATGTGACAAAACAAAGGAAGAAAGGATCAAACTAATAGCAGAAATAATGAAGGTAGACAAATATAACAGACGTCAATTACTCTTCCTAGACGGAAACTTTAATAAACAATTGGTTAGACAAATAACGGACTTTATAACGAATACTTTAATAAGATGTGGTTCAATAATGAAGGTTAAGGAAGATTTTTTAAAATTATTTTAAATTTATTTTAAATTTTAAAAAAAAAAAAAAAAAAAATTCTGTTTAAACTTTTTAAATCAAAAAAAAAAGAAAAAAAAAAAGTATACAAATAAATAACATTATTGTGAGGGGGAAGTACATAATGAGGACGCCATAGAGCTAGATCACATGGCGCCACGCGAAGTGAGCAGGTCTATGGAAGAGTTTGGAAAACACCACCCAAATATTTAAAATTTACTTAGTTCTTTTCCTTCTTCTTTATATATGCATGAGCATTTTCTCTGGATTCTAAATCCATGCTTTATCTGTCGTGGCTGTCTCCCGGAATAGCCATGACTCCCAAATTAAGGGAAATTAAACAGTTTTGGATTTTTCTTAACTTTAATAAATAAATAAGGGCCGGACAAATTGAGCCAGGAGCTGTACAACCAAATAAATTCGTATAGCTTCTGTCTCAAGGAAAACGGACCCATCAATTAACAAATTAGATATATTGAGACACATATAATTTTCTGTAAATAATACACCTCAATATATACCAAATTCAAAATTATCAATTTAAATTTAATATAAATAAAAATTAAAATTTATCTTCCATATTGGAGAAGATAAATAACAAAATAGGACAACTGGTTTGATTTGGAGAGAAATGGCCATCCGTAACATATACACAAGGATAAAATATATCCTTTATAGCAATCACACATATAGCATCATACATATAGCATACATCAGGATAAAAAGAGACCACTAGCCATGGTCAACAGGAAAAAAAGTAGCTTTCTAGAGTGGGTAGATCAACTCCCAACTAGAAAAGATTACTTAGAATACACTAGGATACAAAAAATACCCCTCGTCAATTATATTATAACCCCGATGGGAAAAATTAATTGGGGATTTAGAGATAAAGAATAAATAAAAACAACATAAAAACATCAGGGGGAACGCACACACATATAAACTTTTTTAAAATTTTTTTTGATAAGGGGGGGGGGGGGCATCTGTCTGGTGAGCCCCCCAAAAAAACAAAAAAACTATTCTATAATACTATAAAGAACTTTTTCTCGCACTTAATTGGTCAGGATTTACACAAAAAAAGATACAATTTAGAAATTTAATTTCAACCAGATAATCGGCATTTCATTAATAAAATATATAACCCTATTATCACTCATACGTTTGCGAAAATATTAGAGCAAAATGTATGTTACAAAACAAGTCTGGAAACTTGTAACTGCAACCATTGTTTGAATACAAATTCTTTCAAGAATTTTTGTGTGTGATTAAATTAGCTGTCGAACTTATCGACCGATGCTAATAGACCACCTTTATTGCATTCCTAACAAAATCACCTGTTTATCTTGCAGTAAATGGAGGATCTTTTTTTTTACTGCATTCTATATGTGGGACAAAAATATAATATTTTATCGAGTGGCGACGATGCTAGATTTAATATAGCGATTTATGGGTTACAACCATTACCCCAAGGATGCAGGCAGCAAGATTTCTCACATACCACGTTGGCCGAAACTAGTCTCGAACATCTAATGAACAGAATGAGATGAGAATGACTGGTAAAGGCGAGCGCCTTCAATAACCCAGCCACCCCATGTCTATATATAATCTTTCCTATTTAAATTAAAAAAATCAAATTGAATTATTAGTGTCAATCACTCGATTCAAAGTTGTCTCTTGTGAAAGCTGTTAGTAATTCTGTTTCAATCCAATCATTTAAAATAATTTCCAGACATAAATTTTCCTACGGATATTTCTGGACAGACATTTCCTGACAGACAGTGATGGGGAGTGACTCTAATGTTTCCACTTTCGTAATTATTTAAACCATTGTAGGACACACACTATATTGCATAGTCAACATATTAAATTTAGAAACACTTGGTTCCAGAAATGAAACTTGCATTTATTGTGCGCGTACTTCACTAATTATGTACACAGCTAAATAGAAATGAAAAAAGAAATCAGAATTCGCTTGTTTCACACCAGACATGGGTGAACGTCTTTTGTGTCACACTGTTTCGCGAGTAGACAACAGTAAATCGTGTACTATCTAACAACATTATCTTATAAATTGTTTTGTTTGTTGGATGATGTGAGAATCACCATGGTAATTAATTTGATGTCTGGACAGGATTAGAACATGCAACCTATTGAATGTATGTTTACAGAATAAAGAACGATGCAGAAAAGTAAGTAAGTGTAATCAAATTGACCTTAAGGCTTTGCACGGTGTTGGTTTTAGGGCTGTGATAACCCGGTGAGAAATGAGAATAAAATGTCATAAATCTGATTTCTAAATCACTGAAAACATTCTGTGAAATATTCATATTATGATACAGGTGTGTTTTTATAATCACATTTACGTTTTAAAATTCTGATTTAATTATAATCTGTTTCATGGAAATACACAAATGTCCCCGCCCCCTCCCACGGCTGCGAGTCTGGTGAAACCATTAATTACTGCCTTAAAACAATGATAAAGTAATCAATATAATAGTGTTAATTGTTTTATAGGTTGATAGTGACCAATATAACAGTGGCAATTGTTCTACAGGTTGATAATAACCGATAGAACAGTGGCAATTGTTTTATAGGTTGATAGTGTGTCAATTGTTTTATAGGTTGATAGTGTGTCAGTTGTTTTACAGGTTGATAATAGCCATATCGGCTACACAGTGGCAATTGTTTTATACGTTGATAGTGACCGATAGAACACTGGAAATTGTTTAACAGGTTGATAAAATAACCAATATAACTGCAGCAATGGTATGTCAGATCTGTACAGAGGACCGTTATTGTGGAACCATGTTGCAAGAGCAGATGATTTTGTTTTGTTTTGTATGCCACAAGAAATCTTATGATTTTTATTTTGAAATTTTATATCTATGCACAATTCTACATTGCCGAGAAGATTCCATGCGTTCATTTTCGAGTGTTTCCTTAATATTGTAGAAAAAAGCAATCCTTGATGGAATGTCTGGGGGTTTAATTGTACTTGTTTTAATATGATCGGTACATAGGTCATCTGTAAAACGTTCATCTTTTTAATCACACGGTTACAAAAGTCGATGATATGGTGAAACTCTTTTAGTCACCATCAATTTATCATATGCTTGCAAGCGTTTTATCCTATTCCACCGTGCGTAAGTTCGCCAAAGTATGATTCTTGTAAAATATGGTACAAGGGGCGTTATGTTTAGCAGTGTGACCTGGGATTCATTGGAAGTAGAGCGGAGAAAACACAATGACCTTTTTTGGAACCGATTATGAGTTACGACCTAATTTCTTTTCTTACGTTATTGGGGGTGGGGTTTAATGGTGAGGGATATTGCTTGTATATATTTTTTAAAAACCGCAATATTATGTTATGGCGACACTTACCTCGGTAATTTTCATGTATACCGTTATTTTAGCCGTTTAAGTCAGTAAGGAATGTACGGAAATCTCCAATCAATATTATTGCGAATTTTAATAAAGTAATAAATCCCCAAATACACGTTTGTTACCAAAAAGTTGTCTAATTTCGACTAATCGAAAAATGCGGTTTTATTGGTGCACTTTCAATCGGATGGTTGTCAAGCGACACATTCAAACATGATGAATGAAAGGATGTTGTGAAAGATATTCCGATCAAATGCAAGATTTGGAAATACTTTGGATTAAAAAAACCCAACAAAATTACCTTTCTTTAGGTATATTGTTATCATGTTAAGTAGGCGCATTTCTTAATAGGATATGCGAATCATCTAGATTTTCAGGATATAAATTATTTTCGGTTTTAATGTTGTGTTATTTCTTTAGTTCACTATTCTTGTTTGCTAAGGTAGTGTCATTATTTATCTGTCTTGCCATATATTGCGAATATCTTGCCCGGGTGTTGGTGTCCAGTTCAGTTTTAGCTGTCTCTTATATTATATATCACCAGAGCAATGTGCCCAATGAAATCAAAGTGTGCCCAATCAAACGTTTCTATCAAACAAATTATTTGTGTTATCTTAATTCTTTTCGGGTGAATGCTGCTCTCTCTCTCTCTCTTTTCATTAGATTGATAAAACTAATGGGACTATAAGGTAATGAATGAAAGCAAAAGGAGTTCAGAAAGTATATTTGTAGTTAGCGACAACGTTCAGTAGATACAAATAATAACATTGCAGTAGCATTTGCAGGATACGTCGCCTCGCAATAAGGTTTGTTTTCACAACGTAGCCTAATTTCTTTATTGTCATAAAATTACTAGCCGTTTTCCTGTGTATAGCTCAACAAATGTATCAAGGAGATAAATCAAAACTATTTTAATAGAACGTGGACTTGCGGTCCCATATTTCTTCTTATGTTCTGGTAGTCAGGTTGGGGATTAGGTATGAGCAGGATTATTTTCATATTGGTCTGCCCAGAGATTTTGTTAGCAGATTAGTTTTCCACAATTGAGGTAATCAGCACTTGTTATCAGTAACCGAGACGTTGCCGACATATCCAAAGCATTCTAATTTCACCGCAATGATCTGAGTTATACAGTAACATTGATCATCCCACTTTATTTACAGTGTATGTATGGTACCTTATGCAGATATCTGCACGCACATAGGACATTCGTCTTATCTAATATCACCATGCCTTAATACAGGTAGATCGTGGTATACTTTGCAAAAATACAACATAATACCTCTGTACAAAACTGAAATGGTGGGTATGTGTGTAGAAAATGTTTTTAAAAAAATCAAAAAAGAGAATAAAGGAGGACGTTCTTGGAAATTGTGATGCACATAAAACTCGCTAATCGGAGACGATAATTATGATGATGATGATAATAACCGGTATCGTTAGACATCGCCATACATTAACAGTTATTATGACGTAAAGCGAATGTCCAAATTGTGACATACGTGCGAGGTTTGTTTTATTGGTCAACACTGCAACACATACATCTCATATGCTTCCGTACCAATGTACGGTTCGAAGATATTCTCTTTGTACATATTGTCATAAATTTGGAGTAAGTGTTAGTGAATTTGAACCATGCTTGGGTCGTTAGTAGTGATTTTGGGTACAAGCCGAATGGCTGTCCCTGTAGTAACATAGTCCATATTAAAATTCAGTGGTGTATACAAGTAGTGTGATTGGAAAGGCAGCATTTATGGTTGGAAATCAGTAAATTATAGAATGGAATCAATAAGTTGGAACTTGGTAGGTACCGTTTATGTGGCCATAGTGGAAAATTGGCGTATGTATATGAGTGTGATACGCCGGAAATTCTGTGGATGGACTGGCCTAGGGTCGCGCAGTTAAATATTTCCCAGTTAGTAAGGGAATACTGGTGTAATTTCTATGGCATGACAAGCTATCGGTACGGAAAACGGATGATAATGAAGAAAAACCATGTAAAGGTGCAGTTAATGGACGTTTGGGCAAGTTGTCTCCTCTGGGTCGCCCATTGATTACAGCAAAGATTAATAATTATAGCAGACACGTCTTTCTTTCCATTTTACAACTCAAGTTGTATGGAAGTCTTTGGAAATTTGGGGAAAACATATGACTTCCAGCGTGACTCGCGCCAGGGTTTTGACACCGCTCGGTCAAGTGAATACCCCTGTGCGTGTAACAAGAAAAATTTCTGGTGGCAGCGGTGGGATATGTGTGAATAGTTCTGTCATGGTTTGCAATTTATTCAGAGTTATTATGTGTGAAACTGACTATTGCTTCGCATTTGGAAAGAAAGAGGAAAGAAATATTATGGCTAGTGCGACTTTAACTTCGTTTATTGAGATTTCGCGACATTTGGTCTGCGAGAGTAGATATATGCATTTGCTGCTGAGAAGGATTTTTAAGAGGAGTACCATGTTCAAGCAGGATGGAGTGTTTTATCCGGGATATAATACAGCGATGGCAAGAATTGTATTGGTGTAGGTCGCGCAGATTGCGAGATCTAAGTCAGTTGGAGGTAAAACCGTGAGACAGTGCACACGCGGTTTCCATTTCTCCTCGACACGTGGGGGTTAAAACAGGGCCAAGTGATACTTTTGGTTCTTTTTAATAGGCTGGAATTGCTAAAATGTGGACGACAATCATTGGCCACGGAATTGTAACATGCTGGAATGATGAAAATGTCTGTAATTGTTTTGTTTTTGTACAAACTGATAGGAACCGCTAATGAATGGGTTTGACAACACCCCCCCCCCCCCCCCGCCGTGTTGTGTATAATTGAGGAGATTGGATTTTATAACATCAACAACAATAAGAACAATAAGAACAACATACATAAATTTGATATAAGCGTCATACACCGGTAGAAGTGGCCAATAAAAGTTTTAAATGGGTGGGTAATAATTTTTCCCCGTAATTATTACATGGATGGGTTGAGACATATTGTCTACGGGTGACGATTAAAAGCCGCGCAGTTACAATTAAATCAGAATGCGCCCAAAGGCTATGTAAATAATTTGATTATTGGTGTGATTATTTGTTTTATATTTTTAAATTCTGTAACGACAGATGTCGGTCTTGATTGGGGTTTTATTATTGTATGTATTAGTTTTATAATTTGTAATCATGTGGTGTTAGAGCAGAAAAGTTCTAGAAGTTGTTGCTGCATGAGACCAGGTGGTAAATTAAGTCTAGTTGTTTGAATTGTGCTTGGAGTTAAACATGGCTGAATTGAAAGAAAATAAGGGTATTATGTATGGGTGTTTGGAGGCTGGTGGACTATTTGTTTATTTTTATTTTTGTGTTGCTGTAGGGTACGGTTAAGTGGTGAATTGATGATTGAAAAGGCAGTGTCAAGTCTAGCGTTCTGTTGGTGACAATAGGGTCGCGCCAGATGGGCGTTGAAGTCATGGTTGACTTATTTTTGAGGTTCTTAAGAGGTCGTGTTTCATTTGAAGAACGCATTCTCTAACCTCGTGGGGTAGTACAGGACGGAACCTGTATTTTGTTTGTCATTGAACTGTTAGCGACTTGCCAGTTGAGAATTGATTTATACAGAGCACATTAAGAAGGAAGAAAGAAATCGTCTACACGCATCTTCATGATCATATATGGTTCAGCGAGGTTTTCATCATGCATAGTTTGACTTGTCTGCATGAATGGAATGGTGTCAATTTGGAAAACTGAAGGACAATTCAAAGCACGTGTTAGTTATTTAGCAGCATGAAGAAATTGTAGTGCACACCACAATTATAGTTGAATCGTGATGTAATGGTGTTCCGAACTTTAGCGTTTGGGGATAGGTTTTCTTAGGGATTTAGGTAACAACTGGTGTGGAATTTGTAGTGAATTAACAGTGAAAGAAACAAATAGGATCGTCTGGCACAGACTGAGTTGAAAAATATTTGCGCATTGAAGTCATGGTTGACTTGTTGGAGGTTAGTAAGAGAAGGTGTCTCTGAAGAACGCTGACCTCGTGATATGTACAGGTGTACCAAGGTCTATTAGGAGAACGTGTGTCCTGGTGGAAACGCAATCTCCAGACCAGAGTTTTAATGTAAGGAGGAATGGTTCTGGTTGCATTTGATGTCTGTTGTTAGAGACCTATGCTTAGACAAGTCAATTTCGAGGAAGTCGTGAGGGAGTTTGAACCCGACTAAGTGGTTGAAACATTATTTCATCTTGGATTCAACTTGTTTAGATTTGGATAGTTTATGTTGTTGTATATAATCATATTGGTAATCGTTTATCGGGTGTGGGGTTAAATTTAGAAAAAAAAAAAAAAAAAAAAATACTTCAAATTGTGATTTAGATCACAGAAATGTGACGTTTGTGTCACTCGGGACGAGTGATCTTTTAAAGGCGGGGGTAATGTCATAAATTTGGAGTAAGTGTTAGTGAATTTGAACCATGCTTGGGTCGTTAGTAGTGATTTTGGGTACAAGCCGAATGGCTGTCCCTGTAGTAACATAGTCCATATTAAAATTCAGTGGTGTATACAAGTAGTGTGATTGGAAAGGCAGCATTTATGGTTGGAAATCAGTAAATTATAGAATGGAATCAATAAGTTGGAACTTGGTAGGTACCGTTTATGTGGCCATAGTGGAAAATTGGCGTATGTATATGAGTGTGATACGCCGGAAATTCTGTGGATGGACTGGCCTAGGGTCGCGCAGTTAAATATTTCCCAGTTAGTAAGGGAATACTGGTGTAATTTCTATGGCATGACAAGCTATCGGTACGGAAAACGGATGATAATGAAGAAAAACCATGTAAAGGTGCAGTTAATGGACGTTTGGGCAAGTTGTCTCCTCTGGGTCGCCCATTGATTACAGCAAAGATTAATAATTATAGCAGACACGTCTTTCTTTCCATTTTACAACTCAAGTTGTATGGAAGTCTTTGGAAATTTGGGGAAAACATATGACTTCCAGCGTGACTCGCGCCAGGGTTTTGACACCGCTCGGTCAAGTGAATACCCCTGTGCGTGTAACAATATTATACATGAGAATACTCATTCACTGACCATATATCTGTAATATGTATACCTGAATTTTATTCCGTCCACCATTACTTCATGCGAATATACATTCATTGACCAAAAATGCATATAATTACTAAACGAAAATAATCATATATTGAATATGGACTTATCATATGTTAGCTTGGTCATTTTTGTTTAGTCCATCAACATAGTCCATTTAGCCAAAGTATCCCACTACAGTACTAAGATCACAGAGAGTTTCAGCTGCAAAGAGATCTTCGAGATAACTAACAAACTAATGTCAAGGAACAAATGTGCACCACTTCCAAGTACCTTCTCTCCAGTAGACCTTCCGGACCTATTTGCAAATTTCTTTCGTGACAAAAGTACAAACCATTAGATATACACTTGGCAACACAATTTCAATTGACTTGTCTTCATCATATAGTTACGATACAGACTTTCAGCGACAAACATTGGGAACATTTAAACCTGTCTATATGGATTTAGTACGGACAATCGTGCTGAAGAGTGCACCAAAGTTATGTGAACTTGACCCAGTTACAACATCACTGCTGCTTGAGTGCTTAGATCCAATATTGCCTTCACTAACTGATGTACTTGCTATCTCTCTCTCTCACTCATCCGGGTACTTCCCATCATTTTTCAAAACTGCTATCGGGAATCCTCTGCTAATGAAACCAACACTTGACCATAACGAATTAAAGAACAAACGCACATTTTCTAATTTCCCGTTCATATAACAAATCTTTGAAAAAGTTGATTTAACCCAACTTGTATCTCATTTGCTTTCCAACAGCCTTTTTAACAATGTACAGTCTGAATATCGCCCTTGCAACATTACTGAAACTACTCTTCTGACAGTATTCAATGACATTCTCTCTGCTTTGTTAATGGAAAGATTACAGTCGTTACCCTCTTTGATTTGTCTGCAGCATTTGACACAATAGATCATGTTATATTACTTCACCGTCTCTAGCATGTATTTAGCATTCACAATATAGCCTTACAGTGGTTAAAGTCCTCCTTGGTCAACAGGACACAATTGTATTTGCAAATGGAATACACTCCAGCCCAGTTGATCTATGGTGTTGTGTTCCACAGGGATCTGTTCTTAGTCATGTTCTTTTCATTTTATACACTCGGCCGCTCTCAAGTGTCATAGATCATCACCCAGTGTCTCACCGATGGTACGCTGATGACAACCAAATATGCAAATCTAGCCACCCAATTGAAGTTGATGCTACCATCCAAGGAGTAGAGAGGAGAATTTCTGATGTGAAATCATGGATTACATGTACCAAGCTGCAGATGAGTGATGATAAAACTGATGCCATTCTGATCACAACACAAAGACCTTATCATTGACATCCTTTACCTCAAACAATAAATATCAGCAACACCAACATTAAATTCACACAGTCATTACGAAACCTAGGTGTTACTCTGGACAGTACTTTCACATTGCACCAACATGACATGAACGTATGCAAGGTTGCATATCTTGAGCTGAGGCGCATCAGCTCCATTCACAGATATATTTCAGTTGATGCAACTAAAATACTCGTGTGTTCATTAGTACTTTCAAGACTGACTATTGTAACTGAATTCTGTCTGGTTCGTCTCAATATCTACTCCATAAACTGCAAAAAAGTTAAAAACACAGCTGCTCGGATCATTTTTAGAGTAACACGACCAGAGCACACCTCCCCGCTGCTCTATACCCTACGCTGTTAATCAATGCGATCCAGAATCAAACAAAACATTTGTTCTCTGTGCTATATGTCTCCTACGGACTCCTGTCCATTATACCTAACTGGTCTCATCCATGTGTACACACCAGCAAGATACTTACGCTCCTCTTCTGACAATCGTATCCTCATTATTCCCTTTATGAAAATGAATATATATGGAGAGCTTTCTGTTGGATAACAGGGCCCAGCAACGTGCAATGCATTGCCCATTAAAATTAGACACAAAGACACAGTGATCCCTTTCAAGAGTTCTCTTACTACTCACCTTTTTCGACTGCAAGAACAAACTTAAAGACCTAAAAAAATTTCTTACCTTAAATATTTTCAACATATTTTTTTTCCAATTTCATGGTGTTTTTGTTTTGTTTTTGTTTTCTAATTATTATATGTGTTGTAAAGCGCTTAAAGCTTCTAAATATTAGGAGCTATACAAAGTCCTCATTATTATTATTATTATGTATCTATGTAAAAGGATATGTCGATGATACCATGACACACCGCCTCTTCTAAAAAGAAATATCAACCAAATCGGCATTCATTATAATCATAATTCTATATTTAAGCCATATTTATCTCATTGTTTTGCACACGTTTATTCCACTATGTCATATATTTAGACGTTGTCTAACTTGCTTTTGAAGTTATCGCTGCAGTTCCCATTTTTTTCTGGTTTCTATCTTATTCATTTCCACCAGTGAGGTACTATGATACAGCTAAGGGATAATGTGTTGGAATTAGGACCTATGTACAATTTTCAAACAATTTGACATAAACCATAATATAGTAATCAGTTTTGTTGTATAGTTTTGATGTCATTGTTAAAAAAGAAAAATGTTCAAATTTTCAACTTTTGAAGACGACGAGTTGCTGTCTGAGAGATGGTTTTGTGCCGGCCAGGCTACACATATTTTAGCTCCAAGGTTCCACGTTTATAACCATAGATACGTAGAAAGAGTTTTGGATAAATCGGGCAAACTTTGCCACGTGGAAGTGTAAGGGAGAACTTGAGCCAGAATTGCAGATTTACTTTTCAATGTATTAAGGAAATATTTCATCTCGAAGTTGTAAATTTTTTCCAGGTGCTTCTACAATCTTTAGAAATAGACTAAAGTGTATGATGGTTATAATTACATGGACACTCAAAACTGGGTCAAGGATTTTTAAATTTCACATTTGGTTAGTCAAGAAGCAGGAACAAGGAACAAGTACTTAAACGCCACGTGTAAATTCCGTTCATAAAATCTAATGTTACAAAATAGCTTGCCTCAAGACAGCTGGAAACGTCATGATCATTTTTGAATAAATATTAAAAACAGCAAACTAATCTTTCCCAGTTAAATTATAACACGATGTATTATGTAAACCTCGAAAACGTGGTGTTGACCATGTATACTAATTCTATGACGTAAATGTCTAAATATATGTTCAAAAGCAGCACTTGAAAAAATGCACTGCGTTGTTGAAAAAATATTGTTTTACCCTAAATATCCCCACAATCGCTTTCCCACATCGAGAGGTCGATACTGTCCTCATTAACTGAAACAATTGTGTGTGTTCTTCAGGGCGATTGATAAGATTTGATTTTGCTATCAAGAAAGAGAAATCGAAATTATGAACCTTGTTCGAATGTTGCTACACTCACTCACCCTCGTTGCTGGATTTAAAACTTTATTAGATCTTCATGTTGTCAATCATGTAGATAAGTGGTTAATAGGCAGCTACTACTACTACTACTACTACTACTACTAGCAGTAATAGTCGTAGCATATGTGTTTGATTAGTATTTTTGACGTAGCTTTAACAATTGTTCAGTCATACGGCTACTACATCTGCAGTGTGGCAGTTTATAGTGATGTCTAGCAATGGGGCATCATGTCGCCGACATGTAGCATCATGTCCCACCCAGTCACATTATCCTGACACCAGGCCGACCAGTCCTAACACTAACATCTTAATGCTGAGCGCCAAGTGAGGTAGCTATCAGTTCCATTTGTGTAAGTCTTTGGTATGACTCGGCCAGGGATCGAATCCAGACCTCCCGCTTCAGCGGCGGAAACTCTAACCACTAGGCCACCGGAGCAGTGCCTCTAACCATTGAAGTATTGTTGATAAATATCATTTGAAATAGCCCATAATATCATTTGAAATAGCCCATAATATCATTTGAAATAGCATTACAACTACTATTGTGGAACTATTTATGTTGATAAGTGGTAGTATGGTAGCAATACAAACTACTACTACTACTACTGCTGCTGCTGCTACTACTAGTACTACTACTACTACTATTAATACATCAACAGCAAGAACAACCACCACCACAACTACTACTACTACTACTGCTAATATTTAATATTACTAATACATCAACAGCAGTCACCACCATCAATACCACTACTACTACTGCTAATATTACTAATACATCAACAGCAACAACCACCACCACTACTTCTGCTAATATTATAAATACATCAACAGCAACAACCACCACTACTACTACTACTACTACAACTACTACTACTACTACTACTAATAATAATAAGAAAGATCAGCAACAATTAACGAAATAATAATACATGCGTTTTATACTCTAAAGCTACACTATCTCGTCATGTGCAATATAATTCAGCTTGAGCGAAAAAATAACAAAGGAAATATGAATAGTGTTATAATTTTAATTGCATGGAGGAAAACACAGGAATATACAGGCCTAAATATGCACCAACGGTTCTTTTCGTTCTATAATAGAAAGCTAGAAGAATGTACACTACCAATCACGGAATGTATATGTGCTCTCTAAATAATGGTTTGTTCCCGTAATGAGTGAGATACGAACATCATTTTGGTTTGCATTTGCGTGATTTAATGCCAGTTTCAGTACATGATAGCGTGTACTTGAGCAGTATCTTTAGTGGATGAAGAACCGGGTCTTGAAGAACCAACGATCCACGGAAAGTTAATGGCAAGCTTGCTCGCACACGCATGTTTGTTGCGTCGAAACTTGAAATCACAGGCACCAAGTTTTATTTTCAACATTTTTTGTTGGCTACATAATGCTAAACGGGATCAACCTACAATCTCTTATTACATGATATGGTACCCATCCATTTACTAATGCATTGACACAAATTAATCATACTTTGCAACTAGAAGTAGTTAAAGAAAGAAAATAAAATTAGCAAGAAGAAATGTAAAGTTCTCGAAGGATAAAGCTTGGAAAAAATGAAACAAACGAGAGATATCCAAGACAAGGAAACAATGATGTTAACTTCGGACGGGATTGCATTCATATGTAACGAAACCACATCATGATAAAGAGGTAATTATACTATCATAAAATTATCAAAGAAAAAGATGAAATAAAATTATGTAATTATCATTTTGGATAAGAACATTATTATAAATAATTCGGGTTTGTCCAAACATTTAATCATCGAAAAGTCTAACCAATAATTTTGTTTGTTTGTTTGTTTGATTAGGATTTTTAACTTAGGTTAAGCAATTTTTCAATCACATCGCTACGATGTCTGCAGGGAGGCAGTTTGTAGTGATGTCTAGCAATGAGGCATCGTACCGCAGACATGTAGCATGATGTCCCACCCAGTCACATTATCCGGACACCAGGCCGACCAGTCCTAACACTATCCTCTTAATGATGAGCGCCAAGCGAGGCGGCTGTTAGTACCATTTTGTAAGTCTTTGGTATTATAATATCATTTGAAATAGCCCATAATATCATTTGAAATAGCCCTTAACTGAGGATAGAACAAATGATTTAATTTGTTTAGTTTTTGTGTATTTCTCAAAAATATTGTTACATACAAATTATACTTGAATTTCTGTCTTGAGATGGGGATGATTTACAATGCAGTGTCCAGCTAGTTCGGTTTATTGTTGTACGACACAACAACACTTGGATGGTTATATCGTGGAGAGGTAATCCACAAAAGAAAAAAACAAACAAAAAACCCACCCCAAAATCAACACATTCCCCCAAGATAATTCGCTGTAGCCGATCCTTCTTACAGTTGAGTTAAATCCACTTTCAGTTATTTGACAGAAAAGGCACTCCTGGTCTCTCTCCTTTATCTCTGACGTTACCTATTGACAAATACACGGTAGGCTGAACATGAATAAATTATACCTATATGTCTTCCTATGTATAATTTGTATCGCCATGGAAGTAATTCATGATAAAAGGGAAGTAACCTGTATGATTGTGTAATAATCGATTTTGCTTCCTTTAAGGGGATAGGGGCCAGTTTTTACGCACATATTTAATTTTGCAATCAGCGACCTAGTATAAAAAATCATAGCAAATTACACACACAAGTGAGGTCAGAAATGTTCATATTTGTACACCTATATAAATTCAACGGATAGGAATATTATCCACATGACCAAGTAAGTCAATGCGATTGCATAACAGATGATGTTTATGCACACCTCCTCCCTCCTCCATATATATATATATATATATATATATATATATATATATATATATATATATATATATATATATATATATATATATACCTGCAATTATCATGTTCGAAGGTAATTTATTACACCATGTCATGTTCACAGTGCAAACAAAAGTTACTATTCTACTGAAAATTCTGCAAAACAGTGTGTACCAAAGAGGTTGATGCAATTGAAAAGAGGTGTCATCCAAGCCGTTTTTTAAATATTTTACTTGCCCCAAACCCATGTGTTTACTACTATGGGAGGCTAGATGCTCTTCCTAACAATTATTGATATTTCACTATCGACATATTGCAGATTAGCTATGGAAGGTGTACAATCAATTTCACAAACCCGAAACACCTAGTTCACAGAGATATGCATCGTTAATTAGTAATTAATAATAGCTGATAAAGGCACATCGTTGCCTTAAGTTAAGAAATTTGCCAGGGACCAATTTGCGGAACTGGACAGCGCCACATTAACACTCCAACATTTTCTTATTTATAGGAATTTTTTAAAATCAGGACGACATATTAGCCATTCATATGATACCTGTCTTTTACCAGAATTGAAAGAATTTAAACGCAATTAATTTGATAACATGCCATGATAAAAAGTTTAAAATCACGGCATACAGATTGTGTGCCTTCACACATTGTCACATGTTTCAACTTGTGTATTGATAGGTACTGTTTTGAGAAGGTATGGTATGATTTCCGGGAATGACCTAGGAGTGATTAGCCGGGTTTCGTTTGCAAATATATTGCTCACAGGTGTTGAACGGTCTCTTATTATCTATCTTAGACGGAGAAGAGTGCATATTGATATTCGTCAAACAGGTTGGTATAATTTAAAACTAAGTCAGTGATAGTTTTGATTATCTTAGTATTTCATTATCATAACCAATATTAAATATTATGTAATGTTATATTTAATGGAGTTTGTAGGTTTTTTTTCCTTCTAAATTGGTACAAACATAATACTCAATAATACAAACTCGACATTTAGATACGGTTTACTAATTGTTATAAATGCTTTCAAATTCTTCATTCTTCTTTATTCCACCATTTTTTTTTAACAAGAACGTTTAACGCCCCACCACCATCACCACCGTCGTTCAAATTTGTGATTTTCCTGATAATCTCTCAGACCATGAGTTCAGTGCTTTCTTTATGCTTGCACGTTTTCTCATTATCTGCCAAATAACGTGATAAGATCAAAATTACGGGAAACTCTTATAATTGTGCTGTTACTACACACACACACACACACACACACACACACACACACACACACGCACACACACACAAACACACTCTCTCTCTCTCTCTCTCTCTCTCTCTCTCTGTCTCTCTCTCTCTCTCTCTCTCCGTCTCTGTCTGTCTATATATATATATATATATATATATATATATATATATATATATATATATATATATATATATATCAATCCTGTTTTGATCGACCTTTCATCATCATCATCATCATCATCACCACCACCACCACCATCATCATCATCATTATGATTATTATTATTATTATTATTATTATTATTATTATTATGATTATTTCTCTAATTTATACTTTCCAGGACAATTGAGAAAATTAATCAACAATCTTCATGAAACATTCCTCAATGAGTGGCCATGACCCATTGAAAGATGCAATCGCCCTCTTCGTACTTCTTAAAGGAGAAGAGGACAGACTAGTTGATTTTGGGAAAAAACTCGTCAAAAGGAACAAACCATATGCCAAAACTGTCTTCACAACTGAAGTGGACGGTTGGACTCCATTTCATGCGTTTGTGTTGCGTGGAGAACGGAAAATGTTGAAAATAGCATTGAAAGCCGGCGTCGGCGTAAACTTTCCCATGGGTAAACCGGAAGGACTTCCGGGCAACTGTTCGCCTTTACATCTTGCAGCACATCGTGGTGACGTCAGTGTGATTAGTGTTCTTATATCAAACGGTGCTGATGTGAATATCAGAGACGATACCGGCAGAGTTCCATTATATTACGCCTCACAAAAACAAAATACGTTGGCGGTGAAAATGTTAATGCGTGCTGGTGCTGATTTGGGACAATGCGGCCGAGAATATAAGCAATCAGTGTCTTCCGAAAGTAGAAAAAATCCAATCACCTACTTTTTTGCATGCTCAGGGTTACGTAGATAGTGAACATTTCAATGGCATTATGCACGTTTTGTATGTAATGTTGGAAGCATGGACGTGTTCCAAAGATTGTAGCATCTGGTATGTGTCCTGGTGTGCTAAGTTAAATCTAGCTATAAACATGTAGGTGTTATTAGAATAACTCGCAGATTCTGGAATATTTAACATTGCACATTATAAATCATTTGACAATTTTCGTAATATTTTAAGAAGATGTTATGTAGCTAAAGTTTTGAGACGTTACTGGTACAAAAAAAGCTCTAGTACATCGAATGAAACACCGATATAAAGCATATACGTAACTGGTTTGAGAAATATATATTCAAATTATTTTATATAAAACAAATACAATTTACTGTTTTACCCAAAATTATCCTACAAATCTCTACCCCAAAACATCGTATATCATCATGAATATCCGTACTTAGATGCAGACGTTAATAATTTCTTTTTAAGTGAACGCTTCTACAGAAATGGCAATTGATGAAGTTTGACTTCATTCGACCTGCCACACAATTTACAACTATAACTAAATCCACATGTAACCTGATTTCTGCTACAGTTCTGCCAATCATTAAGCAACTTTGATTGAACCTAAAGAAGAGTATCGTGAAAATAGTATGACAATTCACGAGACGCGTTATCTAATATAACAGGATTTTATGTAAACGATGCTTATTCGCCAGTCAAGTGTTAAAATATGTTAAAGACAATTAGATATTATAAGCGAAAACGTGGGTATATACTATACGTATTGGCCGGGGTAAACTGGTCAACAATCAATTCATATAATAAGTAAGAAACAAAATGAAAACACTCTAATAACTCCATTGAAAGTATAAAAGATGATAGCAAAAACAAATACTTTAAAAGAAAAACAGACGACGTTTTTGTAAAGCTCCTAAATAGCAAATCCAATCTGGTTGCTTGAAATAATAAGAGCTGATAATGGTGATATTTTAGTTAACCACAAGAATGTGTACAATCTCTGATTTTGAGGATTTCTACGTACAGCAATATATTCGTCGTATGCTGAGAGATTCCAAACGAACATTTTCATGTCTTTCAATAATATTTGGGATGAAATATAATCCTCGATTGAATTTCTTTGGGTTCGATTATACTAAATTTAATATGTCAAGTGTTCCATAGCGTTTCTTGTAGAAACAGGAATTACCAGTAGATGGCTTTAGTTAGAAAGTAAGCCTCGGTAAATGACCCATTGAGGTAGAGATTCTTATTCGTGGTTATTCGATAAACTGTGCAAACATTCTGCTTATTATCTTATAAGGAATGTGAAATACTTGGAAATTGTTTCTGTTGAAACTGCATCTCAATTTATTTATATGAATTAGGACAAAAAGCGCAATATGTAAATAAATCATACATGTTTAAAAAGAAATCTTTTAATTTTCTTTATTTTTCTTCAAATAGCGATGTTTAAGTAAGAAGTAATCAAGTTAACAGCGGATGTTGCTGATAATCGTCCTTTGCCGAGAGAGAGTGAAAATAATGCAAGAAAGTGACATTTCCCTGAATCATTCTAAAGATTATTCTTTTGAATGCGTTACCGAGTGATGAGTAACTCTAATCAACGTGCACATGATAAAATATACTTAAAGTACAAGAGAAACATGTACAGCTTACAAGTTACTTTAAGAAATTAGAAGTTATTTGTGTATAATTCTATCAAGGGATGAAATTTTAGTGGACAAAACCTTCTCTATCACCCCACCACACACACACTGATGAAAAGGGAGGTTTTTGAATATAAGAATGATTGAATAAATGTCGGCCTTAAACATTATTTAATTAGCGTCAGCACTTTCTGTTGATTTTATGGTTAATTTTGTTGAAAAGTATTATTTTCGAGAATAGAAGCTCTTCATTACACCCAATTTATGAGAACGAATATATGTTGAAATCAACTATAATGCAAGATACGGTTTGCGTTTCAGTTTTACACAAACAAATTGGTCTATCATACAGTTTGTTCTTGACAAAGAAATAAATTCAAGAAGGCCCCAATCATTTTCCTATGTTTCTTGGAAAGGAAGAACAATTTAGTTTAATACAAAGCCCATAATATGGATCGTTGGCCTTCAGTAATAATCATACATATACATATAAGTAAGAAAGCAATACGTCGATGTTATGTGTGAATATGGGAAGGTTTGAGAATAGATAGCAAATCATTATTCATCCAGGACATACGTCACAGCTCATGCCCAGGTTAAAATTCAAGAATGTAATCGACCAAGCCGTACTGGAAGACTAATCTATTCATGTTTTCTGATTTTCTTTATTTAAAAGAATGCCGCTATGTTTTTGACAAGGTTTAATCGGAAAGTTGACATGAAGTGTAATTAATAAACATAAATACATTTCAATAATTGAATTTGAAACGACAACTGTGTAATGGGGAAAATGATAATAATTCTGTCCTATAAACCAGACACGTCATCTCTCAATACTGTTTACTTGATATAGTTCATATTCTTTATCGTATGAAATTACTAGTTGAGATTTGTGTATTGCCTAGGCAACGTATAAAACAGATCAAGCAAAGATACAAAAAAATACATCGTTCCCAGTTATTCATTGTTTGATCATGACCAATAAATAAGTCTCTATCAAATCTTCATTTATTATGACACTGTTACAAAAGTCGATGATTTGGTGATACCCTCTTAGTCGTCATCATGATCAACGTATCATATGCATGCACGAGTTTTCTCCTACACCACTGAGTGGAAGCTCGCCAAAGCAGGATTCTTGTTAAATATGGTACAAAGTGCGTTATGTCTGGCTGTCTGACCTGGGCTTGGGTTCATTGGAGTGGAGAGGACAAAATATTTGTGATAAAGGATTATGAGTTACGACCTAATTGCTTTTCTACGTTATTGGGGGTGGGGTTTAAAGGTGAGCGATATTGCTTGTATATTTTTTTAAAACTGCAATATTATGTTATGGCGGCACTTACCACGGTAATTTTCATGTATACCGTTATTTCTGCCGTTTTAGTCAGTACGGAATATACGGTAATTTCCACAAAAAAATATTATTTCAAATTTAAATAAACGCATATTTTAAATTTTCAACACAAATTAATAAATCTAAATAATTTATTTAAAAATTTGTTGTCTAACTTTGACTAATTGAGAAATACGATTTTATTGACCCCTCTTCAATCGCATCGTTGCTATGCGCTACCAATGCATACAAGATGAATGAAAGGATGTTGCAAAATATATTCACTATTCTTGCTTGCTGAGTCAGTGTCATTATTTTATCTGTCTGGCCATTATATGATGAATATCTTGTGAGGTTGTTGATGCCCAGCTCGATTTTTCTCTGCTTACGTATGTAAGTTGTATCAATAGAAGAGTGTACCAGTGAAGCCGAAGATATACCCGATCAAACTTTAACAAATTATTAATGCATTATCTTTATTCTTGTGTGATGGTTGCCGCTCTCTTGTTTTATTACCAGGATTGATAAGAAATGACGTGTCTACAAGGTACCGAATGAAAGTAAACGGAGTCCAAAAAGTATAATTATAACGAGCGACAACGCTCAGTAGATAAACATAATGACAATAATGTAACATGTACTCTATACGTCGCCTCAAATACGGTTTGTTTTCGTAATAAAGCTTATTTTCTTTATCGTGCGAAAATTACTAGCCGTTTTTGTGTACAGTTTAGCAAATATACCGAGCCTGTATTAGAGAACGCGGATTTACGGTTCCATAGTTGTTATGGTCACACAACTCGACATTTACACGAAACAGACACAGAGAGTAGGGAAAAGGGTTTTGTTTGTTAAGGATAGAAACAAGCACACAAACATATAAACGTACGTTCAAAGAAACAAAATACACACGTAAACAAAATTAACTCACAAACAAAATACACACACACTCACACACACACGAACGCGTGCAAACAATGCACATACGCACATACATACACTCCCAATGTTTTGTTAAGGATAAGCATTTTGTTAAGGAAACACCAAACACAGAAAAACATACTAACGTACGCGTGTACACATGCATAGATACACACTAACACACAAACATACACACACACGAACAAACGCGTGTATACGAAATAATTACATACACTCATACACACATAGACACAATTTCTTGTTACGGGACAAGCTGTTTTTCAACGGAAAAATCAAACAAACAAACATTTGAAAATGTAGGCGCGCATGCATGCACATATATACACAAACAAAATGAACACAAACGCGCGCAGACAAATATATACATACACACATATAAACACACTTTTATATGTTAAAGGGTTTGCTTTTTGTTGAGGGAAAGAAACAAACACACAACCACATACAAGCATTTGGGCGCACATAAGCAAAATACACACACACACACACACAAACACACACAAACACACACACACACACGCACACACACACACACACACACACACACACACACACACATAGAAATACACAGAAAATGTAACAATTTATGTCCTAATTTTTATCTCTCCATTGCTTTGGAGTGCAGTAAAAACAGACACTTTTTTGTTGATGCCCGGAGTTTTCTTGGAAATTATTGCCACATTGTTTTAGCGTGTATTGCCAAACATGACATTTTCTAAATTGGGATATCCAAAAAATGTTATGGTCGAATGAAAACAATTGTCTGTGAACATTTCTCACTTAGAATATATTGTTTTCTTAATTATCATTGTCCCGTAAATCCTTTAAAAATAAAAGAACCAAACAATGATGTTAAGTTTGTCTATCCTTCTCTTGTTTTTTCTGCAAGTATCTTTTGGGTTATCAGGGTATAAAACATAATATTCATGCAGCACCTAACGAATTTATTTCTTCACTGGTCTTGCTGGTTCTGTCATCCTTCAGTTTTACCACCGTTTCTCTTTCTCAATCTCTCAATCTCTCACTCTCTGTAGTGGACGTAGATGTTGTTGAATATAAGGTAATTATATCCTTGTCAAGAGTACTAGCACAAACTTCTACTAACATGCTTGGAAAGTATTGTGTGACACAGATCGCTATAGTCTCTTAGTGTCTGATTTCTGCTTCGAAAAATATCATCGTTTCATCTTGATTATAAAGTTTAACTTGACTAACTTTCACACACTACTAGAACCCTTTCACAGTGTAAGGGTAGCCTTCGTTCTAAATTTGCTGTAAGTACGATTTTTTGATTTCTTAAATGCAACAACACGTTTAGGCGGATAAACGATTGTTTTGTGTACCGAATCAGGACTCTCATGGTTTTGTGACAGTAGTGGCGGACAGCTCACTCACGACGTTTTCGGAATCACTTATATAGATTTGAGCTAACAGTTCGACTCGCGTGTGGGATGATGGATGATATAGATGTTTTGAAGATAAATATTTTTTGTAATGCAATGGATATTGTAATGTTTTAGATTTTATTTCATCTCTTACATTAAAAGCTAAAAGAAGGCGTTTGGATAGTGAGTATGATATAATACATGGCATAGTGGATGTAACAGATATTGAAGTGTAATGGATAGTATTTTTGTGGTGTAAATGGATAGTCCATTTTGTGAAATATCATCGTATTCATTTCCATTCTGAGCTATATAGGAATGTATGTTTGCGTGTGTGAGTGTTGGTCTTTGTCTGTCCCTATAAATCTCCCGTTGTCCCCATAAAATTCATTTCACCTACATACCTTCCTACCTACAGTAGCGCGCACTCAGGTCAGCCACTTACAGCACTATTTTCATTTTCCCCTGATGTTCAGTACAGTGACGTAAATAAAGCTAGACATTTTGAGGCTATCCATATAGGCTTGGATGTTTTCACAGGACTTTCCACAGGTTGCAGCTATAAATAGATACTATGGTTTATAAACAGGACCGTCATACATGTTTAGGTTATAATTATATAGTTTTTCCATAGGAAGTTCCTGAAGGTTGTGATTATAAATAGACACTGGCATTTCACATTTGAATCTTTGGTAGTGTAAGGGATCGTCCAATTTGTGTGATTTTATCTACTTCTATTACATTTATAGCTAACACAGGACGTTTAGAAAGGGAATATGATTTAATGGATGGTATAGTGAGTGAAATGGATAAAATTTGGTAGTGTAATGGATAGATTTCATCTCTTTCTCTTACATTCTAAGCAAACACAATGCGTTTGGGATAGTGAGTACGATATGTGTGATGGATAATATTTGTGTGGTGTAAGGATAGTCTTTTTGTGAGATTGCGTCTTCTTCGTTTACATTTTGAGATAAATAATTTTAGGATCATATGTTAAGGTGGAGGGGCGTGTTAAATGGCATAATTAATGTGATGAATAGTATTTTTTGTAGTGTAAGGGATATTATGTTTTGTGAGAATTCATCTTCTATGTTTAAATTCTAAGCTAACACATAACTTTTGGAGTGTGTGTATGCGTGTGTGTTTATTGGTCTTTGTTTGTCCATGTAAACGCTCTTGGTCCCTATCAAATTCATTTTATCTGTCTACCTACCTATAGTAGCGCTCAATCAGGTCAGCCAAATGGTCTCTAGTAAACATTGATCATGCACTACACAAATAATGGCATATCAATAGGGACATTAAATTAGCATTTTTAGCGATAATTTAGGGACACTAAAAAGACAGAAAATAGACTTACACATCCAATAGATATAGAATGTAGCTAACTAATCAAATTGCCAAAGAAACCATCTAAAAATAACTACAAGATCTCGTACTTGGTTCAGCTAAATCTAGGAGCCTCTCGAATAGATCTCTTCGTCGTGCTTACTTACAGACACCTTAGCGACACTGAACAAACACAAAAGAGGGACATTGAAAAGGGACATTATCGAGATACATTTAGGGACATTGTAGAAACATTAAAGCAACGTATCAATTTGAATCCGCATAACAATAGCGTACCTAATCACGTGTCCGTATATCTTTCTTATCAGGTTTAGATCAAATCTTTTATAAGAATATACATCGTCACGGTCTCTGATAATAGCGCTACTGACCCATACATATTAGGCAGCCACCACATGTGTGTTCTATCAAACTTAGAAATTACGCTTGTATCATTAAGATCTCGGATGATTTCCACGCCTAATGACGTAATCTTGCCTGCGATTTGCGGAATATTTTGTAAACATTGATCAAACTTAGAATGTATGGCAATGTTATTAGGATCTGGGAGAAAATAATGGATGATTGCGATCTGAGAATTTGAATAAGGTTATATTTAATCTGACTTCCTAAGATTGTTGCAAACGTGGAAGTGAGTTTCCCAGTTCCATTCAGATTAAGTTCGCAATCTAAACAGATAAGATCAAACCGCTTGTTATTCACAATTTAATGAGTTCTTATACCATTTGATTGGCTGAAATTGTTTCCATTCTAAAAACTGTATTTCATATATGATTTTAAGTAAACCTTCCAATCAGAGTCAAATCGTAAACACCTCATACAAGTATAAGCATGAGCATGGTCAATGCGAATTTCTGAGGTGACATTGACAGTTTTTATTTATATCTTTTACTGTGTATGATAAGTTATTTGATGACTTTAGATACATTTCATCTCTAATGTTTCAGCTAATAGAAACTCTTGCGGGATTTGCACAAAGCAGATAGCAGTGATTTACTGCCCCAAAATGGTGTCAAAAATAATGAACGAGGCGCATTGCATTCTTTTAATTGTTACAGTTGCGCAAACACACAATGTTATATCCGAATTACTCAGTTTTATATATATATATATATATATATATATATATATATATATATATATATATAAGCAATCAGATCTATTAAGCTATATTTCTCAATTGCATTTGTCCATATTTTCAGAGAATCTATTTACGCCCATGCTTCTACTAGCTTATGTAGTACTGTTGAGGACTACCCGAATTTAATTCTATACCATTATATACCCTAGTATTGTTCGACTGAGAGGTTAAGTAAAACTTCAGCATGCGGGATAATTGTAATAGTCTCAACGTAAACAGAAGCAAATCCAAGTGACGCAATGAGGTGGCTTCTATCTGTTTTATTATTTCTCTTTTACTTTTTACTTAAGGAAAATTTGTAGGTGTGACGATGTTAGTAAGTAATTGCGTCTGTTACAATTGTAATTTCAAGGGATTAAAAATAATAGCACGTATACTGTCAGACAAAGATATATTATACATGTATAGTAACTTTCATCAAGAAGGATTGTCAATTAGATTTGGGAAACGTTGCATGGCATTTCAAAACTTAACTGAATATGTTTAGTTGTATTTTAGAAGCTTTTGAGTTTTAAAAAGCCACCTTTTCTCCAAACGTGTACGTTTTATTATACAATAATATTTATATTTATATTTTTTCAAGTTTTTGGAGTAAAAGAAAAATGTTATTTGCAACTTGTAATTTGTTATGCACAGCGTAGCCGTGAAAGTATTTGCAATATAAGCAAGAGCAATAAAATCAAAAAGTTTATTATCTCCAATAAATTGAAATCTCAATATTTAAAAATAATCTGACACTAATCATATCAGTCATTAAAAACATTGCTCCCTCAAATAAAAGCAAGTCACGTCTAGCTGGTTACACGTATGATCACTCGGATATTGACGCATATACAACATATAAACATATTACCTCAAATAACCTGAAGGTTCTCTTTCTTTCCGTAATAATAAGTAAAGTTCTTATTGCATTTGTGGTTGGGACTAACGATTCAATCCCATTTTAAAATCAAAATCGGTTGTTGCATCGCCGGCAAATCGATATCGTCTTTGCTTTTTAAAATATTATCCCATCGAGCTCTCGAAGAAAGATGGTATATCAAGTATAGCAAGAGCCCTGGAAAATATGTATCTGTTCTGTTCGTTAATTCATCATTCCTTGAAGAGTCTGACAAGAATCTGTTCACATCTGCTTATGAATGAATATTCACTATCTGTCATCTTCATGTCGGATAATATATTCTTGCGAACTTCCTCAAGAAATATTGTATTCATCTGCAAATTTTACTATTTTGCTGTTTAGAGTAGTTTTAGTATCATGTTTCATTCAGTTTACACAGAATGTGTCAGTGATTAACATGTCTGACTCGCCGACGGTGGGGTATGAGTTCGAATCCCGACGTGGCCAGGTCCGTTCCTTTGATGAGTCATCTTGACACCTTACTCCATTTCATACACCATGCATAGTTCTTTGATAGGGTCTTATAAACATTTCAAAAGAGCTTATGTTGTTTACACTTGAAACATTGTACCATCGAATGCATATCTCATCGACAAGAAACAAGAGACAAGAAAAGTGAACCATTTACATGTACAATTTCTGAGGGAAAGGATGTGTGAATAATCTGTGAAAGTTGAATAATGTAAATCATTCATAAATACTAGAAAATAGTACTTCTCAATCGCAAACAGTGTTGATAACACATTTGTATGCCTTCGTGATGTTTGTGCGGCTGCGCAATTGACAACATTACAGTCGCTCCCGCAGCAATCTTATCTGGGACATGTAAAGCATTTAACCTTATTACTGCTTTGTATTCCCCTTCGTTTGCTTCTATTCTAAAAATTGATATTCTTGGGTTTGCTGAAAAGAGTATGTCCTATATCCTGGCCATAATTAATGCTCTTATCGAGTAAACGTGCTTACAAGGTCAAAAGGTTAGTCACGTTAATAAAGAACTTCAAGATATTTACTTCTACACATTTAATGCATTCTCAAGAGCTGCTCTCCGCGGTGTCGATGTTGGATTTCGTTAAACCAGAAATGAAGCTAGTGATAAAGCCTAACCGGAAAACAGGTAGCGAGACTGTGGATCTCCTGAATGCACTATTATCATAACTTTGATTTCTCAAGAAAACACACAATAGCAACATTACTAAAGTAACAATACCTATGCATATAAAAGCATTTTTAGAACAATATAATTTTATTTTCTTTGACATGAGCCACAATATAATGTATAAACGTCTGACCTGACCAGCTGTAGCCACGATAAAGTATTGGGTTCCAAGGATTGTTATCCCCAGGGTTGATGTCGGAGATAAGCACCCGCTCCCATTGGAAAACCCCAATGACTTGGATCAGATAGAGCCCCTGACACGCTAATTCAGCTATAGGCCTTTAAAGGTAGCTTAAGCACAGCGCAACATTTTTAAACTGACTGGAGTAGTGATGACAGTCGAGTTTCTGGTGCCTCAAAACCAGACGCTTCCGTTAGATTGGGCTCGTTAACCTTTTGTGGTCGCCCATCTAGGAGAAGGTAAACTCTGACTTTAAACCTTAGCTGCCTTGAAAACTATCCTCTCATGGGAAAAGATAAGGGAGTAAACACTAACAGAAAATCCAAAGACGGAGTCCCTAAGGCGACTGGACATTGTTTTCAGTGTCGTCTCGGAAATTCCTGTGGCGCAGCTGGTACGATGACGTTTCGGTCTGCCGTTTTCCTTGGAGTCATCAGCTGGATAGAGAGGGGGAATCTGCTGCATGGACAACAACTGATTATCAATATCAACTTGCCCAGGCTTGCCTGGAGTTGCTTCCGACGGTAGAAGAGATTTATAGGTCTCACTGGAAAGCAACTGCCCGCTACAAGCTTAGCAGCCCCCAGACAATAAGATGCCGTCAAACCACAGTTCGTTTGCTTTACTGGTGCGTATGGCTTAAGATCGGCAAGTACCTAACAAAACTACTGCTCCCAAAAAAACAACAAACGAAAACCAACAAGGAAAACAACAGTCCTTAAGCTAGGTACCTGGGATATCCATACCATGCTGACTGGACTCTCAGATGATCTCCAGGCATTCAGCAATGTTCGAAAGACTTTAGTCATCAATGACGAACTTGCAAGACTATAGGATGACATCGCCGCACTACTGGAGACACGGCTACCAGATTTCGGGTCCCTGAGAGAAGAGAACTACACGTTCTTCTGGCAATGAAACAGCGCTAACTACGTCAGAGAGTTTGGTGTAGGATCATCTGTCAGAAACGCTTTGCTGGGCATGATAGAACCCTGCCAACAAGGAAACGGAAGACTGTTATCTCTCTGCCTCCACACCACAACCGGGCCTGTCAACCTGATAAGCCTTTACGTTCCCATGCTAAGCACCACCGCAGATACCATGGATGAGTTATATGATGAATTAAACTTACTCATCGACAAATATCCCAAGGAAGAGAACTTGATAGTACTGTCTGACATCAAAGAAGGGGGTGGTTTCTGCTCATGACCCTTGGCTTTCATGTCTTGGCAAGTTTGGTATTGGGAAGATGAATGAGAACGGGCAACGATATCTTAGAGATATACTCGTACCACGACCTCAACATCACCAAGTCATTATGTTAGTTAAAGCCACATGATATATATATATATATATTTCACAACAACATATTATGAAATGGTACCACCTATATACTTTTCCTTATATATATATATATATATATATATATATATATATATCATCCAGTGACATGGCCAATATATGTGATGATGACCTTTGCCAATTATACATGTTCATACACAATAGGAAGGGCTTTTGTTCAAGGATTTCAAAATTAAAATTTTCATTCTCAAGCAAAACTATTTGCATCTACTGTTCATACTTCCGGGTAACACAACGACGACAACTGAATCAAAGTCAATAACGAATATAATACAGATATTTTTGTATAAAAGAAACAAGGAAACAGTAGTTAATTGTGTAATAAGTTTTCAACCAAAAAACCCCACCACCACAACAGCAACATTACAACTAACCAACAAAGCAAACAAATGCAAATGGTACAATTATTAACAATGTAGGTTATATCAAACGTTTGGAACTGTTTCATAAACAAATCTTTGTTCCTTAACAGGTAGGTATATGAATAGGTTTTCTTCCTTATATTACAAATTAATAGAAGGGAACAGAGAACTGCGTGTGAGCGAAGGAGGGGACGTAGACAGAGCAATGTCACACGGTGCTACGCGAAGTGAACTGGTTTAAGGACAGCCCCTGAAAATGTAACACACAGTACATGGACATACAATACACAAACATGGGGTTTAAAATGTAGGAAATAGATTATTCTTTATTTTAATCAATGGATACTTGTCTAATTTTAACTTTTGGCTATTATCAAAAAGGCATGGGACTAGTTAAGATACAGGAGAAACATAACATATGATATGGCTCCCTGAAGCAAGACTAACCTGCCGTATTTCAAAATTAATGAGAAACGACACATATGAACACGCACCGAATACACTAGGAACTTGTTTTTGTTTGTTTAGTTATACATTAAATAGGATATAATGCACATGTCTCACTAAGGTTTAAATGACAAAGACATATGGACCCAGCATATAGTCCAAATAAGACACATTGTAACGACTGGGATACAAATTTGATACAACAAGCCGCCCCTACACTAAACTATATAGTAGATACATCATACAGCAGAACACACATAGTATACATGGGATTTAGGATATTGGTCACTAGCATATAACAAGGGATGAGTTCTCTAACTATGGAATCAATCTAGTTTGGAAGCGCCACAATTTAGATTACACTAGGACATGAATACCCCGCAAAAACAAATTCTTTCATAAGATACAGACATACACACCTTTGTGGGTAACATATACACATAAGACGCCTTTTATGTTTGGGTGTGTGTGTGTGAAATTTGTCTGGTACCCCCCCCAAAAAAAAAAACAGAAAAGGTAGGTCTTGTTTATTCTTAATTATGGAATAATGGAACATCATGTATTTCATACTAAGCACTTTATTTTTTAACAGGAAGGCGTAAATGCTTAGCATATTTGCAGTAAAGAACGTGTCTGTCTAACTATATGTTAGGCTAGCATTACTGGTATTTTCACAATAATACAGCCGGAAATAATAGATTGGTTCTCGTTTGCTTTCGCGTTTTGCGGAAAAGCAACTCATTAAGGTTACAATTGGAATAGAATACCCGTTGCACAGGGAGGCACCAGAAACACTAGAAAGCCCATTAAAGGATTTCTTAAAAAACTATTCAAAAGAATTCGACAACATTTTATCACAAAAGAAATCTTGGCTTATTGAGGCTATAAAACTATACCATTCCACAATCAGGTATGGATTTTTGTTTGTTTGTTTAAGATTTTTAACGTATCTTTAACAATGTTTCAGTCATATCGCTACGATGTCTGCAGTGAGACAGTCTATAGTGATGTCTTGCACTGGGGCATCATGCCGCAGTCATGTAGAATGATGTCCCACCCAGTCACATTATCCTGACACCAGACCGACCAGTCCTAACACTAACCTCTTAATGCTGAGCGTCAAACGAGGCAGCGGTTAGTACCATTTTTATAAGTCTATGGTGTAATTCGGCTGGGGATTGAACCCACGACCTCCCGCTTCTGCGGCGGACGCTCTAACCACTAGGCCATCGGAGCGGTTGTCAGGTATGGAAGTTGTTCCTAAATAAAATTAGAGAAGGGGGGGGGGGAGGGGGCGCTTTAGTAACATCTTCTCAAAAGCGGCTAAACATAATGGTACTTCCGTGAGGTCAGTTTTTCCACACATTAAAAATCTAAACACATAAACAACATTAGCAAAGCAAAAACAGCGGCATAAATTGTTAACTGACCTCATCGCAAAACATACCATTAACACCTTTACATAGTGGACAAATGATGCCAAACATCATAAAAACCTTGAAATATTAGCGTTACTCCCAACACTGAGATTAACTGCGACAGAAGGAATCTTACCAATTCACATTTATTCGTCAACTTCTTTTACATTTGGTAAATTGGTGAATATTAGACAGGTGAGTGATTTCAGGTACATTGGACCTGCTGTTTATTCAAAATTTTCTTGACAGAATACTAATTGACGCATGACTCGGGCAATCACACCAATAATCAGCAGAACTATAGTAATACATTTCTCTCTTACGTTTGTACACTCACTGAGAGATATTCTGCTCTACGAAAACTGGTACACATTTATGTAACCAAATTAATTCAAAAACGTTTGAATGTATAGTCTTGCTATGATTGTAAATGTTGACCTATGATGTGATTTATATCTCCATATGTTAGTGACGTCGACTTACAACATTGTTGCAGTTGTGGTATTATCATATGCCACCTATATGTGTCCTGATATTTTCATCAATACAAGTTTTGTTCTATTCTAATCTGTACTGTTCATAAAATAGTGATCTTAGCGGTAATCAAGAGTACTGTATTAATATATTATACACGATGATCTTATCGGTATTCAGGAGGGCAAGATCAATATTAGTATAAACGTATCGATAATCAGCCAGACTATTGTAAAACACAATACAGTAATCATAGCAGTATTCAGAAAGACAATATTAATACATTATAACTTTGACAGTATTCATAGCGGTATTCAGAAGGATAATATTAATACATTATAACACGGACAGTATTCATAGCGGTATTCAGAAAGACAATATTAATACATTATAACTTTGACAGTATTCATAGCGGTATTCAGAAGGATAATATTAATACATTATAACACGGACAGTATTCATAGCGGTATTCAGAAAGACAATATTAATACATTATAACTTTGACAGTATTCATAGCGGTATTCAGAAGGATACTACTAATACATTATAACTTTGACAGTAATCATAGCAGTATTCAGGACAATATTAATACATTATAACATGGACAGTATTCACAGCGGTATTCAGAAGGATACTATTAATACATTATAATTTTGACAGTGTTCATAGCAGTATTCAGAAAGACAATATTAATAAATTATAACATGGACCGTAATCATAGCAGTATTCAGGATAATATTAATACATTATAACACGGACAGTATTCATAGCGGTATTCAGAAAGACAATATTAATACATTATAACTTTGACAGTATTCATAGCGGTATTCAGACGGACAATAAATGGTGTCATATGAAGCATACATATAAAAACATAGGAAGTTAATCAAAAGAGAAAGTAAAGGAATTGAATTGCATTACAAATAATAATAATAATAATAATAATAATAATAATAATAATAATAATAATAATAATAAATATTATTATTATTATTATTATTATTATTATTATTATTATTATTTATAAAGTCTTGACCGTGACAAGCAATTTATGTAGATTTTCAAATGTTCTACATGTATTTTGTGTTCGAACAGTGACTAGCACATGGGTCATCGAGTATTCTTTCAGTGTTATGTGCCTTTCTTTAGAACAAAAGTTCCAGTACTGTTATCTATGCTTTGAATATATGCATATAAGTTTTCGTTCACTGCCACCGTTTTCCTTCATTCCCCACGGCAGAACAAAACAACCTTGTACCCCACGCTGTGTGGCATAGATTAAGTAACCTTTCATTTTAAATGTACCCTGCATTAAATACTGATTCTAACAAAAGCCACAACGCACTCGTGTTGATAGTTCAGAAAGTTAACTCTAGATCAATCAATAAATAGACGTGTCACATACCGGGGTATCTAGTACGACATTTCTAATGTTAACATTGATATCTACCGAATGCAAATTAGTCCACTTTGATCTTAAAATTTATCGAAGATTTATGGCAGACATTTTGGCCCACTTAGCAAAGGGAAAGCAAAATGAATAATCAGCAAAAATTGTACTTAAGGCCACGATTGGTTGTCAATAAGAAATAAACATCAGTTAAGGTTATCTTTGTCAAGTTGAACCATATTATTACAAGAAATTAAATTGACGCAAATTCTACTGATGCACCGTCCAAAACGTGTGGGTTATTTTTGTTGTTTAGCTTTAGGAACCTCTATGATGCAAAAAGAAGTTTCTTTCATTGATGCAACACGTGTGATTGAAGTTTGAACAACAAGAAATTAAACAAACACATCAGAAAACAATAACAAGGTTCATATGGTTTTCAAATTACACGCACGAAGGATGGTTTTATGCTGTAAGATATATGCTAGGTCCTGATAAGGAAATCTTCAATATTATGTTGTTTTCATAAGCTGTTAAAAGAGCAGAGTTAGTGCAGTGTGTCCCATTAATCACGTTGATAAGCAAGGATTAGGTCCCATTGAGTAAATGACACACAAAGCTCGTGCCCTATCAGTAACGTCGATAAGCAAGGTAGTAATCGCATTCGTGAAAATGACACACACACCGTGCGTTTTACACAAAAGAAACAATTTCTCTTGCCCTAATTGCTAGTACGAGGGATTCATATTCGGACAAGATAACAGACTCAGTGTCGACAACGGCGATCGAATATGTTTTACAATACCTTACATAGATAGCACTAACTGTTGTGCATGAAATGGATCATAACAACTAGTATCGTAGCAACGGTAATCATTGAAACGGTATACAAGTATCGTAGCAACGGTAATCATTGAAACTGTATACAGATATCGTAGCAACGGTAATCATTGAAACGGTATACAGGTATCTTAGCAACGGTAATCACTGAAACGGTATAAAGGTAACGTTGCAACGCTAACTTTATTTTGTTTGACAATGGTAAAACAAATCACCGCTACCACAAAAACTATAGCTGCAGCAATATGATAAATGGTTACTAAAGAAAGTTACCGTATCAAACCTATATTTGAAAATCCCTGAACATTTTTATTGGCCGCCATGTCTTGCATATATTGTGCATATATATATATATATATATATATATATATATATATATATATATATATATATATATATATATATATATATATATATATATACCTAGTTATGTATATTTAATCTGTATTATTTGTTTCTTAATGATTTTATGTACTTGACCTTAGTAAAAATCATGTTCTTCGTGTACATGACTAGGACCTTTGTTCTAGAAATGAACTTTGGACCATCTTCTTGGTTCTACATTTTTTTAAAATAGCTTTTCATATAATGTTGATTTGGTGATAAATCAGCAATTCTAGCGATAACATCCGATCAAGAATCAACAATTGTGCTGTGCTCAGATTTTCATTTAGGTGGATCTTAGTTTTTTAACTTATTAAATACTGGAAATACAAAGTGCACAATAAAATACTATTCTTGGACAGAAATATCACAAAGTTGGAATTTTAGTGAGTTCAGACAAACAATTTTTTAACTATATTAATGTGATGCATATAAAGCCTGCTAGTACATCAGCACACTTCAGACCATTGGCACATTGCACTTTCGATACTACGGGCACATCAGCACACACGCTTTCGGATAGTACTAGGAATACCAGTAGAGTTCAATTAGAAATTTATATACAGATGGACATTTCAGTGACCATTCAGGATAATTTGGGATTTAATTCACAATACATTAAATCTATTTGAAATGTTCACTTTGTATTAAATCGAACACACAGACATACATATATATGTTCCCTTTGCTGGTCACTATCTAGCAAAACAACGTTTCGTTACTATTATATATATATATATATATATATATATATATATATATATATATATGCCCTTGTTTACCGTCCGTCTGCAGGTGTCTCCGCCCTTGGCCAGTACTTCCCAGCCATCGGATGAAATGTCGCATGCCATCATGTCCCTCCTGCGCACATCCATGACCATTCTCGTGTCAGTGGCCAACTGTCCATATATGATGTCTTTCAGCAGCCTCCCATCCTCCATGCATCGGACGTGTCCCAGTCATCGAAGGCGACGTTTGCTCAGCAGGAAGTACATGTTGGGGGTATTTGCATGCTGCAGGATCTCTCTGTTTGGGACACGGTCTTGCCAGATGATTTTCTGGATGTGTTTATGTAAGCAGTTTAGGTAGCGCTCTTGCCTCATGTAGCTACTCCATGTCTCACTTCCATATAGACGGGTGCTGAGAATGCAGGCCTGGTAAACTTGGACCTTGTTGTGCTATGTCAGCGTGTTGTTTTCCCACAGCCTCTTTGTTAGTCGTGCCAAAATGGTGTATGCCTTTCCAAGCCTTTTGTCTAGCTCATTATCAAGCGAGAGAGTGTTGATGATGGTTGATGGCCAGGTAGGTAAAGTTGTTGACAGCTTAGAGAGTGACACCGTCGAATTTGATAGATTATCCTGCTGACTAATTCAACGGCCTTTGTGTGGTCGATGAACATCATGTAGAGTGGTTGACTTTAATGTCAGCTTTTCTCTTGTAGTTATTGTAAGGAGAAGATCGTATATCATATATAAGTGGGACAAATGCCTCCCATTATTCCTCATACTATGCTAATAAACACGATTAACAATCGGAATAATTTGGATTGGCCACAATCGGAATAATTTGGATTGACCACAATCGGAATAATTTGGATTGGCCACAATCGGAATAATTTGGATTGGCCACAATCGGAATAATTTCCAAACAAATTACCTCATATATGACAATATTAATAAACACATGATAACAATGACAGGAGAAAATCGGCAAGGCTAATTCATATTGGATGCAAAATCTTAGTCTCAGAACCATGTAGCGTACAACACGTTTCTTCAGTCAAATATTTGCCCCATAATAAATCATAATTTAGCGCTTAGTGCTACCTTAATCGCAAATAGAAATGTCATCCTATAACAGACATTGATATTATACAGCTATTAGCCTTTTGCTGATGCATGTATTAAATTGTATGAGCCAGTAATCCCCACATTTACCGTCATCTGGTCAATATACTATGTTTAAAAGTTTGTACACTTCATATTTACTACAGTGAAAGTATCTCATTCTTTTATTTCTTGACTCGGTAATTCTGTTATAAATTAACTTATTTCAGATCAGTGAAAGTGTCATTTCCTGATTCGACGAAAAATACATTATGACTCCACGTTAGCTTTATACCAGGAATGATGGCAAATCACGTGACAAAGTATGGGCCAATAAAAAAGCATTGCACACGAATCATGTAATAATATCCATTATCACAGTCCAAATACACAAAGGGATACATATCTGGCAAACAGATTTTTTTCGAATGAGCACACGACAACAACATCGGTTTCTCATTGGATGAATGCCAGTGATGACGTATCAGTTTAGGCAGGGGTCCATCAGCGACTGACCACAAACCACATCCTATGATTTCAAGGCGGTATAATAAATTATGCTGAAAGAGGTGATATATACTGCCATCGATCGATGGACCGATCTATGGATGGATGAATGGATGGATGGATGGATCGATCTATGGATGGATGGATGGATCGATCTATGGATGGATGGATGGATGGATCGATTGATCTATGGATGGATGGATCGATCTATGGATGGATGGATGGATCGATCGATCTATGGATCGATGGATCGATCGATCCATGCATGCATGCATTCATCTAATCGTCCGTCCATCCATTCATCCATTCGTATGTATGTATGTATGTATGTATGTATGTATGTATGTATGTATGTATGTATGTATGTATGTATGTATGTATGTATGTATGTATGTATGTATGTATGTATGTATGTATGTATGTGTTTGTGCATGCATACAAGATAAAAGGTAAACAACCTGTAAAATCAAGGTGCAAACTCATTTCTTTTTATCCTAACTTATCCTGAAAAGTCTATGACATTCTTTGACTGGAGGTCTCCAACGGATGCATTTTCAAGTTCAGATGATGTCCCATTACTTATTTGACTTTGGAGCTATTGTACTCCATGAAGTCTGCTGGCAAACGCTTATCTAATCGGATTATATACAAGATAAAGGTCTCTGATATATTGAAAGGGATAAAATATCAAACTTGTATATGGTTGTCAGTCACTAGGAACAGTGAAGAGGCTTAAAACAAGCAAGCCAAACCGATTTGCAATTTGCGAGCTTTCATACAAGTTAGCACCTGTTCTCTGGTAGGTATTTTTTTAGAGTGGGTATAGTACTATTTAAATGAAAATTAGAGTGTTTTTTTTTTTCAAACATAGATCACATTGAAAGTCGTTCGACTAATATTAACATTAATGGTGCGGCTTAGATGATAAAATTATATTCTCTATCTATCTATCTATCTATCTATCTATCTATCTATCTATCTATCTATCTATCTATCTATCTATCTATCTATCTGTCTGTCTGTCTGTCTGTCTGTCTGTCTGTCTGTCTGTCTGTCTGTCTATCTATCTATCTATCTATCTATCTATCTATCTATCTATCTATCTATCTATCTATCTATCTATCTATCTATCTATCTATCTATCTACCTATCTGACTTTACAAGTACAAGACTGTTAAAATAAATCCGTCATGTAGTCCTAGTATATCTTGTTTTATATTTAAATTATTTAAATCACGACTTTAATAAAACAAACACAAAAATCAAAACAAAACTTCTTGTTGGCGGAATTTCCCATCCCAAAACTTTCACGTCAAATATGTAGCATATGAAGTCATTTACTTGGTATAAAATATGAATTTCCTTTTATGTGACGTTATTTGTTCCATTTGATCTAAATTAATCATATAAGATAACGAGTGCTCCACCCACTCTCTTTCTCTCTCTCTCTCTCTCTCTCTCTCTCTCTCTCTCTCTCTCTCTCTCTCTCTCTCTCTCTCTCTCTTAAATTACTGGGTCGAAAAGAAGTGCATTTAAAAATAAAATTGTAAATGACAACTTAACAATAGGATCAAAATTGAGAATACGTGCTTTCTCTTACCACACGTATTATCGACATATTCTCTTTGTTTTTGTGACATGAATTGCTTTCGCAGGGTTCCATTTCAAGGTGATCTTTGTGTATAGCTTTTGGAATGTGGATCACTCAGATAAGGCACCCTTTGTATATAGCTTAAGAAATGTGGGTCAGGCAGAATAATAACTGCTATTTTGACAAAAAAATTCCAATCCTATTATTGTTATGCTTTGCTAAAGAAAATATTCCAACTACATTGATGGCTATAGTTCAACTGTCTAAAACAAAGAAACACACAAGACACAATATAATTCAGGAAAAGTATCAAGTTTACATCACAAAATCTCTGCAGGCTTATTTATTAGAGGCCCATTTATTGTTCATTCTCTCCTGTAGTTTTGACTAATTGTAGGTAGTAGGAAAAGTCGACCAATGTCTTCAGTATTTGTACTTAAGATCCTGTATCATCATTTGGTGTATTTTGATATCAATAAATATGGATCTTGCCCATCTCTCGTTGCCTTATTGAGAATACTTTTGACAGTTTGATTTGTTCTCTCGTTGCCTTATTGAGAATACTTCTGACAGTTTGATTTGTTCTCTAGTTGCATTATTGAGAATACTTTTGACAGTTGATTTGTTCTCTCGTTGCCTTATTGAGAATAATTTTGACAGTTTGATTTGTTTTCTCTATTAAACCATTCGACTGTGCCTACTTGGGTCTTGATGTAGTGTGTTTGAATCTCTAGGTTTTACAAACTGACCATGTTCTTTTTTATGCAAACTGTGGTCAATTATCATTTCTTTCTTATCATGTTATTCAATGTCGTGCACAAACTTTGTGTGTGTGTGATTACTGTGCTAGCTCGTGTATATTTTAACTTTGTGTGTGTGATTACTGTGCTAGCTCGTGTATATTTTAACTTTGTGTTTGTGATTACTGTGCTAGCTGGTGTATATTTTAACTTTGTGTTTGTGATTACTGTGCTAGCTAGTGAATATTTTAACTTTGTGTGTGTGTGATTACTGTGCTAGCTCGTGTATATTTTAACTTGGCAACTTGAAAACTCTGGAGCATGAGTAAACTAGTTGTAATTAATCCACATATCTCACTTTCTTCCAAACATTTCCCATGGTGCAGTAGGGTATGCAGGCAAAAATGGTTATTTTTTATTTGACATTTTGTATTCCTGGCAAGTAGAACAATTTGATTCCATATCTGCAATACATAATGTATCTTGCTCTTTCCCTTTCGATCTCTCAATGCTCATGTGACTTTTGTGCAAGTCATTTAGCATAGCTTTCTAAAGAACATCTAGGATTACAGTCTTCTCTCATTTTATAAATAATTCGTCGATTGCTGAAAGTTCATCTCTACAGTTCTAGAACTTTCTGATTTCAAATGTAACGAGATGTTTATCATCAATATGAATCATGTCTTGTAATTTGTTCATGTTATTATCACGTTTAGTTCCATTTTTCTAATTGTGTATCTGTATTTTTGTATATTTGACATGATAATGTGCACATAGCACTAAATTTATTTATACTCATCTGACATGTGTCCGTTTGTCTGTACGCTTTCAACAATATATCTGGTACATTTAATACTTTTCATGGTCAGAACTGTACTTCTGTAGTCTTAAAATCATTCTCTGAAGTCTAGGTAATGCGTGAGATAGACGTTTCATGAGGGTTCCTTCCAGAGGTCTATGATCCGATTCAATTTGTACTTGACGACCGTACATAAGTATATTGATTATATCTTTCAAAACCAAAACACCGCTTCGGTGGCCTAGTAGTTAGAGAGACAGCCGCGGAAACGGAAAGGTCATGGTTCGATCCCCGGCTGCGTCATACCAAAGACATACTAAAATGGTACTAACAGCTGCCTCGCTTGACGCTCAGCATTAAGAGGATAGTGTTAGAACTGATCGGCATGATGCCACAGTGTTACACATCACTATAAACTGCCTCACTGCAGACATCGTAGCTATATGACTGAAAAGTGTTAAAAGCTACGTTAAAAGTCCTAATCAAACAAACAAAAATCAATGCCAAATAACACAACAATAAGTTTTTTTTTCGATTTATGCATACCTTGATTCTACATTTGTCAACGAAGTTGACGTAAATGCTATGGGTTTGCTTTACTACATCGACCCAGTTCCAAGTCCTGATTTTGATGCATCACAACTAACAACGACAAGCGTCTTAATATTGAAGCATTTCAAGACAGGTCCTTTGCTTAGAACCCGTATCATCTTTTCAAGTGTATGTTTCTAGGCAGTTTAGCAAAAACAATTAGTGTCACATTTCAAACGTGCTTTGATTTTCTCTGCCGCTGTAGACATGATTCGGATACATTTCGCGAGGTAGTTAACTGTACCCAGTAATCTTTCAATTTCTTTTTTGCCCATCAGAGCGGGCATTTCTGTGATTACTATTAGTGTTTCTGGGTCAGGTATATTACCTGACGATGTCAAAAGGTATCCCACGTAGCAAACTTATGTTTGTCCAAACTGTCAATTTTCTAAATTTAGTGTCATATTTATTTCCTAGCATCTCTTTAAAACATTTGTCAGTTTTCCATCATGTTCTTTCTTTGAAGTTCCCCAAACTTATACATATATGTCTTCACCCCATGCATGTCCTCAAAACACTGTGCCATGCGTTTCTGTAACACTTCGTGAGCAAATTTAATGCCAAAAGGCATTCGCAGGTAGCAATATCTACCAAATGGGGTCTCTATAATGTAAATAATGGCTTTCTTCATCCAGGGGTGTTTGCCAGTAACCATGATTGGCATCTAGTTTGGAGAGAAACTTAGCTCCAGCCATCCTCGTGGTGATATCGTCAATTGTAGGAAGTTGATAATGCACTCGCTTGATAGATTGATTCAAATTTCTCGGATCTAGACATATTCGTAGATTTTACAGACTGGGATCCAGAACTTCGACGGTCAGTGTCTTCACGCAAACATACAAACTCCATCACGTGCTTTCTCGCCTATTCTAGATAGCTAAACTTTATTCAAGACTTGATGTATTCATCTGTAATTAGATGGCGCTGCTAGTCAACTCGGTTCAAATCGACGGAGTAGCAGTAGTAACATGTCTAGAAAGTTTAGCTTTTGAAGCATGGTCACTTCCAGAAAAAAGAGAAGGGTTAAAGAAGAGAAATGCCAAGATTTCTAGTCGGAAAAAGGATCTCATTGAGAGGTAAGTGTGCGTTAAAAGTGTTTATAGGATACACGGTACTAATTATATGGAGGAACCGTGAACCAGTCTCGAAAAGGGTGAAGAAATAATAGAGTATATATGGGTTTGGTGGTCTATAATTGGTTAATAGTGATAAGTAAAATTTTAGTAAAAATATCTTTTGAGAACTTATCCTATCTGTAATTTTTAAAAAAAGATAGCAATATTGTATTGTTGCAATTTTATTATTTTTATGGGGTTGACTTAGGAGTAATGGTAATTTGGTATAGAATCAGTAACATGTGTTTTTCATGCACATGTAGGTAAACAAATGCCACGGCCGATATGGTGTGCTCCACACAGAGGCTTGCATCAAGATATTAGTGCATGGAGATACATGTCTGATCATTAGCACTCAGAAATTGTAAGTTATTGAATTTTGAATATGATGGTATTTCCATATGTTTACTATGGGAGTTGAATTAGTACCGTGACTCCCAAATGCGACCTATACCATAATAGGAACCTGTTGTTTCCATGCTTACTACGTGCATCCAGGGTATCATGTTGGTAATTTGTGCATGTGACAATCATAATGGAGTCCTTTTTTCATGATTTGCCGGTGATGTTTGAGAACAAATCTATACAAAATACAGATGGGTAGGATTGTGTACATTGTGTGCAGTATATAGCTCAGGCTATGGAAAAAAAGAGAATAAACTCATTATGGCAAAGACCTCGATAACCTTGATACCACTTAACTATTGCATCTGTTATATAAGATAAATTACTTATTAATTTTGGAGTACATGTATCATCTTTTTAAATGACTTTTCAAAGTTAGCCTGACACCTCTTAATCAAGAGCAAAGTTTTTCTGCATCTTTTCCCTCAGTTTTGTTTAGTTCATCCTGTCATCAAATACATTTGATATACTCTCACCTTTAATGAACGTTCAATGATTTTTGAGCCAGATGGTATGTATCAATATGATTTACAGGAACTGTTTCAGTTATTCCTTCCCTCCTATGGTTCATGCTAGCCCGATAACTAGCAGTGTCTGGATCAGTTGTAATGGTGTGTACCTCTAGATTGTTTGTTTTCTTCACATGTATAAGACCCTGCTTACAAAATGTGTATTCATCCCCAATATTTGGTTCTAAGCATTTATTTGCTAGCAGTAACACAATTGGGCTTCATCATCAGATGCATGCATTTTATGCATTGTGCATATTTTGTTCTTTGTATTTATATTAATTACCATTTGATCAGGAATAGTGTCGTCAACTTGAATGGTTGTGCACTGGTTAGCTGGATGAAAGGGTGTCCTACCTACTCCAATAAAAATTGCATTATTATATGTTGAGTTACACTGAATATCGATTATATGTCTTATTTCCTATCATAAAATTAAACTTCTTGATTTCTTTTCTATGTTCTGCCATGTTTCTCCTATTGGTACATTCAAAATTTAGGTAAACAACTTGGAACTTTTCTGCATCCCTTTTGCTGAGGGGGGAGGGACATTCACACTTAAAAGAATAGTTCTCAACCCTTACTTTTCATTAGAAGTCCATGAAAGTCCTAAATGCATCGCATTATTTACACAGGCAGGTTTTCTTCCACAACTTCTCAGTGACATTTCTTCATACAGATGAAACATTCTTGATGTATATCAGCATGTCGAACATAATGCTCTCTCCTGCCACACCAGACCTGTTTTCTTCATTTTTCAAATCCCATGATAGAAAGCTTGACAGTCAGGATGTTAGAACAGGTGCTTTCAGAAGAAATTATTCCACATCTCGGTATATTTTCAGGTGTGTACTAAGCGATATGTGTTTTGTTCACCAGATCTGTTGATGTTAATAGATGAAAACATGTTTCATGTTAGAAATATGTTTTCAGATTTGAAACAAAATCTATTTATAAGCCAACATTGCTCTGCACTTAATAGCAAGTGATAGTATATAATCATTTAGTTGTAAATTGGAGCTTGCTGCTTGGTATGCCAAATCAATAGTATTACCTCCCCTTTGAATGTAATTGAGTGGCTGCAAGGTTTGCGTTGTTTCTCTTTTTTCCAATACTTTATGCAATTTATATTGAAAAGTAAAGAATTTAATACTGCATGTAGTGGAAAGTAGCCACAATAATGATTGTAAAGCCGTGATCTAATGTCAAACCTGGCAATTTGTTTTTAAAATTTCCGCTTTTTTAATTAAACAGATGTCATTTCGGATTTGAGAAGTATTTGCAGGTTGTCGCCATTAAAATTACCCAGATATCCACATGACATTATTAAATATAACATACACAAACGCAACAAGCGAAATGAGTTAATCTTGAAGTTTTCTGACAGCTGTACATTTAAGCAAATCATAATGAGTACATTCTATGTAGGTCGTTTGTCACGTCACATCACCAAACTGGCTTGTCAGACAGCATACACTAAGAACTGGATGTATGTTCTCATTAAATCGATTTACTGAAGTTACTTATTAAATATTTTAGTCGTAAATTCTAAGTGTGTAAGGCTGCTGGTGGCTATTATCACCACCGATCATACTATATATATATATATATATATATATATATATATATATATATATATATATATATATATATATATATATATATATATATATAATTTCAAGTCGTCCATCTCTGTTCAAGCATGAGTAATGTGTCTTGTTTACTAAACCGTTCTGGAAATTCTTTCCTATGAATCAAACTTGAAATGGTTACTGTTTCAAATGATTACAGGTGGACACGAGACGTATTCCATTCAGGTATCGGAATTTAAACAAGAGAAGCTACGTACATTTAATGAAACTAAACATATTCCAATCAAATATCAATAAACCAGAATGGCGACGTTCTTTTAATGCAACAAACACAACATTTTTGTGAAAAGTGTATGTGCAAACTATGTTATTTACTTTCACATGCATGCGTTTGTTTAGAAAGAATTGGATAAATAATAAGTGAGTCATTCTTTTTAGCACAAGTTATTTTATTCTCTAATATTATGATTGTTTCTTGTAGTAAATATTGACATGTAATAACAAACGTGAAAGTATACGCAACAAACATGTAAGCTTAAATGTCGCCTTAAGTAAGGAAGAATGCAATTCATTGTATAGTGTACCTCGGGTCATAATGCCCTCAACTCCACACAATCCCTTTGAAGTTAGCTTTAATATGAAATATTATCTAAACCAAATCTAGTACTATGATTGTCTGATCTGATCGACACTGACATATTTGATAAAATTACTTGATTTAAAATTTAAAAAAGAATTATATAGAATTTATGAAATTATATCAAATGTTGCATTTGCTTTACGTAAAATGAAAACAGCAAGATGGAAAACGGTGTAAATGGTACTTTTGTTTGAGCCGTGTAAATTGTTACGGAGATGTCTTCAAAGCCAGTACTTGTAATACACCAAAACAAAACCCTAACAACCTATCACGAAACATTTAGAATTAAATTGGGTATCAATGGTTGGCCTCATAAAGGAACACTCGGACTGGAAAGCTAGATATACCTGATACTCGCGTCGTCTTGATGGATGTTGTCTCTATGGTGTTTAATTGGCATTACTCATCACACGTGAAAGCAGGTTGCCTACTCAGACATTTTCAACAAACGATGAATGATGGGGTCAGTGATGGCAGGAAATGTAGCCTCCGTATTTTTTACTTTCACATATGATGTTGAAGCTGTATTAAATAAAAATAGCTGAATAACCATAATATTTTTAAATGCATATCAATGAAAACGTTTCGTTGTTGTTTTTTAATTTATACGTTTTGAATATGACACTTCACATCACGTGTTTTCTGTTCGACTCATTGTCTCTTCGAATAGAGCGACATAAACCCGTCCATTTCCATACCTGCGTAAATACATGTGTTGTGTGGTCAGATTGATAAAGGGATGTTTAAAAGGTAGAATGATCATTGAAAATAACTGCACTTTTCAACCAATTTATATTATGATTGATAATTATTCTGCATTGAAAGCGGTCTGATAAATTTATATCCTACACACTTGTGTACATCTTGAAATGTAAACATCTTCTACAACTTGCTTGGTAATTTTGGCTTCTACAGGAGCTACTGTATAGGACTCCACTCCGAAATAAAGAATTTCAAGAAAGGACCAAATATTTACATACGTAGTAAAGTACTCCATTTCAGCATACAGAATGTCATGAAAGAGCAATCATTTACAAATGTTGTACAGGACTCCATTCCAGCATGCATAATTTCAAGAATGATCTATCATTTACCTATTTTTTACAGGACTCAGAAACAGACCAATTAATTGCATATGTTTTATAGGAACACACATTGAGTCTGATTATAAGCAGATCGTATGATTTGTTTGCTAACCACTACAAGCTTTATTTGTTTTTAAGGCTAATCTTAACTGTGACGTGCACGTTCTTTATATAATGCATATGGGCATCACTATATGAAACTATTCTGTTAATATCAGAGATATGCATTTCACGGTTTTCAATCCAAAGACAACAATCAAAACTCTCTTACAGTTTGCAGTCAAAAGAAATACAAAATCATCTGCCTGTTGTCGTATGTAGTTAAACAAACTCTCTCTCTCTCTCTCTCTCTCTCTCTCTCTCTCTCTCTCTCTCTCTCTCTCTCTCTCTCTCTCTCTCTCTCCCCCCCGCCGAGGATGTCTCTTTAAATGCCAATTACTTCCAAGATGTTCACCTTTATTTCACCAGGTCAATCATAAGCACTGGGTCCTAAAAAAATTCCTAGTCAATCATTTGTTTCGGCATTCAGAAGCTCGAATCTATCTTATATAACTTTTCCCTTTGGAGAATGACTATTTGTCACTGATCAGAATCAGATGTCTCTTTCTCAACCGGTTTTAAGATGTCCGGTCAATATGATTAAATCGGAACAATGACCCCATTTGAAGTCTGACCACTGATTTGGAAGAAATTAAGAATACAGGTCGACATGACCATTCCCAAGTACATCCCTGGTCTAAATATGATATCATTTTAATGCTCGGTGCATTGAACTTTAGGGTTCACTGCTCATTCAAAATTCGACACTTCAGAACTGCATTATATCGTCTTTACATACTATACATAATATAATGCACTTCAACTATGATTACATTTTATCGTCTTTGTATACCATATGTAATACAAGCACTTTAAAAATCACTGCAATATATCGTCTTTGTGTATTGTAAAACATGAATTTCACATGTGACTTCAATGTATTGTCTGTGTGAACTACATATAATAAAAACACTTCAGCGATAAATGCAACGTATCATCTTTGTATACTATATAAAATAAAAGCACTTCAGCTATGAATGCAATATTTCGTATATGTGTATTATAATACGAGCATTTCATCTGTCACTGGAATGTATCACCTTTATTCACTATATATATATATATATATATATATATATATATATATATATATATATATATATATATATATATATATAATACAAGCGCTTCGACTATACATGCAATATATCGTCAGTGTGTACTTGTAATAAAATAATTTCAACTATAACTGCAATTTATTGTCTTTATCTACTATATTTCAAACACTTGAAAAATGAATGCAATGTATCGCCTTTGGGTACTATATAATACAATCATTTCAACTATAACTGTAATATATCGTTTGTGTGCACTATCATACACGCATGTCAACTATGACTGCAATGTATCATCATTGTGTACAATAATACAAGCATTTCAAATATAACTGCAATATATCGTCTGTGTACTACATAACACAATCATTTCAATTATAACTGCAATATATCGTCTGTGTGTACTATATAACGCAAGCATTTCAAATATAACTGCAATATATCGTCTGTGTGTACTATCATAACACAATCATTTCAACTATAACTGCAATATATCGTCTGTGTGTACTATATAACGCAAGCATTTCAAATATAACTGCAATATATCGTCTGTGTGTACTATCATACAAGCATTTCAACTATATATGCAATGTATCGTCTTTGTGTACTACAAAACATTCGTTTAATGTCATTCTACAAGGTTAGGAATTGGTTTTAATTCGAAGTGACTGAGACTTAGAAGTCTGTTTCATAATTAGAGAATGCATCTCACATTTCTTAATAATCGTGTTGAGACTTTAATTGCAGTATCATTTCCTGATTGCAATCACATCACTTGCTTACTCGAAGATGGTTTCTTCACGTGTTACTAATCTATAATTCAATCAGATCAATGAAATAAATGAGGTGATAATGATGGCCCTAATAATAAGATCAATATGATACCATGAAGAAATGAAGACAAATTTTTTTTTACAAATATTTAAATGACTTCCAATCAAGAATCACCACTTTTTCTGTCTTTGCCTATTTTGTACTAAAACAATTTTATACACACAACTCTTACTGGCCTCCAATCCCCATCCCATCCTCTCTCTCTCTCTCTCTCTCTCTCTCTCTCTCTCTCTCTCTCTCTCTCTCTCTCTCTCTCTCTCTCTCTCTCTCTCCCTCTCTCTCTCTCTCTCTCTCTCTCTCTCGTCTCTCTCTCTCTCTCTCTCTCACACGCACACACACACACACACACACACACACACACACAACTTCAAAAGTGGTCGTTAGATGTGGGATATCGTTTATGAATCGAAATACAAGGGGATGTTTTGAAATCAGGAGTTCATTGGGAGACAAGTTTCCAGTCCTCCATAGTCCTATCAGACTGTGGACGGATACAATATCATACATCCTGAATTTCCAAAGGTCTCACAAAACATTCATCTGTTTATTGTGTAAGCGTGGAATAATAACAGGTTAATTTCAGTTCATTATCATAAGAAATAATTGTTCATGACAGTATTTGTTGTTGTAGCGTTTCTAATAATGCGTGACATATATTATTCAAGTTTAAAATGAAACTCAGTAAAAAAAATACACACAAAAGCAATTACGACTTTACATGGAAAGAACAGGAATCACACGTTAAAATATCTAACAAGTATGATTCCATTCTCAATTTGGTGTCCAATGTAATATTGTCGATTCTAATTATATTATCCAACAAACATTGTTTCTTACATTTATTGGCCAGCAACCTCTTCATAGTTTTCTTACGATCGACAGAAAACAATACTAATTCGAAGAGCAACTACTATCGTATAAAGTAGATGGAGAGAGAGAGAGAGAGAGAGAGAGAGAGAGAGAGAGAGAGAGAGAGAGAGAGAGAGAGAGAGAGAGAGAGAGAGAGAGATTGGCTCCGAGAAATGCACAAGCTTTAAAGTTAACAGCATTAAGGTACGAAATTTTAACATCAGGTAATATTCTATTGTTTTTATTGTGTGTAGTACGCAACTAATTTTGATATGATAATGTTCCATATTATGTATCGTTTATTTAATTTCATGGCAATGTGATGATGCTAGAGTTGGTATGCAATTTATCTTTTAATTTTACAGTTATTAGTTAATTAGCGGCATTAATTGCATGCGATCTAAATGTTCATATGTGCAAGATTTATAGGGCTATATGAATAAAGATTAAATAATTTCTTATGTGTGTTAGGACGATACTGATAATATGGAAGTGAGTAAGGATCTGCATGCGATCCAAATGTTCATATGTGCAAGATTTATAGGGCTATATGAATAAAGATTAAATAATTTCTTATGTGTGTTAGGACGATACTGATAATATGGAAGTGATTAAGGATCTGTACATTTTATGCAATAGTAATCGAACATGTAGTAGTATTGGTAAATGTTCGATACAGAGGTCACGTAGTAATTTATGGCAAAGTACTAAAGGTTGGCAGGCTGTACGCAGTGTCTGAATGGAATTTGTTCTGAGTAGGTTAAATGAAGCAATTTTTCATACATCTAGAAAGTGGTTCATATAGCTATTAAAGGATTATTTGTGTTCTTTATTGAAACAGTTTCCCGAGGGAGTGGGGACTCGCCAGTCCTAAGACGGAGTCCGAAAAGAAAAGAATTGACGAGTGAAGTCTGAGAAGGGAGAAGTGACGAGTGAAGACCGAAAGAGGGAAGTGACGAGTACAGAGTAAAATCTAGGACGTCCAAGAAGGACGAGACAGTCGGAAAGAGAAGACTCGAGGAAATAGGAAACGTTGGAACACGGTCGAGAGAACGTTGATGCAATCAGTCGTGGACATTGCGACCTTTTTACTACTCATTATGATGATGACAAAAATCCAAATTAGACACTCCTGCTAAATCCTGTTGATACCATTTAAGTTGAATTGAAATTATCGCAATTAATTTGTTTGATTAAATGTGTGTTATTGTTAATGTCAAAGAGGGCTATTATAGCATTATTTCTTCCCAATAATCTTGCCCAGTTCCCGATTGATATTGCTATGCTGTTACTTCATGTATCTTGCGATCAGCTGATTCTAGCGACTGCACGTTGTTGTGGTCGAGCGTAGCCATTTTGAGATGTCCCCTCGTATATCGATATGCTCGTTACCCAGTCGCGTATTTTGTACAATAATACAAGATTTTAATATTAAAGTACCTGCATAAACATTCGAAGATGAGAATAATATATTCCAATAGATTTGTCATGACTGATTATATCGTCTTACATTATGTTAAATTAGGAGAATTCAAACACGGAGTTGCGTGTGTGTACTTCTGTCGTGACGTCATGTCCCGCCAGCATGGTCGATTTGGATTGGCCGATCGATTGCAATACCCACCAATCCATGCTTTGTTTACCAGAATGTTTACACGTGCCAAACTTGTATATAAGGAGCGTCGCTGCTCCAAATCGGGATCAAGGTTTTTTATTCATTTGCCTGAATGAAAAAAGGGACTCATTTGGCTTCGAGTATCCCTCTTTGACTAACTATTGTGGCCCTGAAAAAGCTAATTTGACTTTATTGGCATGCCTCGACAAAATTCATAACCACAAATCCCCTACCAGTGACTACACTTTTATGTGTCGCTTAGACACTTTAGTTTAAATACAATAGGGACTTACATATGTACACTGTTGTAATAGTCCCTATTTTTTATAGGATGTTAATTAATATTTTATAACTCAGATATTTGGTTAATTGCACAGGTGGCTTACACATTATTGGTTGATAGGCTGTCCATTAGTACAACTGGACTGGATTTGACATACAGGTGCGTGCTTGGCTTTTCGTCACCTTTTCTCCCTGCTGCAGTAATTTCTCGTGCTTGCACGACCACATTACGCAGACATAAGCGATATGAGAAAGCTAATTTTCTCTCGCTTCACTGCTATTGCAGACCGGTAGCTAACAGAATGATTGGGTGGGTGTGTGTAGGTTCTGTTCCTACCCACCATACGGCCTTACATTCGCCCAGTGACAGTTAAAACACTGTCCCGTGGTGACGGCCAAAGTAAATAGCACTCTTTGAGTGCATAAACGCCTGCAGGGGATGTGGCACAATTCCTTTCCCTCAGGATAAAGTAAATAACCCTTTTAAGGGATAAAACAGTGAAAAGAGCCTACGGGACGATTCACTTTAAACAAATAATATCTATCTATCCAAATCGGGACCAGATAGGGTTAGGGCAGATAGGAGTAGAAAGAAAAAGGCAGAAGATGGGTAGATAAAGGACTGGTGAAATTTGATACCTAGAATAAGGATTAGTAAATCAAGAGAGAAAATGAGAGAGGTAATTGTTTAAAGGAAAAAGATTTATTGTATGAAAATTTAGAAAAGTAATTTGGAACTTAGATTTTAAAGTACAAGTTCTCATAAGCAGACGAAATTTCTACACCCGAATTTCAGAACCCAAAAGTAGGATTCTGAAATTCAGATCTTATAAATTTAAAACAACATAAGATGCCCACTAAATAATTTTTAACACTCGGACATGGTTTTAGTAATTTATGAAGTGTTTTAGATAATCGAGATATGACCACTATGGTTCTATTGACTGATGTATTTCGCGACGTAAAATTTGAATATGTAATCTGGTAAAAGGATGCAATTTGTCTAACAAATGAGAAATGATTGAATAAATATGTCCTGAATTTTTAATCTTTCTATATTGTTGTTTTATCTCTAATGCTAGAGTCAGACGAACCCTTGTAGCTTCATGGTCTGAAAATGACAGCTCAAACCCCGGAATAATTTTCCAGACCGCTTGAGGTTACATTATTCTATCTTTCACTCACACCGGATCATAATATCGAGAGAGGTACTTCCCTAGATAACATAGCAAAAACCAATTAACTGCCCATCTTACTATGAGAAAGATGTTACAGCATAGATGAATAGATAGAGTATACAAATACTATAGATTGCAGTCGTAGTTGAAGTGCTTGTATTAGATATCCCTTACAAAGACGATGCAATACAGTCATTGTTGAAGTGCTTGTATTAGATATCCCTTACAAAGACGATGCAATACAGTCATAGTTGAAGTGCTTGTATTAGATATCCCTTACAAAGACGATGCAATGCAGTCCTAGTTGAAGTGCTTGTATTAGATATATAGTACACAATGACGACACAATGTAGTCATAGTTGAAATGCGTGTATTATAAATATTATACAAACTAATATACAGCGCAGTCATATTTGAAGTGATTGTATTAAATATATAGTACACAAAAACGATACAATACAGTCATAGTTGAAGTACTCGTATTATATATAGTACACAGAGACGATACAATACATCCATAGTTGAAGTACTCGTATTATATATAGTACACAGAGACGATACAATACATCCATAGATGAAGTGTTTGGATGGACGCTACAATGCATAGTTGAAGTGCTTGTATTCAATCTAATAAAAAAGATGATACATTGCAGTCATAGTAAAATACATGTATAGTACACAAAGACGGTTGATGGCAGTCATAGTAAAATGCATGTATATTACACCAAGACGGTTGATGGCAGTCATAGTAAAATAAAAGTATATTACACAAAGTCGGTTGATGACAGTCATAGTAAAATGCATGTATAGTACACGAAGGCGGTTGATTACAGTCATAGTAAAATGCATGTATAGTACACAAAGTCGGTTGATGGCAGTCATTGTAAAATGCATGTATAGTACACAAAGTCGGTTGATGGCAGTCATAGTAAAATGAATGTATAGTACACAAAGTCGGTTGATTACAGTCATAGTAAAATGCATGTATATTACGTAAAGACTGTTGATTGCAGTCATAGTAAAATGCATGTATAGTACACAAAGTCTGTTGATGGCAGTCATAATAAAATGCATGTATATTACATAAAGTCGGTTGATTGCAGTCTTGGTAAAATGCATGTAGTACACGAAGGCGGTTGATTACAGTCATAGTAAAATGCATGTATAGTACACAAAGTCGGTTGATTACAGTCATAGTAAAATTCATGTATAGTACACAAAGTCGGTTGATGGCAGTCTTAGTAAAATGCATGTATATTACATAAAGTCGGTTGATTGCAGTCATAGGAATATGCATGCATAGTACACAAAGGCGGTTGATTACAGTCATAGTAAAATGCATGTATATTACATAAAGTCGGTTGATGACAGTCATTGTAAAATTCATGTATATTACATAAAGTCGGTTGATTGCAGTCATAGTAAAATGCATGTATAGTACACAAAGTCGGTTGATTACAGTCATAGTAAAATGCATGTATAGTACACGAAGTCAGTTGATGGCAGTCATAGTAAAATGCATGTATATTACATAAAGTCGATTGATTGCAGTCATAGTAAAATGCATGTATAGTACACAAAGTCGGTTGATTACAGTCATAGTAAAATGCATGTATAGTACACGAAGTCGGTTGATGGCAGTCATAGTAAAATGCATGTATATTACATAAAGTCGATTGATTGCAGTCATAGTAAAATGCATGTATATTACACGAAGTCGGTTGATTACAGTCATAGTAAAATGCATGTGTATTACATACAGTCGGTTGATTGCAGTCATAGTAAAATGCATGTATAGTACACAAAGTCGGTTGATGGCAGTCATCGTGGAATGCATGAATAGTACACGAAAGCGGTTGATTACAGTCATACTAAAATGCATGTATATGACATAAAGTCGGTTGATGGCAGTCATAGTAAAATGCGTGTATATTTCACAAAGGATGTTGATTGCAGTCATAGTAAAATGCATGTATATTACACAAAGTCGGTTGATTGCATTCATAGTAAAATGCATGTATAGTACATAAAGTCGGTTGATGGCAGTCATACTAAAATGCATGTATAGTACACGAAGTCGGTTGATTACAGTCATAATAAAATGCATGTATAGTACACGAGGTCGGTTGATGGCAGTCATAGTAAAATGCATGTATATTACATAAAGTCGGTTTATTGCAGTCATACTAAAATGCATGTATAGTACACGAAGTCGGTTGATTATAGTCATAGTAAAATTCATGTATAGTACACGAGGGCGGTTGATTACAGTCATAGTAAAATTCATGTAGATGTACACAAAGTCGGTTGATGGCAGTCATTGTAAAATGCATGTATAGTACACAAAGTCGGTTGATGGCAGTCATTGTAAAATGCATGTATAGTACACAACGTCGGTTGATTACAGTCATAGTAAAATGCATGTATAGTACACAAAGTCGGTTGATGGCAGTCATTGTAAAATTCATGTATATTACACGAGGGCGGTTGATTACAGTCATAGTAAAATTCATGTAGATGTACACAAAGTCGGTTGATTACAGTCATTGTAAAATGCATGTATAGTACACAAAGTCGGTTGATTGCAGTCATAGTAAAATGCATGAGTAGTACACGAAAGCGGATTGTTGCAATAGGAATCATTGTCACAACTTGGGTAACTCTATTTAATGATACCTCATAGCACGTGCAATAATTATTTTTTTACACATATAACACGAGCCTAACATGCCGTCCAAGGCAAAGTAGAGAAGTTGAGTGGAATTGCTTCAGCTATACCGCTGGAATGTTTAAATTGTCACCAGCTCTTTTCACCATCTTACGTACTTCTCGTATACAGAGGTACGTCCCGACCGTTCACTTTCTTTTGAAGACGAATTTGCCGTAGCCTTTTATCATTTTGAAGCATATTTAGTGAAATTAACTAATCGTTTCCTTGGCGTTAAAACAGCTCAAACAGGACGATTGCATCTTTCATAAGGTCATGGCCGCTCATTATAATAAATAACATACATATTGTAAATTAAGATTGTGTGCCAACGTTAATAATAATAATAATAATATTATTATTAATAATAATAATAATAATAATAATAATAATAATAATAATAATAATAATATGAATATGAATAATATCACTAATAATAATATTAATAATAATAACAATAATAATAATAATAATAACAAGAACAACAATACTACTACTACTACTACTACTAATTTCTAGAGTACGAAATTTTGTTTTAGTTACGAGGCAAAGAGAGTATTGTACCTTTATCATAAAAGTCTCTTATCGCCAATACAGCGTGATCTCTATAGGATTTTAATCATCAATGCACTATATGCTGATCGACAGAAACATATAGGAGGTATTGCTAAGGACGACGACACCATCGATGATGATGATGATGATGATGATGATGATGATGATAAATGAAGATATATATATATATATATATATATATATATATATATATATATATATATATATATATATATATATATGTGTGTGTGTGTGTGTGTGCGTGTGTGTGTGTGTGTATTTTAACGTTGCTTTAACAATTGTCTAATCATCCCCCTACGATGTCTGTAGAGTAGCTGTTTATAGTGATATCTACCATTGGGACATCGTGCCGCAGACATGTAGCATGATGTCCCACTCAGTCACATTATCCTGACACCAGTCCTACAAGTCCTAATACTAACATATTAATGCTGAGCACCTAGGGAGGCAGCTGTTGGTATATTTTTAAGTCATTGTTATGAATCTGCCAGGGTCAGAACCCGTAACCCTTGCATCTGAGTCGGACTCTCTAGCCAACAGGCAACCGGAGATGATGGAGATGACGGAGATGATGGAGATGACGGAGATGATGGAGATGACGGAGATGATGGAGATGACACGTATGCATAGTTTGAGTTAAAGTAGGGACATATAATAATAATTATAAGAATATAAAGATAATTAACTACAACATAACATAGGACATTTCAAAACTGCAGAACGTACAAGGTTGTCAAAACCGCTCCGGTTGCCTAGTGATTAGAGCCCTAGTGCTAGAAATCACAAAGAACTGCCTCACAGCAGATATCGTAGCGATATGACTGCCTCACTGCAGACATCGTAGCGATATGACTGCCTCATTGCAGACATCGTAGCGATATGACAAACAATGAACGTAGGTTGTCATAGTGTCACCATGGAAACAAAACAGTAGCCTGTTCTGACTGATCTTATGATAGGAATCGAACTCGCAACCGTTTTGGTCAAATTTTGGCATGCTAACTAGTTATCCACAGCGACTTCTACTCCTTGTTTAGTACAGTTTTGCTTAATAAGCGATGTAAAATTAAATGCAAGAATCAATTTTGTTTTCTATATTGAGGAAACCAAGTTGTATATCGAATCTTTTTCGTCATAGATGTTCCTGACATGTTTAGAATTCCTTGGAGACATATATACCCGCTCACAAATGCACATGCACGCAGGCACGCACATGTCTAGCTGAAGACAGCATTTGTCAAACCACAGGCGAAGTGCCATGATCTCATTTTTATAGGTTGATGAATACATTGCCTGGGTAAATACATGGAAAGAACAATAATCAGATAACGTCATAGTGTATTCACTGACTTACACAATATTTACTAATGGCAAATAAGTACGATATAATCAATAAAAAAATGGTTAAGCGTAAGGCCTTGAAATAACAATTTGTTTCTCTATTTTGATTCAATGAACTTGTCAACGTCTCAGCATGAAACATCCCCAACAAAAGAATTTATCAATTACTCTTGACTTATGTGTATTCATTTCCTAAAATAGTTGTTAATAGAGAGGTTGAAAGCCATCTGCAAGCCGTTCGGCGAGTGATTCTAAAGAATCAAGCGCATTTAAATAAACGAGTGATTGCAAATGAGTTAACAAATAACATGAAAGTTAAATTACAAATCATCATATTTTGACAAAAATGTTATCAGATCCAGTACAAGGCTGTAGGTCCTTGAAAAGTTAATGGAATCAGTATAGGGCAGTCATTCCTTGAAACGTTTTGAATCCAGTACAGGGATATATTATATTGGTCTTACTGGCCTGAAGTTTGTATGATGTTGATGGTCCTACAGGTCTTGTCGGCAATAATATGAGCAGACGTGTATGTGGAAGAAATAGTGGCAGTCTAATTCCGTCTTGAAGTAATGCTATTAATAGTTTTAGAAAGAACAGTAGCAGTCTCATACAGCGTAGAAGTGTGTGTGTGTGTGTGTGTGTGTGTGACTAGGATCTTTAACGTAGCTTTAAAAAAAATCAGACATATCGCGACGATGTCTGCAGTGTGGCAGTTTATAGTGATGTCATGCCGCAGACACGTAGCATGATGTCCCACCCAGTCACATTATCCTGACACTAGGCCGACCAATCCTTACACTAACCTCCTAATGATGTGCACCTTGCGAGGCAGCTGTTAGTGCCATTTTTGTAAGTCTTTGGTATGACATGGCTGGGGTTCGAACCCACGACCATCATATTACGATGTGGACGATCTAACCACTAGGCCGCCGGAGCACTCTAGAAGTGATTGTAGTGGCGGTGCTAAAAGAAAATACAGTAGCAGAAGATACAGTAGTAGAAGAAACACTAGTAGAAGAAACACTAGTAGAATAAGTAAAATTATTAGTTAGGGTAGTAGTAATGACACCACTCCATTGGCCTGGTGGTTAGAGCGTCCGGCCCGGAAGCGGGAGGTCGTAGGTTCGATCCCCGGCCGAGTCATACCAAAGACTTACTAAAATGATACCAACAGCTGCCTCGCTTGCGCTCAGCATTAAGAGCTTAGAGTTAAGACTGGTCGGACTGGTGTCAGGATAATGTGACTGGGTGGGACATCATGCTGCATGTCTGCGGCATGATGACCCAGTGCTAGAAATCACTATAAACTGCCTCACTACATACAGACATCATAACGATATGACTGAAAACTTGTTAAAGCTACGTTAAAAATCCTAGACAAACAAACAAAGTAGTCATGACAAGAGGCAATGGAAAATTTCCAATAGGACGCAGTTATTGAAAGATAACACAGTGAATGTGTACGATAAATAGACACATCATCATAGACAGTGTCGATACACGTGACCAGCTAAACCTCGGACTGAAGGGAAGTACCGAAGTGTAGATGCCTGAAAATATATCCCTTTTATACATGTAATAGTCTTGTTCTCATTCGCTTAGGCAGCATGCCAAACATATGGTTAGGTTTCTGTATACAGTTTTGGTTTATAATCCTGTCTCGAGAGATTCCTTAAAAGCGACGATGTTTACATTCGTACAGTTATAAACATGGTATAATTACAAGTGGACGCTAAACACGTCAAACACACATACGCACACACACGTACGCATACACATGCATACATACATACATACATACATACATACATACATACATACATACATACATACATACATACATACATACATACATACATACATACATACATACATACATACATGCATGCATGCATGCATACACACACACACACACACACATCCATCCATCCATCCATCCATCCATCCATCCATCCATCCCCCCCACACATACATACATACATACATACATACATACATACATACATACATACATACATACATACATACATACATACATACATACATACATACATGCACACACACATACATACATACATACATACATACATACATACATACATACATACATACATACATACATACATACATACATACATACATACATACATACATACATACATACATACATACATACATGTATTGCCTACTTACCAAACCTAAATATATAGCTATATACATATAGCTATATAGACATATAATTTCAACAGTGTATACGCACCTAACTACTTACGCACCTTCATATAGACAACTCCTGTTATGGAAAGTTAGATAGGATTTATGTATATGCTGTGTTAACTGTCCATCCTATGGCGGTAATTTATAAAGGTTTAAGACAATTTAAAAACTGGGATGAGCGAGTTCGAAAGAAAATAATAGCAAACAAATGAAATAATTTTGAGAGTTTTGAACTTTAATGGTCCTTTTGGTTGCCACGACATAAGGTCACTATATCCCTGTAAAGGTACGAGAAAGTAAACAGGATATAAATATACTCAGCGAGACATGAGATAACATCGTTTGTTTAATATTCTGTCTAAAATGTACTAAACAAGCGAAAACATCTTTCTTTCATACTCTCATTACAGATTCAATCAGCAATATAATTTGTAACATTATTTCATCCGTTATATAAATGCTAGCGATATAAGATATAACAATGTTTCATCCTTTATATAAATGCTAGCAGCGATATAATAAGATATAACACGGTTTCATGCTTTCTATAAATGCTACCAGCGATATAAGATATACAATTCTTTCACCATTTATATAAATGCTAGAAGCGATATAAGATATAACATTGTTTCATCTTTTATATAAATGCTAGAAGCGATATAAGATATAACATTGTTTCACCATTAATATAAATGCTACTAGCGATATAAGATATAACATTCTTTCATGATGTAAACAAATCAGCGAGATAGATCCAAGATTGGTCCATACTCGCGAGGAAAATATTCATTGCTACGAACTGACTTGTATGCCATGACCCTTTTAGCATTTGATTTCAACGTATTGATTACTGTGGTCAAAACATATTGATCGATTTCAACGTATTGATTACTGTGGTTAAAACATATTGATCGATTTCAACGTGGTCTAAACATATTGATCGATTTCAACGTATTGATTACTGTGGTTAAAACATATTGATCGATTTGAACGTATTTATTACTGTGGTCAAAACATATTGATCGATTTCGATAAGGATATTCAGTCAGTAATTTTGTATTCACGAACATTGCTTTCCAAACCAAAATGTTCTACTCATAGCTAATATTCATATGTATGTATGTATGTATGTATGTATGTATGTATGTATGTATGTATGTATGTATGTATGTATGTATGTATGTATGTATGTATGTATGTATGTATGTTATGTATGTATGTATGTATGTATGTATGTATGTATGTATGTATGTATGTATGTATGTATGTATGTATGTATGTATGTATGTATGTATGTATGTATTGTTATGTCTATTGTATTTAAATTATTTAATTTTAATTGTCAAATCCAAATTTGTCATTTTCCCTCTAAAATTCATTAACTGGGAGATTATTCTAGAAAAATCTCTATGACCATACTTTATCTGTAAACATCTTTTTGACCTTGGCTTGTTGACCTAATTTCTGACCCTGTTTCAGACAGTGTCAACAAGCTTCTAAAACGATTGGTTAAAATCCAAAGACATCTTTCTGGATCATTCTATTATTACGTGACTTAGTGAAGGTAGCCTCTTTCCATGAACTTCCATAAAATCACGTGATCACTTCTTTACCTAAAAAAATAGGTATTTAAATTATTGTTTGGGATAGAACAATTCAGTAGATGCTGGGATTTGCTATCATTAAGTTGTGTCTTCTGTTTGAGTTATAATTTTAATTACCTTGTACTGGGAATTGTGTTAATTCGTTGGAGCAAGAGAATTTTTTGTATTTATATGGAAAAGAACATGTGCTCATAATTTCATTTGGATGATAATAAAAAAGAATTGCATCACGTTACATCGTCAGCCATTTTGGATTACATCGTCAAGATTCGAACCTAGAATTATTAGAACATTTAATTATCAGGACTCTTGCAATTCCATTAGTGGATTATTTTTGTGAATTCTATATTGGATTAATGTTGGATTTGATTCTCTAAAACCGTAAGTTTATTTATTTTATGAAAATAATTGTACTTAATAAATTCATTGTTAAATTTTACAAGCTTGTTAGTTTTCACTTCTTTCTGTGTTGCTGCTTATTCGAGCCTAAGCACGTAACAGTATGTATGTATGTATGTATGTATGTATGTATGTATGTATGTATGTATGTATGTATGTATGTATGTATGTATGTATGTATGTATGTATGTATGTATGTGTGTGTGTGTGCGTGTCTGTACGTATGTGTGCGTTTGTGCACATAATTCCCATTCAATGTTTACTTATAGTCTCTTCAGCTGATACTCACATAGTGAACTTCTGTGTCATTGAAATTTCAACTTTCAATACCGGTTACTGTTGACTGAATGGTTGTTAAGTTCACTGTTAGTTTTTCTGTAGTAATGAGACGTGACAACAGATCCACTACAAATTAAGGAACAGATGTTTGTATTAGACGACAGTACAATAGATAACTAGTTCTTGAATTCCTTTTAGCTGTAAATACCCGATGCGTGTGGTGTATAATCGCAACGGGGGTAAATTTGTGGTGAAGACCATCGATGAGCAAAACAGCCATTATATATATATATATATATATATATATATATATATATATATATATATATATATATATATATATATATATATATATATATATATATATATATATATATATATATATATATGTGGGTCATCTTTTTATCTCTGCGTCAATTTTTGTTCAACCCCTGACATTTGGTACGGCTGTCATGCCATTAGACGAATTTTTACAGACGTGGAAACGGTTGTATAAACAAAATTGCACTCTCGTGACACGTGACCTCAGATGGCAAGGATCAATTTTTTTTATATCTCCTATGATTGAAGACTGACGCCTTTATATTCCATTAATAAACCAAACAAAACGCGATGTTCAAGTGACACTACACTTAAAACATATGCATGCGTAGTACTCGAAAATTGCAGTTTTAAATTACATGCTCATTCATGTAGGTGTGTCTTTGGTAGTAGTGTAACTATTTGCAGCTGTACGTTGTAATTTACAACCCGTCTCATTTCTCTTCAGACATCCGGAGACAAGCCCAAAGCTATGTATGTATGTATGTATGTATGTATGTATGTATGTATGTATGTATGTATGTATGTATGTATGTATGTATGTATGTATGTATGTATGTATGTATGTATGTATGTATTTATGTATGTATGTATGTATGTATGTATGTATGTATGTATGTATGTGTGTGTGTATGTGTGTGTATATGTGTGTGTGTGTGTGTGTGCGTGCGTGCGTGCATGTATGTAGATATATAGGTAGGTAGGTAGGTATTGTAGGTAGGTAGGTAGGTAGGGTAGGTAGGTAGGTAGGTAGTATGTATGTATGCTATTTTTGAAGGATTTAACGCCAATTTTCAGCACAAGATAGGCTATACATGGGGGTCAGTATTAATGGTGGAGGAAGAACGGGGAAAAACCCCCAGAAAGAACCACCGGCTCACTGGCAAGCTCTCTCACATACCCACATTCGCCGAATCTGAGACTCAAACCCATGCAGACAGACGTGATATGGCAGTGATCTGTAATTTAGAGCGCGTTAGACGACTCGGCCACTCGGGGCTCTATGCGTGTGTGTGTGTGTATGTGTATGTGTGTGTGTGTGTGTTTTTTTGCATCATAACTACACATTTACGCTATAACGTCATAATTGCATGTCAAGCGGATAATTGCATGGTTTCTCATTCTTACCTTTCCGTAAGGTATCACCAGTTTTTCACTCAGTGCAAATATACAACTCAAACACCAAGAACATAAGACATATTATCCTACTCTACCCAAGGTCAATCAAATAATACATTTAAGACAAATTTCTCATTAACACGACACCGTATTTACCACCATAGCAACAATACAAATGGTCTACAATTAATTTAACAGTCGTTTCTCAATTATTCGATTCTACAATTTATCGGTCGCTATCACAAATACTTCGCATGGGGACAAACCATGAATTTACAAAACTAGATTTTAATAAGGACTACTTGGCCGGAGGGACACTTATGCGGCCCTGGCCTGAACTTACTAAAAAATTAAACAATGCCATCATGACATCTCATCAACTACTGTGACGTTTGCCCTATAGCAAATGACTAATTATTGAGTCTGAGTACTAATTCCTCGACACCGACTTGCCTTAATTGAATAAGTAATCACGAAAATCTAATAAATCCTTAAAAGCTAAAGGCGTATACAAATGGAGCAAATTTATCACAGTATAATTTTGAACCAAAGCATATGAGAAATAAATATTCATGTTTTAAGAAGCCGACATATCACATTTATCTAAGAAATATAAATATGGAATTTTTTGAAACTTATGTAAGGGATTATGAAAGATAAGTTATCTTGAGTTTGAGCAAATTTAACTTTTCCTATTGACTGGTCATAATTTTGGTTAATATTTACATTTTAGTTATGCTAATGACGTTTAAACTTCATTTGTTTTCTAAGCATTTCTACTAAGTATCTTACAACCGCTCCGGTGGCCTAGTGGTTAGAGCGTCCGCCGCGGAAGCAGGAGGTTGTGGGGTCGATAGCTGGCCGAGTCATACGAAAGACTAACAATAATGATACTAACATCTTGACGCTTAACGACCAGCATTAAGACGTTATGACTGGTCGGCCTGGCGTCAGGATAATGTAACTGGGTGTGACATCATGCTACATGTCTGCGGCATGGTGCCTCAGTGCTTGACATCACTACAAACTGCCACACTGCAGACATCGTAGTGATATGACTGAAAACTTGTTAAAGCTACATTAAATATCCTAATCAAACAAGCAAACAAACAAACACAGTAAGTATCTTACAGCCTATGAACCAGTCTAACGGGACAACGAAAAAAATATTTAAGATATTACGTGAACTCCTTGTTCAAGGTTATGTAAGTACGTTCTGACTTGGAGGTCAGTTGAGCAGAATGTGATTCAAAATAATTTTCTCGAATCACCCAGCTTTCAAGGCTGATGAATTTTGTCTATCTTTGTTGAATGAAAGCATATGTGGTTTGTATGCCGATCTAATGCAAATTTTGTTTTTCTTTTGTAGTAAAATAACGCTATGTACAACGAGAAAATAATTAGCGATCCCTCGAATCTGTATTAAGAAAAGGACTGGATCGTTTTGCATGTGCAGCTTTTAGTGGTTTATTTTTCTTATTACTGCCGGGAGGAAGTAACTTTGGAAACAGTACTTTTGATATCAATATACATAAAAACACGTGCTAATTCATCACATTTCATAGAGACTGCATAGTGAATATTGCTAAATATCGTTTCATGCGCGAGTATTCAATGCAGAAATTGCTGATATTGCATTTTTTTAAAAAAAGAATCAAAGGACTCCTCGCATGAAATGTAATCATTGGAGATTATTAACGATTTATCCAGCTAACTAATTACCGCATTTAAACCGATACAAGCTTAAATTATTCCTTATTGCAGCTAAGTAAAATGAAGTATCCAATCTTGATTGCAAAAATCAATTTAGTGACCTAACTCTGATGTAATCTCAATTAGTCCACAAAAAAGATTTATTGGCATGATATAAAACGTCTTACGTTCAAAACTGGTTATTTTAAAATCAAAATATATGATTTACCAAACAAACAAAAATATGATTATGCTGTTCATAATCCTAAATAGCACAAAAGAGAATGCAAAATCTTTCATATCATTGAATATGATGGATCTCTTTCATAAAGCAATACATTGAATATGATGGATCTCTTTCATAAAGCAATACATACACACTGGTATCACGAAAAGCTAATCCACCAAGCGATAATTCGTATTTTCCATTCAAATATGGAATTTAATTGATAAGCATGGTCATATAGAAATTGGCGGTATATGGATTCACGACTTTTTTATCAATAGTAAAATCAATATTATTGAGGGTCCAAAGAGAATGCGCTTTACCCCGTCTATACTGCTTGATAAAATATTACGACCACCTGATAAATATAATCGTAAATAGACAACAGCAGTTTCAGGTTTACCGAACTTGTTTTGTCTGTGTAATCATTGTAGTCCTTAATCTATAACATATATTACGACAACCGTGTGGTACCATAGTTATAAACATATATTACGACAACAGCGTGGTACCATATTTATAAACATATATTATGACAACAGTGTGGTACCATATTTATAAATTATATTACGACAACAATGTGGTACCAAATCGATAAAAATTTATAAAAAAAAGTGTAATCCATAATGTTTAAAATATATTACGAAAACAGTGTACTACTTAATCTATAAAAAATATATGACCACAACAAGTTATAGCAATATCTATAAACATATATTACGAAAACATTGTAGTCTCTAATTTATAAACATGTTTTACGACAGTGTAATCAGTAATGGCTACATTTATTACGACAACATTGCATACAATAATCTTAACCAATTCATACTAAAACAGTGTGGACACTAATCTATTAACGTATATTACGACAGTGTAACCCCTAATTTACTGCATATAATAAATAATAATACAAAACAGTGTATCATAATCTATAACATATATAATGACAACAGTGTATATATATCTAACGACAACAATGTAGTGCATATTCCATAAACACACGCAACGATAATAGTGTATACTGAAATCTATAAACATATATAACAACAAGAGTGTGTACCGCAATCTATAAACAAATATAACGACATCAGTGTATATATAAATCTATAAACATATATTACGACAACAGTGTAAATAAAAATCTAGAAACTTATAATGCGACAACAGTGTATACCGAAATCTATAAACATATATATCGACAACTTGTATATAATAATCAACCAAGACATATTACGAAAACAGTGTATACCATCATCTAAAAGGATATATAACCGGAACAGTGTCTTTAATAATCTATAAAAAAATATTACGACAAAAATATATACCAAATATATAAACATATTTAACGACAATAGTGTGGTTTATAAACTATAAACATATATAACGACAACAGTGTATCCCAACATTTATAAACATATATTACGAGGACAGCGTAGACCGTGATCTATAAACACATATATTGACAACAGTGTACACCATAATCTATAAACATACATACAGACAACAGTGTATCTCATTATCTATAAGATATATTACCACAACAGTATATACAATAATCTGTAAAGATATATAACGACAAAGTGTATATCATAAAATATGAACATATATTGCGACAACAGTGTATACTATAGTATATGAACATATATAACGACAACAGTGTCTACTATATTATATACAAATATATAACGACAACAGTGTCTACTATATTATATACAAATATAAAACGACAACAGTGTCTAATATATTATATACAAATATAAAACGACACAGTGTCTACTATATTATATACAAATATAAAACTACAACAATGTCTACTATATTATATACAAATATATAACGACAACAGTGTCTACTATATTATATACAAATATAAAACTACAACAGTGTCTACTATATTAGATGCAAATATAACGACAACAGTGTCTACAATATTCTATGCAAATATATAACGACAACAGTGTCTACTATATACCAATATATAACGACAACAGTGTCTACTATATTATATACAAATATATAACGACAACAGTGTCTACTATATTACATACAAATATATAACGACAACTGTGTATACCGTAGTATATAAACGTATATAACGACAACAGTGTTTACCATATTATATACAAATATATCACGACAACAGTGTCTACCATAGTATATAAACATATAAAACGACAACAGTATCTACTCTATTATATACAAATATATAACGACAACAGTGTCTACTATATTATATACAAATATATAATGACAATTGCATAAATAACAATCTACAAACGTATGTTACGACAATAGAAAATAATTAAATCTATGTACATATATGACTTTAACAGTCAACAGTATAGATCCTAATACCGCTCCGGTGGCCTAGTGGTTAGAGCTTCCGCCCCGGAAGCGGGAGGTCGTCGGTTCGATCCCCGACCGAGTCATACCAAAGACTTACAAAATGGTACTAACAGCTGCCTCGCTTGACGCTCAGCATTAAGAGGCTAGTGTTAGGACTGGTCGGCCTGGTGTCAGGATAATGTGACTGGGTGAGACATCATGCTACATATCTGCGGCATGATGTCTCAGTGCTAGACATCACTATTAACTGCCTCACTTCAGACATCGTAGCGATATGACTGAACAATTGTTAAAGCTACGTTAAAAATCCTAATCAAACAAAGATCCTAATATATATATATATATATTTATATAACGACAACAGTGTATACCATAATTTATAAACACATATCAATACAACAGCGTACACTGTCAGTGCCGAATTAAACCATGTGGAGGCCCTTAGTCTGTCTAAATCATGCCCCCCCCCCCCCCCCGCAAGTTATCTCATATCAGTATCATGTTGATCCGTTGTCGCGGGGCCCCTAGAAGGCGTGGGCCAATAGGCCGATACCTGCTATGCCAATTTGGTAATCCACTACAGTATAACAGCGCATACTTTATTATTTTAACGTATATAACGACGACAGCCCTAGATCTATAATGTTCTGATTGATTGCATCCTTTAATATGATAAATACGATATTTATTTTAAAACTATAAAATACCACATCTCAGTGGGTGCATACGGTATTTAATATTAGGGCCATGATGGACTAGAATTTCTTTTCCAAATAGAAGGCATATCTCGGCACCAATTTTTAACCCCGTGCCGTTACAAGGCCTATTAATCCCAATTTGTCCTTGACCACGCCTTTTTTTCATTATTAACTCTCATAATTGGCAATACATTTAACGGATGACTTGCTAGTTTTGTCCGCGTGACTAAAGGGATATACAAGACTCAACTGGCAATTGACGTAAAAATCACGCGCTTTTAATTGTTAGAAGCTATTTTTAAATTATTCTGTGTCGAGATAAAATATTTGCAAATTACAAAGTGATTGTAATAGAGTTGCGAAGTTAACACCGTAAAAATTCTTATAGAGAAATGCGACTTTACTCAATTTGACATTATTACCAGTTAGGGCTTGTTAATGTGGAATAAGGATTCTTTTTATTCACAATGAAGCGCTACTTTGTTGCTTAATTTTCGTATCATATTCGACTTATTTCTAACAACCTCGAGATCCATTATAACCTTTACATCCATCAATATTATTGAACTCCCTTGCGATACTTTGCCAGTGTATTATTATCAGGTAATCCATCATTGACGTCATCCAACTCATTAGCAAATTAGATGTCGATATTCGTTTATTTGAAGAGGTGATCTTTTCGGTACGTATAGCTATTGCAAATTCAATTATAAATATAATCTTGAAAAGTTATTTCTCGTTTGGGGGCAAATGTAATAAAAGGTACACAACTTTATTCTTTAGGATGTGTGTGTGTGTCTCTCTCTCTCTCTCTCTCTCTCTCTCTCTCTCTCTCTCTCTCTCTCTCTCTGTGTGTGTGTGTGTGTGTGTGTGTGATTTGGATTTTTAACGTAGTTTAAACAATGTTTCCGTCATATCGCGAAGATGTCTGCAGTGTGGCAGTTGATAGGAATGAATAGCACTGAGGCATCATACCGCAGACATATAGCATGATGTCACACCTAGTCACATTATAAAGACACATTGTCAACCAGTCCTAACACTAACCTCTTATTGCTGAGTACCTAGCGAGGCAGCTGTTAATATTATTTTTATATCTTTGGTATGACTAGGCCGAGGTTGGAACCCGCGACCTCCTGCATCTGAGGCGACACTCTATCGACCGGCGTGGTCCTGTGGAAGATGAGAGTTTCTTACATATTATCGTTGGTTAAGTTTGAGTGAACATAATGTTCTTACGTCATGGAAACATGGATAGGACCCGTATGGTACAGTTATTGTTAATTCATATTTCTGTGAACTTGGATGACAAGTACAACAATAAACGAACGTGCTATTTAAATACTAGATGGCATAAAACCACTATTAATACTATTCTGAAACTGCCGGCCAATAGCTTGATTTAAGACATGCATAAGGCATAATTCTTGTGAAACACACACACACACACACACACACACACACACACACACGCATTGACATACTAAGTTGAATGCAGCCTTAAAATGAGCTACGTTCAAGCCTAAAACAAGGAAGGTACTCGTATTTGAAAAATATGAATGCTAATTTAATTAGTTTATTTTATTGTTCACAACCGACTTTCGATAATTGGTGGTGACACGTTTTGGACAAGACGACGTTCTAGCCCGTAAATTGTCAATATCCAGTTGAGGAAATGGGTCAATGATGATTACCACACTGTCAATGATGATTACCACACTGTCAGTGATGATTACCACACTGTCCGGCAGCAACTTGTTGCTACAGAATTGGACGTGGAACTGAAGGGACATAACGCTAATTGTAAACATTATTTACTATTTGAGTCGTTTTAAGAATTTGGATCTATGTTACAAAGTATTATTTTGAAAAGTAATACACATAGCTCTTTATTAACGATGCCGTTAATGCAAATGAATACACATTTTTCATATATATATATATATATATATATATATATATATATATATATATATATATATATATATATATATATATATGACGTTGATGAAGATGAACATACATGTTCCATTATTTACAATAATGAAGATGAAAATGAAAACATTGTTCTTTTTTAGCAATGATGTTGATTTAGATGATCACAGGGTTCCTTTAGTTACAATAATAAGAGACAAGAACATAATTTGTCTCATGTTATGCAGTTCATATTTGAAAAGGAAGACAAAACAATTTCTACACGTTATATCATTGACCATCATTATGGTATTTTTAAACAAGTATAACGCAAAGGGTGGGTTTTGATTGGTTTGGCTTGGTGTTGTACAGAATAGTGACGTTTTAAAGTGATTTAGTGCTGCGTTTTGCATTAAGCTACTATCGAAAGTTCACTCAGCAAACTGTAACCTAAATCTGATTAAAATAATTGTGACATGATCAGATCTTAGGTTGCAAATAGTGTGCCTATACAAAATCAAATGTCACTGCTGTTACTTACGACTTAACAAAATATTAACAGTGGCTTCTGAGGAAAAGGTAAACATAATTCCAATTTTTGTTTCACCCCAAAACAGCACAGCCCATAAGATTTAAAACTTTGAAAAACACCTTTCTACAGTCATATATGCTTGTCTCTACTTATGCTTTTAGTTCATTGACATCTTGTATCAAGAAAAAACGACTCCTTTTTTACAAGGTACGAAAGAATATAGTATTAATGCTGTCAGTATTAGAAACAGTTCTGTATTTCTAGTCATATATGCTTGTCTCTACTTATGCTTTTAGTTCATTGAGATCTTGTATCCAGAAAAAAGACTCCTTTTTTACAAGGTACGAAAGAATATAGTATTAAAGCTGTCAGTATTAGAAAAATGATGTTGATTTTGCATCTAATTTAAATGATGTTATACAAATAATTTTTTCGTAATATATGTTATAACCGTAAGTCGTAAAAAGGTAGCGCTCTATAGTTTTGTATTTTGCATAGGGGTTAGAATTTTAAAGAAAACGAAATTCACAGGATTTCATCAGTAGTTATAATGGATATATAATAAAAACGTTGTATATCTTTTGTTAGAATAACTTTTAATTCTCTTTATTTTGATGTATGATTGATGGGTGCAGTTTAAGTTCCAGAGAATGCAGCTTGGGCTCACTTAAGATGTGTTAGTATTAAAAACAACTGCTAGCTCCGCATGGTTATTTTCACTTCATTAACTTCATGTGAATTCTAGAAAAAAGCAATTGATAACGTTTGTTAATTTTCAGATGTTTTGTAAATCGTTCATTGCACTTTCAGAAGCTGATATTGCCTACTTCAGCAAAATTCGTTTTCTCTATTTTAAGAACTGCTCAAGTTAGTGTACTTTTGATTAATTCTGATTAATTTGTTAAGCACGTGGGATCATCAATTTTGTTATACCATGTGTTTAGATCATGTACAATTGCCACAATTACATTATCCGAAGAAATGTCTGCCACGGTACATCACATTAGCATAAAGAGATGCTAACATTATATATATTGTGCATATTACAAATGCAAACACCTTCACCTTACATATGTCACTCTCCAAAAGGTACATAAGAACTGGTGACTGTAAGTCGTCATAATATGTCTAAAGACCATGGTGTAAGTATACAGTTTACAAATGCATAATTATGCTCAATTTAAATTTCAATTTATACTTAACACTTTCAAAAAATGTAGGTATACAGTTTACAAATGCATAATTATGCTCGATTTAAATTTCAATTTATACTTAACACTTTCAAGAAATGTAATTAAACATGAGAACTGTATTGTCGTTTACAATTGTTTCTTTCATTCTTCGGTGCAAGATATACATTCTTGCAAAGACCATTTCTGTATAATAAGTTCATTGGTTAAAGCATTACAGTTTCAATCATGATCTATATTCTTTCTCGTTCTCACGATATTCAATGATTGTTTACACAAATGTGATTTAAAGTTTCCGTTTTCATTTATACATATGTTCATAAAGCGAAAGAACGATGAGTATGGAATGCATTTCTGTATTAATTTTGGTAGTAGATTCCTTAATGACGAGAAGGAATAATTTAATATATCTGAATCAGGCAATAAATGTACATTGTGTTCGCATTTAGATATATACATTCTTGCTTCGAGGAAAAATGATAAGTCCACAAAAGCTTGAACGTTGCCATTTTGTTATCTCGCACAAAGTGAATAATGTCACAAAATACATTTTATTTGCAGTCTCGGCTGAGATACATGTATTATAGTATATTAAACGATACATTGCAATCCTGGTCTTTTATTATAAATATAGTACACATTATTATTATTATTACGGTGTCCGGGTTTCTGAGTGGTCTTAGGCAGACCTCAGGTGGCATAGTGGTCTAAGGCAGGTCCCAGGTGAACAAGCGTTCTATGGCGCTCGCATTTACAGATTAATGTTATGTCACCTCTACATGTGTGTTCGAGTCTCTGCAACGGCCAACGTGAGAAACCTTGCCAGTAGCTTCCCGTGGATCGGTATCTCTCTCAGAGGGGAGTGGTCCTGTGACCATTTTTCACCAAATATATTGGTCGTTAAATATAACCTCTCTTGTGCTGATAAATGGCGTCGAACCGACAATTAATTTTTTGTTGTTGCTATTACGGCTTAATTCTCACCTGTGTATTCATATGATATATCTTGGATTAAAATATGGCATTGATGCTATAATGTTGTCTGGTTTAACAACGAATATCGTTTTCTTGTGGCGAGTGTGGCACAACATATAATTTCCTTGCCGTTATGAAAACGCGAATTATATCAGTAAATGTAGCAATGAGTTTTGAAGAAATATTCTACTGAACGCTAACTGAATGCAATGTTTTGGCGGTCAGCGTGACACGTAATAATTAACGTTGAAGTATTGGCAAGGCACGCAATAAATCTATATCAATCGGTTGATGTGATTCCCTTGTTGGATGCATGATTGAGTCTAATTAGGACCAGCTGTTTTAAAGGCCTGACAGTCATGTTACATTGGGGTTCAGTAGAGAAAAATGTCAAAGGGGAGACAATCCAGAGATAATTTGTACCATTTGGAAATAAATGTCATAAAATGAGATTTTCCTTATTTATTAAGAAGAGAATTATTCTGACTTCGATGGACGTGTAAAATGTTAGCGGTTAAAAAAAGTTAGTCATTATTGTCTATGCAAAACGAGCGATGGTGAGTTTCCAGTCTAAATTAAAGTTAAGTTATCTCCCATACAAAATTTGTCAACAATTCTGGGAAAAGGCAGGAAGTTGACTCCGATATAAGCAAAAAGTAAGTTCTCGTTAACATCGTCATCATGAACTTGTCTCTAGAAGTTGCAGGACACGGAAAAAAGAGTTTCGGTTTCATAAGTGAGGAAGTGAGTATCGTAAAGCAAAGGTATTGTCCCATTCGCTACGATGAGTTCATTGATATAAGTTTGTACTTATTGTTAAATTGATTCTTTAAAAGATCTCACATACATTTTCCATGAGGTCGGAAGCTAATGATTTGCATACATTTGTCTCGAATGTGATATGCTTCATGTATTCTAAAGATTTCATGCATTACTTCTAATACACGCTGTGTAAAAATGTGTATTCTAGGAACTTTTAAATAAAATTCTAAAAGAAAGTGTATGTATGTATGTATGTATGTATGTATGTATGTATGTATGTATGTATGTATGTATGTATGTATGTATGTATGTATGTATGTATGTATGTGTATGTGTGTGTGTGTGTGTGTGTGTGTGTGCGTGCGTGCGTGTGTGTGTTTGTCGTAGGAGCTGATGTTACTATATCTGGAAATGTTATTCAAGGAATTAGTTGTTAGAAAGTAATATAGTTAGAAAAAGCAGTAAAGTCTATTAATTCATACGTGTAATTAAGATTTGAATTCATTTCAAACGAGAAATCGGTCCATGGCGACCGAGATTGGCCAGTTAGTGATTTATAGCCCACAGGGATGCAGTACTACTTAGTAAGATGTATATTTATTTCCATTTATGATTGTGGCTATACGCTACACAAGTACATTTAGTTCATGTTAATTGGATTGTGTATCGGCTTAAGACTGCGATCTCACCCATATTACCTGTAGTCCGTTTAATTATGAGACGATATACGAGTTCAATCGTTATCTCGATTCTATGATGAAATTTTATTTTTGTGGTATAACAGAACAGCTAATTGCATTTTTTATAAAGCAAAATTCTAAAAGAAAGTGTATGTATGTATGTATGTATGTATGTATGTATGTATGTATGTATGTATGTATGTATGTATGTATGTATGTATGTATATGGCTCTGCGTCTGTATATCTAAGGAGCATATCAAACGGGATGAAAATGAAATGCGCCGCTCCAAAATAATATCAGCACAACAGCAACAGAAACAACTCATATGGATGACTGTAGCATTACACTCTTGCAATTTTCTAGTCCTACATTTTGAAGATGAACGTCATTGGGGTTTCTTTAACTTCGTAATGGACTCTATTTGTGTTTATCTTGAGTCATCTCAGATATAAAAAAAAAATGGTATTTGATCCATGCCATCGGAAGTCACCTGTAAGGTGAAAGCAACGTTTGTTTATGCAACAGTTTCTACAACTGAACAAAAATCGGCTAAGATGGGGCAACCTTGCATAGTAACAGGGGGTAATACTAATTGAAAATAAATGCAGTCAAGGACCCACGTTTATCACGATTGTTGTATAAGTTGATAGGTTCGACAAAATATTTACTCCGCGGCGATTATAACCACACGCATGGAGCACTTACATTTGAAAGATTATCAAGAACAAATAAATTGTATGGCTATACAATACAAACCTTAATTTGTTTAATGTGTAGCGGAGGAGTTGTCATGTCTGATTTCTACAGAAATAATCACGATGACCTTCACTGTCACTCCGACGTCAAATAACTTTAAGCAGTATTGAATTAATTGACTAGGTTTAATTCACAGTGATACAAAATACAAGCCAGAGAGGTACAAGACAAACACATGCATCCATCCATCCATCCACACACACACTCATCCACGCACGCACGCACACACAACGTAAATACAAGCATGCCTGCGTGCGTGCATGCATGCATACATACATACGTGCGTGCGTGCGTGTGCATGCATGCATGCATGTTAGCATGCATGCATGCATGTATGTATGTATGTATGTATGTATGTATGTATGTATGTATGTATGTATGTATGTATGTATGTATGTATGTATGTATGTATGTATGTATGTATGTATGTATGTATGTACTGCTTGGTGACATTGACGAGCCGTGGCTTACATATGACCATGACATAATTGTCCGTTTTAACTGTTAAACTTTTGATTTAAATTTATATCATTATATATACATTTAGGACAAAGGGGACATCATCATAATCTTCGTATTCCAACGATGACATATTTCCACATATAGATATGGAATTTAAAAAAAAACCCAAAACTTTTGCATGGTAATATTAAAACTTATGTAGCATGATTATTGGCATCACCAACCTTTGCTACTGACTGATCATACCCTTGGTGTATATCTGGATTTTTTTTCGAGTTCAAATGTTAAAGGGTTCCTAACTTTTCGCTAAACACCTGAGTTACAAGACTGAAGCAAGTTGTGTAGCTCTGACGAACGAAAGCATCCGTGTTTTCTATTAAAATCTAATGCACATATGTTTTTCGTTTTTAATATACCAACATTACGTTATATGCATAAATAAGAATTGGTCTGTCCATTTCTCAGAAAGAAATCAATTATTACTGCGGATACATTTGTATCTGTGTCATTACTGTCGGGTAGAATTTACAAATGAACTAGTAACTTTAATATAAAAGCTGAAAAATACATTTTATTTCTCGAATATGCACACAGAGACAATGTCAAGTAAATATCACATTACCTTATGAATTCATGCGCAAAAGGTTAGCTCAGAAATGACTGATAAGGTCACGCTTTATCAAATGAACTTATGTCACAAAACGTAATCCCTGGAGATTTCGTAGCGTGGCTGTCAATCAAGCTTTATTTAGTTGACTAATGACAGTTTTTATATATGTAATACTAAAATGGCACCTCGTTGGATCGAAATTAAACCTGGGTCTCAATCCTTATAGAACAAAATCAATCTAGAGGCTTAATTTGTAGGTGGGTTCTGTTATTTCGAATAAAAAGCTATATAAGCACGACATAGAATGATCTTTTGTTCAAACTAGTACATTCAAAATCGAATATATGTTTGTGTGATTTGCGATGCCAAAATATATGCTTCTACATCATCTTTGATAGCATCTTTCAAGTTTACAGAGTTTTCTTTGCCTAAGGTGTTTCGCCAACAGTGTAGACCCTAACTGTGCACACGGGTTGACATAGTGATGAATTATTAATTGAATCCAGTAGAACTATGATAGATTTAGTGTTAATAAACTTGCATTCTCTTTTAGAAAATATAATGGGTAATTTTCACCTTGTAAAATATTCATGTGTTTTTGTGAAAAAAAGCGTTTATACAGGTTGTATTGACTGGTTAAAGAATACATGTTGCTAAAGCGTGTACAACAACAACAACAGCAACAACAATTACTATTTATATTATTTAGAGTCCATCAGATGACTCGCAATAGTGAGTAGCCACGTTTTCCATTATTTGATATTCGGAAAAGTATTATCTTAAACACCCACCCCATCTCCAGATCGTAGAGCACGCAGACTATTGAAACTAGTGTTTGACTTCATTCTGTGATTGAAATTCTTAATGTGCAATATTTAGTAAAATATATATTGATTAATAAATTGAACGTATCTAGACTTATTCATTATAATTAAAATGTAAGCAGATTTGACCTGTTATTCCCTCGTTTTCCATCAACTCCAGTGCAGGAAAAGCCCAAAACTAACACCCCATAAACTATTTTAGACAGGTGAAATATCATTAGGTGTGAATTTCAAGTCAGTGATTTAAGACGGAAACGAGTTCAGACAGAATCATTAAGTATAAATTCAAGCACGTTTTTATATGTTTAACTTAGTTTTGTAATCGTGGAAGGGTAACAGATTGTTTATTTAAAAAAGCTATTGGTTAACAAAATATTTTTAATAATGGTGTTGGAAATAATATGACGCTACAGCTTTGATTAATCTGTGTGACCGACATTCCCTATGTCACAATAAACTCAACTAGCTGTTCAATAGGATAAAGACACCATGTCATAAACAAAAGTGAATTTCCTGATTAAACATCTGACGGGTCCGACCTCTTTCCTATCATCTTTTGTAATGCTGTCATTTGGGTACATATTTTTGTAGTCAATTTTTGTAGCTTCTTTATATGTTAAGCCTACTATTCGGTTCAACCCTTGTGGTAACGATGGGGTAAGGAGTAAGGGCTCTTACCAGGACCACCACTCCGAATGTTACCTCTATACGTAATAACTGACCACTGCATAGTTGCCATACCCCTTTCCACGAAACTAATTATGCAGTCTCCCCTTTTCGTAACTATTAGAGTGTCCGCGCGGAAGCCGGAAATCGTGGGTTCGATCCTCGGCGGAGTCATACCAAAGAATTACAAAAATGGTACTAACAGGTACCTCGTTTGACGCTCAGCATTAAGAGGTTAATGTTAGGACTGGTCGGCCTGGTGTTAGAATAATGTGATTGGGTGGGCCGTCATTCTACATGTTTGCGGAATGATACTCCAGTGCTAGACAACACTATAAACTGCCTCACTGCAGACATCGTAGCGATATGACGGAAAAGTTGTTAACGTTACGTTAACAATCCTAATCAAACAAACAAACAAACGCGTGTGATGTCATATTATTTGAAACAATACCGCTTAGAGTACATTAGACGATTCATGTTTACCCTTAAGTTTCACTTTCGCAACTAAACATTACATTCTTGCAATATTCATGCAAAACAAAGTAGGGTTAGTGGATGCTGAACATCCCACATTTTCCTGTACTGTATTGGTGAAAGAATACTTGCATTATATAAAGTGGAACAGCAAACTACAAAAGTTATATATAATTTCATTTTTGAGTCGATATTTTGTCACATATCTACGGCGTAAATATGTTGTGGTTGGAGGACGTATTTTCAGCTGTGACACCGGTTTGTGTTCACATTCTTCTGGGAGCAGAGATGTGTTTATTTACTTCTAAAAACCAAAGTTTGTATATAGGGTAGACTCCTTGTTTCAGATGTACATCTAACCCTCAACCCACAACCGCTGTCAACTGAACAATTATGTTTGTTATACTTGTTGTTTGTGTTATTGTGTAGGGTGGCTATGTACGAACTAATCGTCACCTGTTGGTTTAAACTCGCCATCTTTCGAAAGACCTGACCAGTTTGTCCTCAATTTTTCTTTGGGCAGTGGCTCCGATAAATGACCTCCAAGCTGCTCATAGAATTTGTAAAATGAAAATGTTCAATAAGGCGGAAAGATGTAAACTTGAGCACGATCGCAGTCTATAAGTAAAGAGAATATTACACAACAATTTCATGGACTTATTTGGACCAATCAGAATCACATCACGTGATACGTTAACGTATTGTAATATCAAACATATCAAACTTCACATGCTAAAGACAAAGTGTGCATGCTATTCTATATTTCATTCTGCGCGCATTACATTTTGCAACAGGGCAGCCGGGAGCGCAAATTTGGGAGTTTTGCCCTGGGCACCTTAAATTTGGGTGTTTTGCCCTGGGCGCCAAATATCCTCGCTACGCCACTGATGGAGTGCCACCCTTAAACACCGTAAAGGCTAGAATGTAATTGGAGTGAAATACAAAAATCCAGCCGACTTATCATGGTTGTATAGACATATATGAGATCACACACTTTATCATGGTATTTTAGACACGGATGGCAGTGACTAAATAGTTACATTATAGTCTGTTTTGATGATAATCACTTGAAATGCAAACCCGTTAAGAAAAGCATATATGATTTGCAGCTATTGGATTGGCATTGTAAGTCGACTCACTTTTTGCCGTGTACTGGGTGAAGAGTCACGTAACAAGTGATTGTTACAGAAATAATCATTAAGAATTTTTTTACATGACAAAACGTCAGTTTTCGTTCACCTGTGTGAAAGACAATGCATTTGCAGGACAAAAGAGGTAGAACAGTATATATTTTCTTGTTAATTATGCCTGTAAACATACATACATACATACATACATACATACATACATACATACATACATACATACATACATACATACATACATACATACATACATACAGTTAATATTAACATTACTGGAGTTATGTAAAATCGTTAGCGTCCTATATATGTGTTGTGTACGTATTTTATATTCACCCTGTACGACTAATGCCTGGATCGATTGGCTGAAAACATGTCGGAAGGTTGCCTAAATCCGAAGTGCAAAGTATCCAGCGATTGATTGTAATCGATGCTTGCTATATGATACAGTCGGAATGTTCAATATTGGACCAACTATCAGTCATATTCACACCTTCCGGGAACCGTCTTTCTATTTCAATGCTAATATATGGCTAAATCTGAGGTGTCGTGTACAACGAGTTATCGATATCAAAGTTAAATTAATCACAAAATTTGATATAACTAAATTATTTTAGTTGACTTAGTGTGAAGTGTGCAATATTTGCAAAATTATCGGTACTCTCACCCCGTCGTAAATGAGGGGTGATGTTTTCGTATTAATATTTGGCTATATTTAGGCTGTCGTATATCACCTCATGAATTTCGACGTAAAATGTATAAAGGAGTACATTGGATTAGGGATATATGAGATATGTACAATGTGCAATATTATCAACTTATCGTTTTGTGTACCTTTACCTTCATCTTTGCCTACTTGTTAAATATTTGCAAAAATAATTATATGAGGAAATGGTGGTTAAGCTTGAACTCAAGATAACGCATGATATAATAATACAAGTCAAAGGTATTGGTAGATTTCATAGTGTGACACTAAGAACGAGAATTATAAAGCAATAAATGAGCCACGGTTAGATTACCTAGATCTCTCCACGTGAGGCCATTTGTTTGGATCACGTGACAATATGGCCTGACTTAGAATAACGGAGTGAAATGCAGGTAGCTTACTAAGCAGAAAACCAGACTATTGTGATCCTCGCCATCATAAGCTACCTGTTAGTTGAAACAAAAGGTGTCACGTGAGCAAATTCGTCATAAGTCACGTGTTAGTTGAAGCAAAAGGTGTCATATGATCTATGCCGTCATAAGTCACGTGTGAAGAAAATACAAATATTTTAAAGTTTCTAATGGTAAATAATTTTTGTTTAGTGGCGTGACACCGTCCCACAGTGTAAGAGTAACAAAGTAATTTGAGACAAATATAGAACACCACCCACACTTATCAGGGTTATTGGATAGACACGGATGATCGCAACTAAATAGTTACTGAAGGGTCCGTTGCGATTACAATCACACGCAGTGAAAAACCATTCCGCCACGTGCTGAGGATTCACAACTATTATTCCGCAAGAAAGAATTATCTATTTTACGTCAATCCAATGGAAAAGTATTTCTTAACAAGCATTGTATTATTAGTCACATGACTACCGATTTCCAAGTAAATAATCACTAGGGATATCAAAACTTTCCTGACGTCTAATACATTAAGATGTATTTATTTCTCCGGCAAATTAATGTCATTGGAACGAGGGCCACTATACGTGTATTAACCGTTAAAGGAAGTACAAGAAATATATTGGTATGTACTTATATGTGCTGAAATGCATGCATGCATACATACATAAGTACGTATGTACGTATACATACATACATACATACATACATACATACATACATACATACATACATACATACATACATAAGACATGCAGACAGACAAATGGATGAATATATATAAAGAACAAGCACCTTTCAACTTTTTCATACATATCACAACAATATATACACACATATAATTAACGTATACAATAATGTGTTTATATTAACATGTCTACAGTCTGCCTCTGTCTCTGGCATTCTGTCTTGCTGTTATTATTTTGGATTGTATTATGTAATTATTACTATTTTTTATACTTACGCTTTTAGATAAAAATCCTAATACACTGGACGACTTGTGGAGGAAGTTGGAATTCTTTAAAACAAATTATTTTTACATTTTAACAAATATTTGTCACGTGGTAAACACAAAGCCAATTAACGCCACTCAGTGCTAAATTTAGCCATTTTTGAAGAAAGGTATTAATACACGACATTGGTCTCATACATAACGTTTATCTCGGGATTTATGAAACATTTAACCATTGTAAATTTTAAAGGAGTAGCATACATGCATTCTTATATAAAAAATAACGTCTGGGTAATCGTTCAAATGACATCCTCCTTTTCATAATCACAGGAGAGAGAGAGAGAGAGAGAGAGAGAGAGAGAGAGAGAGAGAGAGAGAGAGAGAGTGAGAGAGAGACTTGTTCGTATTTTTTTTCAACGTCAATGAAAATATACCATACCATATTTCTGACACAATTTCCTTCAAGAAATATCATTTGGAACATGAGAAGTGCATGCGATTACATTTATCTTAACATCATATTTATGTATTTAAATTATTTCATTGCAAAACAAAGCTCAACTTAATTGATATGCTACAGTTTAATTGCTCCCACGAGACTGAAAAAAGAACGCTAACATTTTTTCTCGCTGGATACATTTGTATCACTATTTAGTTACTAGTTACATTATAAAGAGCTGTTCGATGTCAAGGCATTGACGTGGACAGAACGTTTATAACTAATTTGTTCAAGACGCCATGCAGTTATTTTGTAATTACGAGTAAAACATGGATTAATCTCAAATTCTTTGCAAACATTTGTATGTACATCATTAAGTTGATAGGTGCTTGTTCTTTATATCAATTTATCCTTTTGTTTTTCTGCCTGTCCGTTTGCATGCTTCTATGTCAGTCTTTCTTTTCTGTCTGTCTGTCTGTGAATGTATGTATGTATGTATGTATGTATGTATGTATGTATGTATGTATGTATGTATGTATGTATGTATGTATGTATGTATGTATGTATGTATGTGCATACGTGTGTGTGTGTACATATGTAATTATGCATGCATGCATGTCTATAATCTTATCACCGTTTTAAAAATAAATCAGGTTCTCTGTCTGTACAGTGCTAGATGGAATTATCATTCACTTTAGTCTGCTATTACTACAAGTAATATAATAGTATCTTCTATTCCTACTTTTTTCTCTTGTCCTACTGTATATTCTACTACTATCATATATTATTTTATTTTTACACCTTTCTACTATTATCCTATTAATCTCGTATTGATGTAATTTTTAATACTCTAATATCTTCTAGTATTACTCTTAATGCTAGTATTCATTTATTTTCTAGTACTAATGTATCGTCTAATACTTCGAGAGGACTAATAGTCACAACCACAAATAATCATTAACTGATTCCTGTGGTTACCATCAGTACTAATATAACTATAAATATTACTAGTACACCTAATATTGCTACTAATGCTAGTAATACGACAACAATATCAGTATCGACTTTATAAAAGAGCATGTTACGTAGTAACTTTTAAATGATCAGCAGTTTGTCGGGATTCTGTCAAAACATCCATTATTTAAACGTTTCAAGTACCAAATGTAAAAGGTTAAAGGGTCAAATCCATGTTTGATAACTCTCACTGCCTTGCATACAAATATACAGTATGTGCTCATACCAAGAAAAGCACACACACACACATATCCATCCGTCCGTCCATTCATCCATCCATCCATCCATTATTATCATTATTATTATTATTATTATTATTATTATTATTATTATTATTATTATATAATTAATTATTATTATTAATTAATTAATTAATTAATTAATTAATTAATTAATTATTATTATTATTATTATTATTATTATTATTATTATTATTATTATTATCTAGGACTACCCACAGTCACCACCAAAAGTCTTCCTGAACTCTTATCTCAATGAGCAACTATGCCCCTTTAAAAGATGCAGTCGTTCTTTTTGGACTTCTTAAAGGAGAGGAAGATAGATTAATTGAGTTTGGGCGAAGGCTCATCAAAACGAACAAAAATTATGCCCAAGCTGTCTTCACAACGGAAGTTGACGGTTGGACTCCATTTCATGCTTTTGTGTTACGTGGGGAACGGAAGATGGTGAAACTAGCACTGAAAGCAGGCGTTGATGTAAATTGTCCTATGGGTAAACCGGAAGGTCTACCGGGGAGTTGTTCCCCTTTACATCTTGCAGCACATCGCGGTGACGTCAGTGTGATTAGTGTTCTTATTTCAAACGGTGCTGATGTGAATATCAAAGACGATACTGGCAGAGCTCCAATATATTACGCTTCCAAAAAACGAAACACACTGGCGGTGAAAACACTAGTGCGTTCTGGTGCTGATTTAAAAGACTGTGACCCAGAATATAAACAATCAGAATCTTTACAAAGAAACACTGTAAACCCCATCACGTGCTTCCTGGCCTGCTCTGGGATACGCATCTAGTATTCATTTCCTCAGGACAATTTGTGTTAGCATACATACGTATGCTTTTCACAAAATCGATAACTATTTATTTAACCTGTCTTTGTTTGAAATGTCATACATATAGTACTGTTCAAAATAATATATCTCACACAAATTAACGTCTTTCATCTTTTTTATAGTCTAAATAATTCATAATGTTATACTTATATACATTGCACACTCCCTATATTTTGAATATTATAATACGTTTAACACACAGGTGCTCAACGCGAGCATGATGAAAAAAAAGCAATACCCTGAAAATTTCATCACATTATCCCCATGATCCGTTCTGACAAATGACAGTGTCTATCCTACTATGAAAGAGATAAGACATATGACTGTCTATCCTACTATGAAAGAGACAAGGCAAGTAACTTTCAAAAACGTTGTTCGATGCTTATTCCTCTATTTCCTTCTATTTGTTTCATCTTTGAAGGCACGCGACCTTAATCTATGGCTTGTGTTACTCCTGAGATATTTTATATTCATCTAGCCATGATTTACTTTCCTGCGTTGTACCAAAATGAAGTTATGGGGCTCCGAAGCGTATGAATTGCTCGAAGTATGTTTGTTGTGGCAAAGTTGATACCAACACAATAAATGCTGTTGCATATTGCATATTATTATATGAAAAATCTCCTGTTTTGATACCTATTCAAAATAAAAACAATATACGCGTAAATGATACCCCGTACGTTGAAACTAACGTGTGTTTGAGTGAGATTTAGATTCTTAATGTAGCTTTAACAATTTTCCAGTCATATCGCGACCATGTATGCAGTGTGGCAGTTTGTAGTAATATATAGCACTGGGGCATCATGCCGCATACATGTAGCATGTTGTCCCACCCAGTCACATTATCCTAACACCAGGCCAACAAGTCCTAACACTAACCTCATTCTGCTGAGCGCCAAGCGAGGCAGCTGTTAGTACCAATTTAAGAAGTCTTTGGTATGACTCGCCCAGTGTTCGAACCTACAATCTCCCGCATCTGGTGCGGAGGCTCTAACCACTTGACCCTCAAAACGTACATAAAATACCAGTAATATACCTCTAATAAATTACACATACTGTTTTGAAAGGTATCGTGCTTTGACACTTATCTCAAATACCAGTAATATATGTCTTTCAAAGTACACCATTTTACATGTATAGCTTATTCAGATACAGTTCAAACTGTATAAACTAAGAGGAAACAGGTTTTGTGATGATATCATTTTTTTATACTACGTTGGAATAAATGAATAACAGGGTTCACTTGTTTGCATTGCCATGGTGTTTATAGTTACAACAATGACAGCGTTTAGCAACCGTCCAACTCTTTGTCAGCTTGGAATCAAAGTAAGTGCACGTGAAAATGGACTCACTATTCAGAATAGCTTGAGTTGCAAAGAGCAGTCTCGGCACGATCTGAAAACTGCACTAGGCAGCAACTGAGTGTAAAATAGTGCGAATGAGATTTTACTGGCGGCAACGGAAAATCACGGTCAGTTACGAGGACACATAAGAAACTGTTGTTAGTTACACTATTTTAATGTGGACTATAACAATCTAAACGCATACGAGTGGTTTATCAATCGAAGTAGCAGCTGCCATTGTGAATTTTCTTGGCATCATCGATTGGTGCTGAATCAATTATTTCACAGAGTGCAGTGGTATAAAAGCTGGTGTTTTGCCCCTTTTGGGAATCCCTTTACGACACTTCTATCTCTATGACACTCTACCGCAGTTTCAGCAACTTATTTGGAAATGTGTGAAACTTTGTTCTGATTAATTACAAAATCATCGAGCGGATGCCACCAGTAAGATAGTAACACTGTACAAATCTAGTTTTTTGGCTGCTCTTTTCGTACGTTACAAACCATACTGACGTGCCACCTTCTGGCACGCTTGCTTTAGGCTGCCGACCTATGCCTTATTGCCATGACTGGCTCCGCCACTGGTAGTTTGTGTGTGGAAACTGTAAGAAAAAGGGGCAACATTCACTTATGGTTTAAAGTGTAATGGGTTAGGGTGGAGGTTGAGACATGGCTGCGTGGAATGGCCACAGAGGGACAAAAAAAGATAACCCCGTAGTTCGATACTACCCTTATAATGACACAATACAATTAGACTATACACGTACTTGGCCGTTACCTGTCTTCAATAAGGGTACATCTTATCACTTTTCATTGAGCGAACAGCAAAACTAGTCAGCAACGATTTCTCCGTTTGCAATGTTTGAGTGTGCTAAGAGGCGGATGAATACATAAACCTGGTTTAGATATTACTTCTTTGTTATTGGGCCTGTGCAGATCCTACTTCACGTTTATGGGGCTGGTCTAGACATGACATGTTTATTATAGAGCGGATAAATGTACGACTTTGTTAACGGGACTAGTTTCTATCTATCTATCTATCTATCTATCTATCTATCTATCTATCTATCTATCTATCTATCTATCTATCTATCTATCTATCTGAATGATCTCAAAAGGGTAATGATTTAATATTGAGTTTATGAAACGCATTGAATAATGTTCAGCTTTTGTGAGCCTTGGTATGCAAAAGCTATTCAATATTCAACGAATTTCATAAATTAAATATTAAATATTAACGATTTGAGATTCTTTTTATCACAGAAGAATGAATATTTTTTCTCATTCAGAGAGGCGATGCACCTTTCGTTTATTGTTCAGAAAATATAGTCCTAAACAAAGCTGAACTAGTAAATGAAGATTTTCACAAATTATAAATCAAAGAAAAAGCTTCCATTCAAATAAACAAAACATTTTATAACGACAAAATCATTTTCATAAACAGAATGATCAATACGATGAGATGCTACATTCGCGAGCTCAAACTTGGGTCTAGACGCACCCATGGTGAGTCTTTTTACAAGGCACTTTAGTGCATTTCATAGGACATTAAAGGTCATCCATGTATTGATATGCCGTTAAATAACAATTTATCTGCTATTAGATAATTACATGATATTGCTCACGATATATGTTTGTTTGCTGATAGAATATTGTGCCACAGAAACCATCTCAGAGAACCCTAATAGAAAAATGGCATCCATTATGTTTATCGCTATTCAAGTAGAGACTAAAATGGCGGTTATACTTAGTGACTTATTTGAATCATTCAGTTTAAATTAATTAAGTGAACCGACACACACGCAAAGTGAAGAGTACATGTATATATGTATGCGTGTATGTCTTCTTTTAGGTCTAGTTTTCTCTCAGTCTGTCTGGTAATCAGCGGAGACGGGTTGCTGATAAAATAATCTGCAACACAAATGCAGCAGCATAAACAGAAAGACGAACAACAACAACAACACACGTCAATTTTTGAATGGGAACACATATATTGTTCAGGTACTTGCGTTTCGAGTGTTGTATTAACCAAGCGACACCGCACTGGTTTTTGTTTGAGCCCTTAATGGAAGCTTCATATTTCAGATTTAGACTAAGTGCCATGTGATCAATGGAAGGAGAAGGCACGTGTTAGGAATTTACAAATATTATGTGGCAACAGTTTCCACGACAATCAAAATTTGTCTAATGACTTGACACTCGTAGAAATTGAAGTGGTTATAAAATACTTTAAAACAAATGTAGCAGGCCACGAACATTTATCATGGTTGCATAGACACGGATGACGTCACCCATACATATCAAGATTGCATTGATAAGAATTACGTCCTCAACACCTGTCATGATTGTATAGACACAGATGATGTCATATTTGACATAACAATGATGCTGAAACAGCATGAGTAGGAGGAAAGCTGAAGTATATTTCACACAATATTTACAATGAAATTTTTGCACAATATTTATGACCATATTTTACACAAAGTTTAATGTGAATATCTCATATTATTGATATCCAGATAATTGCAGTGTTATAGGACATACATATTATAAAATGATTTTTACGGGACGAAAATGGAATCAGAATTTAGTACTGCACTAATGTTTTAGCAAACAAACAAATAAACATATTGATTGGTGTCGGTCATTCTGCTTGTGGAATTTTTGTGTTGTTGCAGTAAAAGATATTTTTTTTTTTTGTAATTGGCGATAGCATTTGTTGGGAAGAATGGTTTAAACTCTCTTATGTATGCAATAATCAAGACCATAGCGAGGGATTTGTTTAACATGAACGTCATTGTTTTAGAAACACGAGTCTGAAGAATAATACAAGAATGGAGTGTTCTTGTAACATGTATATTGCCGGTCTTTATCTAGGTATTGACACCGGGTCTTTCAACTAATCGTGTGCATATTCTTAAGGAATGCTCTCTATACTATGATTGTAAAGTTCTTTATCGCCACGTTGTTCGCATAGACTAGAAAATTCTTGATAATTTTATAGTCTTCGTCGTTTCTATACTCAAACATCTGAGCTGCTTGTCTTTCTATGTTGCCTTTCACTTTTGTGACAATCAACTTGTAAAAATGTATTACAATAAATCCTAAAGTTTGCTAAATTATTTGCAACATTTCATGATTTTCCAACAAGTTTATTGATCTTATCATAACCAGTACCCTTCAATCTAGGAGGACTTTGGTTTGAAATAATGAGTCGTTTTGTTGACAAGCATCATCATGAAACTGCCGTACTGTGGTTCACCGCGTCATTACGTATTCTTATGTGGGATCTTGTATGCTTTTCCAGTTGCAACGTTTGTAACTTGCTTCTATTATGTTGATTGAACCAGCTACATCGCCCCTTTGTTGTGCTTCCCAGATGTTCACAGAGACATCCAAAGGGTTTCTCTTGCACACCTTATTGGAACATTTAGTATCAAATCCTGCATCTACTGACAAAGCCTTGCTTGCTCCAATCGTTGTAATTAGTAGCACAACTATAAAATTACACAAACGGCTTAAAAATGTATAGAAAATTAGGTGATCATGATGCTCCTCATATAACAATCATCTTTAACACACACCTTCAAGCGACGCACATGTGTTATGTTTGGATTTACAAGAAAGCTGATTGTAATAAATGGAAAAATTCCTGATACCAGGAACTAACTGGGAAGATCTATTGTTAACACCAATTGCTATTGTTGTCTAAACTGATATATTTACAACCAAACTGTCAGAGTTCTCAGCTCTGCGTATTCCTTGTAAAACTGTAACAATTCGCCCAATCGTTTAACTGTGGTTTGACTGGCAATTAAGCAAACTAATAAGAAAAAGGGATCGAGCTGGCAAATCTGCAATCAGAGAGAGAGAGGTCACACGACTGGAACAAGGTCAAACAAATCAGGAATAAAGTAAACAACAAGTAAAACAAGGTGGAGAGTCTGCTGTTTTGAAAATGAAAACAAATGTAACAAATGTAACATTCTATAACATGAAAATAAGCCAAACTCCAGAATATATGATTGAATCATCCACTTCCACAGCGTCTGAACAAACAAATTATCAAATCTGGCTATTTGCAGTTTCAGTCTCAATTCTACCAAATCATATTTTATATCTGTACAGGATCTTTGCGGAACAATCTAAACAGGATAATCATTGCAGTATATCTTACAGGATACTCATTGCAGTATATCTTACAGGATACTCATTGCAGTATATCTTACAGGATACTCATTGCAGTATATCTTACAGGATACTCATTGCAGTATATCTTACAGGATACTCATTGCAGTATATCTTACAGGATACTCATTGCAGTATATCTTACAGTGCTTTGAAAACGTTTTTATGTCCATAACGTGTACCTAGTAAAATGCCAAGTTTGATTAATGACCACTGTTTTTGGGGAAACGTCGATGCAAAATGAAAAACAGAACTTTGCATCATGTAAGCAAATACATAATTTCTACAGGATGATTTCATTCACTTACTCTATTCGTGATTACGGTTATTGTGATTCTCTCTCTTTATTTCTCTCACTTTCTCATCATAATTCATTATTATGAGGTCACGTTGAATATGTCACAATACTGGTATCATGTAGGGCTAAGTTAAGTTGTTCGAAGTTGTGCCTAGTCACATTGGATCCAATTATCAAAATAAAATAACTTGAAACAAAACAATAAATCAACATAGCTTTCAAGCTCAGCTGTGGCCTACCTGGCGGCCATTTGTTAGAGTTCAACTCGCTGTAGAGAATGCCCCTAGTTGTGTATCCATCATTCGTTAAGTGAACATGGTCAAGACAATGTAGGTCATGCTAGGGAATTGTGCACGCAATAGGAACTCTGGTTCGGAGAATATATATATATATATATATATATATATATATATATATATATATATATATATATATATATATATATATATATATATATATATATATATATATATATATATATTTCCAGGAGATGCCAAGGATTCGTTGGAGGCATCTCCTGGTTACATGTTTTGGATATGATATAGTAAATATGACTCGCTATCATAGAGGAGCGTACTAATAACACAGTCGTGGAACACATCTATTTCCGTGTTGTCCGGGAGCAGGCACAAGTTTTTATGTACCACTGTAATGCCGCAAACAGTGACCTAGTATGAAAATCATAAAACATCAAATATACAAGTGAAGTCAAAAATGTCCTTACGTTCAGATACCCTAGCCCCTATTCTGGGCATTTTTCACATCCGAAGACATGTTATGTTCACAGTACAAACTAAGACACTTTCCCTGGATGAAATGTTTAAAAAGATTGTCTACTAAACAGCTTGATATGCAATTCATCTGATAAGTTTCTAAGATATTCTACTTGCTTCAAACCCACGTGTTTACTGCTATGGGAGGCTAACTCATCTTCCTCGTCCACTATTGATATTTCACTATAAACATACTGAGAGTAACTATGGAAGGTGCATATGCCTGACATCAATTTCAAAAACAACACAAGCCCGAAACATCTAGTTCACAAATGTATCCATATCTATAAATAGTAAACAATAAAAGCTGAAAGAGTCACACCATAGCCGTAAGTTAAGAAATTTGACAGAAGTCAATTTACGAAACTGGATCATGTCACCTTAAAAATGAGGTTGAAAATGAATTATGTCAAAAGTTGTGTGCATATCACATATTTAGACATAATCTAAGTCAATGGTATAACGGAAACCGTTTATGCACAAAAGTAAACATGTTATTTCATTTTAGAAAACTTACTGCTTTGCGGCAGAAAAAGCACTGCAATATTTACATTCTGAGTTACGACTGACTGCATTTCTTGAAAGATTTCAATTTTTTTTATTTTTTCAACCTACAATGCTTGCGTCCTTTGTGTTCCACCATAGCATCATTACATAATCAAAATTCTTTTACAGTATTTCATGAATGTCAAGAAGAGATCTGACAGTTATAAAGTTTAGGTGGGAATGATATAAATGATATGATAGTTGTCAGTGACAGAAGTGTAAAGTTTCCATAAACACTTCCAGCAAACGTAAATAAATCACACATTAATAAGTAAATAATATGCTTTAGAAGTACTTTTAGACTGATATAAAACGAGCGGTTCTTAATATTTCGTTATCCTTCTGGAACTGCTAATAGCAGCATCAGTGTTGTGTTGTGGGTGGTGGTGGTGGGGTAATCACAACTCAAGTCTAGATAGTCTGGAGAAGTCAACGTTTAATCAGTTAACGTTAGACAATGTTGGAATACTGATGTATGGGACCTTGATAAACTAACAAAGTTACTTATCAAACAAATTCATTGATTCATAGTCACTACAATTAATTATACAAAAACGATTACTCAATTCAATTTAAAGATAAATTTCTTCTCAGATACCAATTTAATTACAATTGACCTTAATGATTTCTTGTGTTTACAAAATCATAGTAAATAATAAGATAAGGTATAGAACAAATATTTACAGTAGAACATTCAGTTCAAGTTAAACATCATTTCACCTGCATGGCGTTTGATAAGCACGTACCGTAAAACTACTCCTGTATAAGCTATGTCAGATTCGCTCCCTTATGCACTTAGACCAGAATGAATATCTGGATGAGATTGAAGCTCTTCATTGTTTAGCATGACTAATTAATGTATTCTAATCTTTTACCAAGAAAATCGAGACCTACAAAAAGAAAAGAAACAGTTGATATTGATCTTCTTTTAACATTCAGTGAAAACATAAACGTTTCAAAGGAAATACTGTATGTGTATTGTAAAATACATAAAACTGCCACTTAATTTTAAGCTTTTCAAACTTTGTTAACTTGATCTAGAAATTTCAAGAAATATACATAACACTGAAACATTTCCAATTATCACACAAGTGTGAGATATGAATCTCTTTTTTCAACTTCACATTGGGGTTATGAAGGTAGAAACTTTGTGTGCTAAAACTTTCATTCTTCTCACCAAAATATTGGAAGCAATATGCCATATGCATTACTGTTTTAATGACCATTCCACTGGTGACATTCAACATTCAAAACAGCATGTTTATTCACGATTTTTCTAAAGTCTATCTGCTCCTGTGGAGTTACATTACTTTCTTTTACAAATGAATTTTGAGAAGCTATGCAATAGTTTGTATTGAAAAGTGAATAATATTCTTACAAAATAGGGGTGTAAACCGTAACAGCCCCATATAGAGCAAGAGAACATATTATTGATACCATTTCGATCCCATGTTTAGAAAGCTAAATACAAAATATGCTACGTTGTTATGATGTAAACAATTCTTACATTATTGTACAAATCACATTTACCTCCCTCTCCAAAGATCATTACATATAACATTACGAAACGTGACCCTGTCGCCTCAGTCAGCCTTCTTTTGCTCCCGACCCTCTTATTCTTACTATGCATTGTTGGAGCTACCTGTGCCAAAGGAGGATGTGAGATGTGCTTTAATAGACAGGCTGTCATTGATGATATAAACAAGGTGTGTGAACTTTCTAAAAGTATATTGATATACTGGCACATTAATTAGTATGACTGACTGACTGACTTTCTTTTTCTCCTCTAGTCAATCTAGCAAGATGTCAATTCTTGTGTTAAAGCTGATAATTGCTAGATCAATGCTTTAGATTGTACAAATGGAGTGCGTCAAGGATGTGATTTAACACCATTACAATTTACTTTAATCCTAAATGATCTTCAGATTACTATGGCAAATGTGTCTATGCAGATATCAATAAAACTAAAAGAAGCGTTTATATTGGTGCGCGCTGATAATTTAAACCTAATATTCAGACAGTGTTTCAGATCCAGGACATATTAAATATATTGAGACAGTATTGTTCTTCCTTGCTGAGAAAATATTGTCCATCCTTGGAATATAAGGAAATGATCCGTATGGGAAGTTATCAATGCATTTACGTGATATGGTACCACAGTCCATCATAAATTACAACTGAAGCATATTACAAATGTTGGGGCAGCATATTCGTCTCGAAATTGTATTCGTACATATGGCGGAAAACGTTGGTCTACCAATCATCAAAAAACTACACACACACTGATAAATAGTTTATTTCAATTTTCCAAAATTACGTTTCACACATTTTGCACAAAAGTTTACCCAATTTTAACGTATTGATCCACAATGTAGACTGTCCATTAAACACCTAATTCAGAAAAAGCAGCCATATATCAGTCAAGTATTGGATATAAGCCCCCAGACATCAAACACACAGTACTATTATGTAATAGAGTGTACTCAGTCCAAATTGAATATACGTACCTTTGACACCTATTTATATGGAATTATAAACAAGAAGCCTGAAATGTTAGGCACACTAAGAGACGCAATAAGAAATTGGTAAAGTAGGCTCCCATACCGCCTTAGTCCATTCTTTTTTTAAAAGTCTTTCTTTCATTATTCTTGAGTCAATTGCTGTGTGAATTGTAGTGCTAGCGCATGATGAACTGACTGTCTTCCTTGAAATGGATTACAACAATATATATTTGTATTATGCTAACTTATTTCTTTTTATATTTGTATAATTTACCGATAATTTATTGCTTCAAATTAAAGACAAATACATAAATTGTATCAGAAATATTGCACTGCAAGCTACATACGCTAATCGCAATATGTCAATATATTGGAAATAACAATAATATTTTAATTTAGTGCTAACAAATTTACACGTTGTCACCTTTGATGACAACTGTAGGAATCACACTGTTCATATAAATTAGCATTTCCAGTTTTACTTTTGCCAATCATTGATTCAGCAAACACAATGGCAACATGATACATTTTAAATAATTTCCCACAACATAATATCCGTTATAATGGAACACACGCAAGCATGTTTTCTCTAATATTCGTATATATTCTCATGTTGTGAATGTATATTGTTTATTGTTTCAGAGAGTTACATTAGTATTATGGGGAATGTTTCGGGTGAACATGAATCGAACAATACGTCATAGTATTTTGCTTCATAAAATGATATTACGTGGGTGGGGTAGGAGTGTAAAGGGCGAGAGGTCACTATGAATATGCACAATATGAATCTGTTGTTATTTGGCAATTATGATGTCTGGAGACTACCTTGGACAGAGTAGGTGTATAACTTTACTTTATTATGTATTGCAGCCAAATGTACAGTGTACTGTAGACAAAAGAGGGTAACGTTACGTTATGGTGCATTGCTTTCTGCAGCAATGTTTGTTTTCTAAACAGGATGCTCAATACCTACGAAAACAAAATAAACTATGAAGGAGATACTAATAGAATTAGTATAATTTTATTTCCGGGAAACGATTTATCTTAAATTATTGTATTTAATTTTGCGTTTTTGCAAGTCTGCAAGAATTAGTTTATGTATGATTTAGATATCTTTGCTGATTCATATAGATTTGATTAACTGAAATATAGTAACTATTAAATGCTGCACTTTGAAAGGAAAAATTCTTCAAAGCAAGTGCAAAACTGAAGTTTGCTGAACATCAAACTTCCGATAAAGAAGCGAAGGAAGATTTATAGGTTTCCGTTAATAGTTGAGTTCAAAATACGACCGATTACGACATGTAGGCGAACTATTAAACCGTGCTTACCTTTGCAGATAATTTATGGAATGTTGTTATTTATCTAAGATACAGACCAGACACGACAAAAATGCGTCGATAGCTATGTGCAGATAGACATCGTCATCTGTAAAATGTATGTCATCAGCTTCTGTATGTTCCATTATGTTTTAAGATTCGATGGCAATTATGCCTTAATGCTTCAAATTTTACGCCGATGATGCAAATGAGCAGATGCAACTGTTATATCGTCATAATAAAGATTAGCATGTGATGTTCATTTATCGACAGACAACCAAAGTATGAGGTATACATTATATTATATTTGGCAATTTACCTACACCACCGATTAGGAATAAACACACATTCTGCCTAATATGAGAGTAACACACTAGATAAAAAAATAATAATAAATGAAATATATAAAGTTTACAAACAAGTGATATTTTCTTGAAGTGATGCTTACAAATATATTTTCCAGTTGTTATATATATATATATATATATATATATATATATATATATATTGCGGTTACATACCTAGGTAAAGGCCATTATGAAAGATTGTTTTACAAAGCCCTTGAATACCGAGATCAAAATTGTAATGTAGCTAGATAACAGGTAGATATACTTGGGTAAGTTGAAGCCTTCACCCAATTGCCGAACAAAGTAATATAAGTCATGCAAGGTTGCACATTATGTTTCTGCTAATTTCACACCCTATTGCTTTCCATGACAATCCATTGTTTTCCGATATCTGACAATTCTGGAACACTCATATATTAGGATATGACATACTAGCTCATTGTTTTAATCTTTCCAAGTTTCAAATAATGACAGTTTGAATACGTGCAAACTATTTTGATTTATCTATTCTCCGTAGTAAAAAGATTTAGTCTCTAATCTGACTTCCCGTAAAATATCGGCAGGTCAAGTTCTTACGTTGAAATGATGAGCACAATAGTCAAAGAGGTTATTTATTTGCAAGCACATCATATGACGGTAAATCAGGATTGCTACTAACATGGTATTGGATGTTTTAATTTTCGTTTCATTTGTAAGCATAGTACGCACCCACATTTTCTAAATGAATCATTTCAATATATTCATGTGTTTGGCACATTTGTTTCTGAGTGATATGCGAGAAAATGTGTTCAATATGAATTGTGAGATATGTTTATGTTCCAAATTATGTTTGCAATGGTTGTCATATCCCAACTGCTCATATACCAGTACACATGCTGAATACATATGTTATATACTTCAAAATTAGTTCGCTAAACATTCTTTAGAAATATATTCTTAATATTTGTGATACGATTACATTGTATAAATGTAAAATCGTCTTTTCATATTCTTCGTGACGTTTGGTTCGTTTTATTCGACATCACTATAACAACAGGCTGTCATTATTGCATATCGCTAATACGTGTATCTCTACCAAGTTTAGACTCTCTTGTCAATGTTTTCAAAAGGAACAAAGAAACTATTTGGTATAAAAAAAACGTCTCATTCGTTTGAATTCAACGGCAAATCTACTAGCATAAAATCATATTCTGCATGCAATGAGTGCACTGACTTAAAGCTATTTATAAAAGTGAAATCTTTTGAAATCATCATACCTAGCAAGATATAATGAATATCGCTGTTAATTTTTTGTACGAAAACTTGAGAGAAACTGAAAGCAAACTGAAAGAATGGACTATGTCAAACACTGTGTTATTATGACCAAAATCAGCACTCTAACTCGATGTTGTTGAAATTAATATTTACTTTATCCCAGTGAAAGTTCGTATAACTTGAAAATTATTCACAGTCGTCAAGGATATCGTAATTTTAATCAATAAATCATGAAATTTAACTTTTAAATTTTTTATCTTCTTTTCAAATATGTGTCCGGGCGATTTAGATGCAAAAAGTTGACACTACCTAAATAAGAAATTACGTATACGCAAATGCTCACAAATATGGCTACAACAGGGAAATAAACCTCATTTAAACACATGAACGTAGCAAAATCGATTTGCGTAAGATCTAGGCAGTACAAATACGGAAAATTAGACAATTTATTTCCCAAATGTTATTAATTTGTCACATGCGAGAAAAATTTAAATTCATTTATGCTGAAACTGAGGCTGATATAAAATTGCATCATTTCTTTCACATCGCAGCAAGTTTAGTTTAGATGTGTAAGTTCTTGTTAACACAAACTAAAAGATCTTAACTTCATTAACATTATTTTTTACAAATACTTCAGTAACAACTATTCTACCTTTGATGAACTTCGAATTTCACCAGAGTGAAAATATGTTCTATTTAGTTTATAAAATCCGATGTCTCATGTTTTTTTCTCAGCTATATTCTCTCAAATATCTTTCAATTGCTGCCACTAAAACACTTGTGTGTTCATTGGTACTTTTGAGACGTTTAACATACAGCTGCTCGTATCATCTTTAGAGTACAACGATCAGAGCACAACTCCTCGCTGCGTTGTACTCTACACTGGCTATCCATTTGATCAAGACTCAAACACAAAATGTGTTCTATGTGCTTCGTTTCACTGATACTCCAGTTCAGCTTACCTATCCAGTCTCACCCATGTGTATACGCCAGCAAGAAACTTACGCTCCTTTTCTGAAAATCGTATACTCATCATCCACACTATCAAAACGAAGTCAAATGGACAACGTTTTTTTATCTACCAGGGTCCAGCAACGCGGAATGAATTGCCATTTCAATTAGACACAAAGACACTGTGATCCCTTTCAAGAATGGTTTAAAAATCACCATTTGTCGACTGCAAGAATACACTTAAATACCTAAAAACGTTTCATACCTTAAATATTTTTAGCACCGAATTTGGTTGTTGTTTTCCAATTTCATGGTACTTTTCTGTTGTGTATCCATATCAATATAGATGTTGAAAACGCTTAGTGCTTCTAAAGATTAGGCGCTATACAAATTCCTAATTATTATTATTATTATTATTATTATTATTATTATTATTATTATTATTATTATTATTAATAGAATAAGTGGCAATAAAAAGCAAGCAATAACATCTGTCAGAAGAAAATAAAAAACAACAGCAGGGAAATGAAAAGGTAATTAATTCATGAATTACAAAATATTTAGATTCTACTTTTAAACTAATTCAAATTTCATCTTATGTGTTAGACAGGTCAACATACATGTTTACAAAGTTATTAGGAGCTTTCTTCCTCAGTTCTAAACATATGTACCTTATAAGATCAGCGTATTTTTATTGATTTGGTAATGATTTGGATGCGGTGTTTTCATAAATCACATACATTACAGTAGAAAGGTAACGACACCAAAGCAAGCAAATAGTCTTGATTATACAGGTAATGACCATTCAATCTTTATTGCCTAATTGCGGTTGTTGTCACGTTACATTATAGGTTATACGAGAACTCCCCTTAATTAAAACTGCTTTCTGATTGATTCGACACAGCACAAATATAAGCCATTCATAAGAATACAGTTTTCCGATTAGTTAGACAAATAGCAATGGTAGTAGGTTATACAAGTGCTTGAAAAAAGGAGCATAGATATTAAAAAAATTGTTTCCTAGCACGTGTTCGAAATGACTCGATTCATTCATTTTACCAAAGATGAAGAAATTCGTTCAATTTAATATAGGAGAAGCGTCGATCAAAAACAGTAGAAGCTGATGTTATGAGAAAGCCATATTGAAAACTATATCTTACATTTGTGCATATAAGGAAGTACGATCATACGATTTAACGAATGAAATGAGGACTCTAATTCATTCGTAATATTTTTTTCATTTTACTTACGCAATTGTTTTCGAAAGCTACTTCATCCTAGTTCCCTTATGTCTTATAAATTATGCTAGACAATTCTAATGAAAATTTTCAAAACATAGTACAGTACGGTAAAAAGTCTGACGGTCCATCATGTAACGAAGTTAATGGTACACAACTCCACAGAGAACGCGATGTCGAAAATTTAAAAAAAAAATATATATATATAGTGGGGTTATGCCCCTTTAAACGTTAGGTTGTTCAACTTGTTTTTGCCGATCATGTAAATTATGCAAGTTCTATTTCACCGGATTGCCGTTGTTCGTCCGTTGATATTACGATTACCTACCCAGTCATCCGAAGGTTGGAGGGGCTGGTTCTGTTCTGTGTGTGCGCACGCAGCTGATGATTTTTAGCCTTGCATGGAATGTTCGTTTGCATAAGGGACAGAGGATGAATGGGACATTTCCAGGAGGGTTGATGGCACGTGCGTTTCGATCTATGGAACCTGAAATATATTTTACAGCATGTTTGCGTAGATAGAAAGATACGTGGAAAAACTTGAAGATACTATCTGTACGTTTAATGTGTAGATAGAAAGATACGTGGAAAAAGTTGAAGATAATATCTGTATGTTTAATGTGTGCATAATGTGTGTATTTATCTTAATATCTCGTATTTTAAATGATTCATTATTTCTGTTTTCGTGATGTTCTTGTTGCTTGCTTTACGTTTAGGGAGATCCGATACGATCTGTACCACCACACATGAGCGTATACATCGTACCATCATATTCGCCTTACTCAGCAAGGCCAGATCTTGTAGGTGCCATTTTATTAGTGTAATGCAAGGTATTTGTTTGAAAAGTGTGTAATTTATTCACAAGGACCTCTAAGGTATATCATCATTTAATGTAGATAGTGTTTACAAATCTTTTCTTGCTACCTTCATTATGGAGTTAATAAGGTTATTAGTTCATTATAGCTCTTTTAATTATCGATGTTATTTGTGAACAGAAGTTGTGTACCTTCTGTTGCACTATATTTGTTATTAGTTTCATTCTTTTGTTCTCGTCTTCCTTTTTCTATGTTTAGACATCTATGTATTAAATGATCATTTCATACTACATAATTACCGCGTAGTCTACAGAGCGGAATATGATTTATAACATGTCTCTTGCATGCTGCCTCCCTTTGTGCTACAACTACAAGCGCCCAGTCTATTTTGCACGTGAGAGTCCAAAGGGCAGGTTGACGCTGTTTAATGCTATCGCTTCGAAGACTGTCGAGTGAAGGCAAGCTGTAATCCAACGGACCTCGTGTCTGTAACTGTCAAAGGAGAATCTGCTCACTCTTGTACGACACATTGTGTAGCATTAGCCGCCATTTTCGACTAGAAATACGTGAATCCTGAATCCAGCGGAAGTTGTTCAGGTCCAGTACACGAACAGTGCGCGTGTCTCGTTGACTGTGGGTGTAATTGATCTCAGTGCACCATACATGAAGGGGAACTTTTAAGCTGCGTGTTTGGATGACGTCGTGCTGGAAATGTTGTTTTGTGTTACAGCAACCAAACCCTTAAACCGGCACACCACCGCTGATGAGTGCCTTGGAAACCCTGTCCAAGTGACGTCAGACGAAACCGAGTAGATTGAAGTTACGTCAGCACCGTTCAGTAGAGTATTTGGAGCGGAGTTTAGGAAGCTTCAGTTGGACGTTGCAGCACTGATGCAGCTGCATAAATATGGTGCAGAAAGAAAGGAAAATCGCAAGAAATAATCATAGAACGATATGACGTACCAATGTCAACGATGTATGCGTCCTTAGTTTTTAGCGATGGTTTAGACTATATATCTGAATGCATTTTCGTTGTTGATGAGCTATCAATGTCCACCACTTATGTGGTATTCCCAATGGGGTGCGTCCTTCATGAATTATAGTTTAGACTAGATGTGAGAATCAGTCTTTATAGCCCATGACGTTCTCTCGTCCACGCTCTATGTGATTTTGTCAATAATAATCAAAGTTTGTTGTCAAAAATGTGCGTCCTTAGTTCACTTTGATGTTGAGACTCGAAATGATAATTTTTCCTCGTGGTCCATGATGTAACGATTCCAATCCATTCCATGATTTTGTCAGTTGTGTGCGTCCTTGTTTGTATAGATTGTTCAGACAAGATGTGTAAATACATTCGAGTTGTTCACGACGTACTAATGTTAACAGCCTCTGTGATTTTGTCAATAGCGTGAGTCTCTTATTTATTCTAATTGTTTATACTAGATGAGTAAATATGTTTTCTTTGTTCTTGATTTACGAATGTGATCATTTTTCAATGTTTTCTTAACGTGCAAACTATTTTGGTTAAATGTTTAGGTTAAAGTTTAAAAAAATGTCTTCATGCATATTAACTATTGTGAAACAACGAAATCAATTTCAGGTATAATACCAATAAAGAAAATAAGTTTTAGATTTCATGAATTCTGTGACGGTTTCATATTTAGTAAAATAGGTTAATGTCATACATAACTTGTTCTCGATATTAAGAATTTGTGCACATTTACAATAGAACAATATAAATTTGGATACATGAACATCTTAACAATCCCTCCATTTAACATTACCAGTTGCTATTCATTTAGTGCAGAGAACTGTATTTCTTTCACTCTTACATCGCCAGAACAAGTGTTCCGAGTAGCCGAGTGGTCTAAAGCGCTTTCCGTTACGGATCACTGCCGTCTCACCTCTGTCTGCGTGGGTTCGAGTTTAAGATTCGTCTAATGTAGTTATGTGAGAAAGCTTTCCAGTAGCTTCTCGTGGGTCGGTGGTTCTTTCCGGGTGTTTTACCGGGTTCTTTCTCCACCAATAGTTCTGGCAGCCATGTATAGCCTATCTTGTGCTGAAAAATGGCGTTAAACCCTGAAACAACAACAACAACCAGCCTGGTAATTTTATGTAATGACATATTCAATGTTATCCGGCAACACCATATATTTGAATTGTTTCTGGTTACTTTGTTATAGAGAATAATATCTTTTAACTTTGATGAAATTCTGTTTTGAATATTGGAAAACATGACGAAGGCGCGATAATCATGACTGTTGACTGTTATTGACAAAGGCGCTCATGAACTATAAGCAGAATTGAAATGCATCATTAACTTGAATAATGACACTACAAAAACTGGTTTCAATGCACCAGGTGTATCTAATAAGCTCTCATTGTAACAATAGTGTAGGCAGTAAACTATTTAAGTCACGTTTATCTGGACGTGTTGGGCAGTCTGGTTAAATAGCCGATAGGAGTGTAAATGGTGTGCCCAAGAGACTCTAAAACCAGTGTGTGTGCTAATTTGTAACTTTTATATTTCTATCTTGTGTTGAAAAAGAAGCACGCTAAGGCGGACCAAATACTATCATTTTTAAATGATATTATTATCTTGTGTAGAGGTAGGGAACGCTCAGACGTATATAATAATATCTTACAAATCTCCTTTTCCATCGCACACACGGTACTAATATTCCAAGCAAACATTTTACTTCTTTCCATAATAGCGTAATAAACTATCCTAGCACGCATTGCTGCTTTCTAAAATTATTAAAATGGATTGTCTGTTATTATTGTATGAATCGTATTTCATAATTATTTTATTTCTTTGCTCCTTAATCTTTTGAACTTTTTTTACTTTCCAGGAACTATGGGTTTTCATTATAGCGCAATCCATACTGAAATGTTTACTATCCTTCCTTGTTGAACCTACTATTAAACTTCCATTAGGACAATATGGATATTTCCCATGCTATACTGACCCACAAAACTAGTGTTCTTTATCAACTTGTGACCATGCATAGGAAATCAAATATATATATATATATATATATATATATATATATATATATTACGGTTACTTAAGAAAGTATGGTATAACTCGCGTTTTATGAGTATGTGTGACTGCAATAACAATTAATCCGCAATGAATAGCCGAATGGTAATTTCCCCAATTGATTGTTTTCTCGAGTTTCATGTAGTGTAGTATGTTTTGTTTTATATATTATGTTCGCATTATATTCCAACTTTAACATGTAGATATTTACTTATTACTAATTTCTTAAATAAAGCAGCAGAGAGGGTGAATCAGACATTGTTTCAAACAAAATTAAGGCTTCTATGGCTGAGTACCCTTAGGTGGGAAGTGTATAGGTCAGTCGTAAAGACGTATTTATGTGTTATGGAGAGTGATCGGGACGTGAAAAATCGAGAGAAAAAAATTAAAAAAAAAAAAAATAAGTCTCCATTTGCCAAATGGGGACTTAGTGATTTTGTCCTTGCAAGGGTCTCCGTTGGGTTATAAAAACTCACCCCGTTGATTTGATCAAGTCCGATACGATATCGTGTTCGAGGGTTTTTACGATTTCAACCGAATATTTGATCAAGTCCGATACGATATCGTGTTCGAGGGTCTGCTAAATTTATTGATATAAATCAGTGTGGTATTGACTGAGCGTGACTAAAGAAATTTCTAAATCGATTATGATCCATATCACCGCAGCACCAAGTTTGCCAAATATTTCGTAGCGTATGTGTATCAACTCCGTTAAATACACACAATAAATTGCAGTTATCTCTGATCACTTTTGGAATCTGTGTAGCGTTGAGTGACATATATCACATCAGTGCTTTTATGCCTACCTCTGGAAAAGATCCTAGCTGGGTTTTTTTGTTTATCTAACATTACATCATCGTATTCAACTAAATTGTTGATACTTCCATCGAGGTCTTCTACTGATGGTGCCTCGTCAATATCTGTAATAAATTCAATAATACCCTCGCCGGCAATCTCTGAAGAGTTTTCATTAAAATCTTTTCGCACTTCATAGCATCGTTGATCATCTACGCTAGGGGCAATTAAATACAACTTATCCCATTTCATCCATCTCATTATTAAATTGAGTAACAATTGCGTCTTGCCGGATCCAGATGGCCCGATTATAATCGCGCGGATAGAGTTTGGTAGCGCTGCATGATGCTTAACTGGTTCTCTTGTTTTAGTCGCTGAAAAATCAATTATATTCATATCTCTATACATAAATTATGGGTCTATATTGTGTGAAGTGTAAAACGCGTACTGGCACAGATGACTTGACGACGATTACAACTAAAAATAACCGATCAGCGCTTTCTGGTAAATGCGTACAATGTAGTACAAAGAAATTTAGATTTGTGTCTATGGGATCTGCAGGAAATGCTAGCATTTTCTGATGATTTAAAAAAAAACGAGGAGGTGATATCGCAGCCAAGTTAGCAAAACTCCCTGGAACACCGTGGGCAAAGTATCCAGGAGAAAAACACCTTCCAGGATATAGCTACTGTGGCCCCGGAACACGATTAGATATCAGACTTGATGATCAAAACCAACCTCGACGTGGTGAAGAACCAATAAATGATATTGATAGGGCGTGTCACGCACATGATGTTGCTTATAAAAGCAGCAATTTACAACACAGGCATCTCGCAGATGTGAAATTAATTCATGCATTAAATGCTATTCCTGATAAATCCTTCAAAGAAAAATTAGCTTCATGGTTAATAAAATCGGCTATGAAAAGCAAATTGATGTTAGGTGCTGGTAATTAATAACAACATGGAATCTATTTACTATTCTCCAAAAGGATACTGGCGGGGTAAAGCAGCAATCAATAAACTCGCTAGTGCTGCAAAAGGGAAAAAAAATACAGCTGCTAATTGGTTATCCAAACAGGCGATATGGCAAATTTATCTACCACCGCCTAAACAAATTAATTACTCGCATTTTGATGTGACTGTCCCTAATGAAGTTCATCAAGCTGATTTATTATTTTTACCTCATGACAACGGTTACAAATATGCGTTAACTGTAGTTGATATTGCAAGTCGATATAAAGAATCAGAACCGTTAAAAACAAAATCAGCAACTGAAGTGGCTTCTGCATTTGAAAGGATTTATCGAAAGGGTCCTCTGCGTTGGCCAAATCTATTACAAGTTGATCCTGGCAAGGAATTTCAGGGTGCAGTGTTATTAACAATGAAACATCATAATGTCACCATCAGTAAAGGACATACTGCACTACATCGCGATCAGGCAATTGTAGAACGGTTTAATAGGACGATTGCTGAGCGGTTATTTGGATATCAATACGCAAAAGAATTCATACAAGAAAAAAGATCCCGTGAATGGGTTAAATATTACCAGCTGTGATTACCGCACTGAATAATGAGATTACTAGAACAATCAACATGAAACCTAACGACGCGATTAAAAAGAAGTCTATACCTAAAATGGAAATTCAAAGAGATTCTAGCGTTTCCCAACCAATTCTTGGTAGTAATGTCACTGTTAGGTATTTATACGAGCCAGGAGAGCTCGAAGGTGGCACAAAAAGGGCTACTGATCCTATTTGGAGTGTTACTGCACACAAGATATCTAGTATAACACGATCTACTGGTAGACCTCCAGTCTATAGACTGGATTCAACTGCCCCTCAACGAGGATTTACTCCACAACAACTGCAAGTGATACCCGAGGATACTCAATTACCACCGCGGGGTCTTGACTAGCACCTCTTCGTCTGTTGCACTCAAGACAAGTCAGCATCACATTATCGTTGGTATGACCAATACTGCTATTTTTTCTATCTGACCAACACCAATTCATCACACAATTGCAACTCGCGCAGTTATTATTCTGTTGCTGTTTCAACGTCATTATTAATTCAGCATCGATGTCAAATTCTCGTTTATTTTTTTTATCCTGCTGTTTATAACCAGAAAGTTTTTTTCTGATTATGTCCTCGATGATATCATCGGCGCTGACAGTATCACTTATTGCATTGTCATTAGGATTTTCAAGGACAATTTTTCGAAGCTGATTTATTTTTCGTACTCTGGATACTGCGAGATAGACTAAATTTGACCATTCGATGCGATTATCTACCATCCAAACAATTGTATCCGATATAGTTAATCCCTGTGAAGAATGCATTGTTGCTGCGTATCCTAGCGTCCACGGGGATTTATTAGCACGCAATGCATCTTCAACGACGCTGATATCAACCAGCACAATATCATTTAATACGAGAATTTGTTTTTCACGCTGTCCTGGAATATCAACTTCAATGTTCTGTTTTCGTGTATACGATGGCCTATAACATAACGGTACTGGAAGTGTTGCAAATTTTTTTTTATGCGTTTCAAATAACTTCATCTGAAGTGTGTCTCTGACTATTTTTCTACTTGCAATTATCAAATCATTTGGCTCCATGTTTCCCAAAAATCATTCATTGGAGTTTCTGAAATTATTTCACGCGCTATTTCACATTGGATTCTATCCGGTTGTAATCTAATTAGTTTCTTAAATTCTCGTAATTCATTATCAAGTGATCTATAATCAGTGGTAATGTCTTCATAGTAGTCTACAAAACCCTTTAGCCATTCATGTGGGGATGCACCGACAAATGGTGGTGGATGGCCGTGATCACCGCACATGACGACTTTTGTGTTTTTGTTTAACAACCATTCAAGAAATGTTTGTAATACATCTAATGACACTGTGCGTATTTCATCCCAAATTATGATTTCAAGAATAAATTTTTCGCCCATACGCTCAGGAGTCCATTTATCTCCTTTCCATCGAAAAAAACTGTGATAAGTACAGGCAGTTACCCCTCGTTGTATCATTTCTCTTGCAAGTCTGTGGGTTGGTGTTAGCACAATCATGTTGGACGTGGAAACGCTAGCGTTTCTACGGAATAATTCAATTGCAAGAGTAGTCTTTCCTGACCCACCACAACCGTTTAAATAAACTGTTTTATATCTACAGATTGGATCAGATACCGGTGGTGCATTAGAAAATTCTGAGTGAATCTCTTTGAGATTACGATAATTATTTTCAGTCGTAACATCTGCTGATTGAATATAATCATGAAGCATTTCTCGCTTGATTCTCCATGACCCCCAATTCTTGTCCCCCTCACTTTGTGAGGCACTTGTCAAGGAATTTATGAATTCAGCTATTTTGCTATTTATGTAAAATGAATCAGTGGCAACTCTAACTGTGGTGTTAGGAAATTTATTGATCATCGAAAACAGATTAATAGAAGCATAACCGAGCATAGAAGCTCTCAAATGTGTATACTGCGGATTGTATCCATCAGTGTAGGTAACAATTGTACCCAATTTGGTTCCATCGGACATAAATGCGTCTTTACGATTGACATATATTCCCTTATTTGTTAAATCCGCGATTACAAAATCGTATTCAGCGTTATCTATAATCAACCGTGAAGAATATCTTGTATTGTCGTATTTACCACCCTGGGTAAATTTACCGATTATTCTTCTACTGAGATCTTTTGCTTCGTTGTTTCTGATTTCAAATAATTGTTTGGACCAATCCATGATTTGTTGTTCATTAAAATCTGGAAACAGTTTTCGCTGTTCGCTAATTTTTTTTTCTAGATCGGGTTGTGGTAACCAGACTGATTTCTGTGCTCGATAGGATATAATCGCTTCACTGACAATTAACGATTGTAACATCCCACAATCAATCATATATCTCAATAGCACTATTGACATCCAGTGTTTTTCAGACATGTGTTTACCAATCCAAAGATAACTACACGGATGAAGTCCTTCAGCCAATTCAAATGATACTACACAAGCGAATCCGGTTAAATCAAAATCAGGCAGTGGTCCATTAATCGCAACACGGGCCATTTCGTGTGTGGGGTGTCCAAATCGTTTGAAATATTTCTCGCATTCTCCATACCCGAGAAAACTCCCTGGATAACACGCAATCATATCAACGGAAATAACGGTTTCAGTGTCGTATTTTGTATTCCATAACCCTCCATGGCTGTATTCAAGACAGCTCAATCTGCCATCTGATAAAGCTCACTTCTCGTTGGTTTCCACGCGTTTTTCTTCCTAGCAAAATGTGCTGCAACCGAGGGAAGTGTAAAACAATTTGTTAATAATTGATCGTTGTCTCCCCCCCCCCCAGAATTCTCTGGGGAAAACTCACTAGCTAGTTGTTTCATTTGATTATGCAGCTCTTCAGTACGGTACAATTCTCCGTTGGGTCTTACAAACTGATCAAATCTACATTCATCGTCAGAAGCACTATGAAATAGCCAATTGACACAGGGTCTTCTTTACTCAAATTGTAAATAGCATCAAATAATTTCTGCTCGGTAAAACACTCTTCGGTTCCAAACAGGATTACGGGGATATATTTTACAGTTCTATCCCGTGGGAATATTTGTACTGCAGATGACCACGCGTGTTCGTTATGATCAATAATTTGGATTGGCGCTCCTTGTGATTGATATTTCGATTCGTATAATACTTCTCCGGTTATTGTCATTACTGATATTGGAAATCTCAATGATGTTTCTAATTTGATTATATCCTGAATTGTTGCCCCATTCTGTTTCACCGTTAATTCCCATTCGGTTATTTTTTTTGTCTTAGATCAGTCAGTTTATTTCCCCGGGATGCATTTGTGAAGTATTCTATTATTCGTGTTGCTACACAATTGAGTTGCAAAGAATATTTCATCGGGGCTAGTTTTGCAATATCAGGATTTTCATTTAACGGATATACCCGGTAAACAACTGCTGTTACAGGATAAGATCTTTCGTAGTATGGTTTGTCAATTCCAGTCAAAATTCCTGGTTTGGAATCTTGATTCACAGTGACAGTTTTTTTATCCTTGAGAATGGGTTCGTATTTATCCCTAATGATCCAATTTCCAGTGTCGTCAAGGATAAGGAATTTTATTCTGAAAAAATACCTTTTCTGCGAAAGATGTGAGATTATCACTGCTGCTTTTTCATCATTCATGGTAGCGTCAACACGGCCATCAATTCGAAATGTTGACCAACAATGAGATGCTCCATCACGCTTGAATTCATTAAAACAGTCTCTGATTTTACTAATCATGGTTCTATGAAGAATTTTATTCTTTGGTGTATCAGAAACTCTATCAAGATTGAATTGAGCATTTTTCCAAGGCGTAATTTCCGATAATCTCTCGAACTCCTTCATATCAGAGATTATATCAGGATTAATTTTCAATAATCTCTCAAACTTCTTCACTAGACGTTTTATTGGTTTATCGAGATTAAATCTAGGATTAATTTTCGATAATCTCTCGAACTCCTTCATATCAGAGATTCTATCGGGATTAATTTTCAATAATCTCTCAAACTTCTTCACTAGACGTTTTTTTGGTTTATCGAGATTAAATCTAGGATTAATTTTCAATAATCTCTTAAACTCCTTCATGTTACCGTCTACTAGACGTTTTTTTTTGGTTTATCGTTACCGTTTACTAGACGTTTTTTTGGTTTATCGAGATTAAATCTAGGATTAATTTTCAATAATCTCTTAAACTCCTTCATGTTACCGTCTACTAGACGTTTTTTTGGTTTATCGTTACCGTTTACTAGACTTTTTTTGGTTTATCGAGATTAAATCTAGGATTAATTTTCAATAATCTCTTAAACTCCTTCATGTTACCGTCTAGTAGACGTTTTTTTGGTTTATCGAGATTAAATCTAGGATTAATTTTCAATAATCTCTTAAACTCCTTATCAGGATTGAATTGAGCATTTTTCCAATTTTCGATAATCTCTCCAACTTCTTCATACTATAATTAAAACAAGTATTTAAATGAAAGATTTATATATAATGAATCACTGCAAATGGCTTATGATTGGATCAGTGACATCGTGTAACAAATCATGCAGAAATGAATTCTGTGGGTATCATATGCAAAGTTTTCGACGTGGAAGCCTTGGTCCGTTACCCTGCATACGATGTGGGGTTGGGGTCAGGGGGAAATCACAATTATGTCTGAATTGTGGTGGTAAACGATACAGGGAGTTGAAGCGTTATTATGACAATAGAGTTAAAAACTCCATCAAAAATGGAAAATCATATGAATTTTCAATCAAAAATTCTGACCCTGACCTTGACTCTGTCAAGGATAAAATCATAAGAACTCCTCAAGACTACATCGAAAGATTCTCCAAAGATGTAATCATTAGACCAAACAATGAATTAGACAAATAGTATTAGTATACGAATGAACCAAGAATTCAGACCACATTCCCTGATTACAAATTATGAAGCATCTAGTGATGGTATCGTAAGAAACCGTAGACTGAAAAAACCAGTTGGGTGGGATAATGGTATGGGGTATTTGATGTTTGGCGCTGGAAAGAAGAGATATCTCAATCATCGTTTCGTGTATGAATGTTTCCGTGGATTGATCAAAGATGATTTTGTTATTGATCACAAGGATTCCAATCCAAAGAACAATTTTTTTTATCAAATCTGCAAGCTATCACACAAAGTGAGAATACCAAACGAGGAAAGACTGGGAAATACTCGAAAAAAGCGAAAACAGTAAAATCTTTGAATGCAACAACTAACGAAGAAAAAATATTTCAGTCTATGAATAGCGCCGGTAGGTATTTCAATATTTGTCCATCTTCTGTTCAATTCGTTGCCGAGGGAATAACAAAGACGGCGATTTAAAAAAATCGCGGACAAAAAATTCATTTTATTTATGTCTAAGTCATTCATATTTTTCATTTAGAAATATAGAATTGTTATAGAATATGAATTCTGAAAAAATGAATAGCATTATTTTAAAATTGAAAAGTCAGGATATCAAACTATCAGATGGGTTAAATCCTGATCAAATCATGTCTGATTTTCAGGATATAGAATACAGAGTTAACAACAACAAGTATATGCTGCCCAAGAAATATGCACTCATCAAAAGAATTCAGAATTCTATTCGGGTCTCTCTTTCATTTTCCAGTGACGTAAGTGTGTTTGTCCCGTTATATACTATCGTAGAGGGAATACGAAAAGAATTGGGTAGCGAATACGAATCGAAAAAGGATATCAATTCTAAAGTTAGAAACCTACGAGCGTTAATTCAAGAAAATGAACGATTTTGACCGTGACCGACCCTCAAAGAGATTTTGTCGTTTTCTGATTGTGACCGACCCTCAGCGAGATTTTGTCATTTTTTTAGCATTTTTTGATTGAAAATGTCGAAATCAATGAATAAAAAATCGATAGGCCGTTAATGGATGGTTTAGTCGATATGATGATTCCGATTGATCAAAAATAGAATGAGGGAAGTGCCTAATTTCTTTTAAAAATATTAATTTAGGCACTTCCCTCATCAATGATAACGCCCTTAAAACAACAAAATAACGCTTCCATGATCGTGTTAAAAATCATCCGACGTGTCTGACATGTAACAAAAGATGAAGGAAGTCAGAGTATTATTATTTTTATATACAATTATGTGACTTTCCTCATCAATGATAACGCCCTTAAAACAACAAAATAACGCTTCCATGATCGTGTTAAAAATCATCCGACGTGTCAAATTAACTGAAAAGTGTTTTCGTCTGTTAGGTCAGGTTCGGGAAAATTGTTTTACAATTGAAAAATTGTTTTACAATTGAAATCTACGATTTATAATAATGGTTAATGAAGCATTAATGACCCGATTGGCTCGTGAAAGACTAGATGCAATCAAGAGATTTATACCAATTCGAGACTATGTAAGGAATAAACTGCAACAACGACAGAGTTTACAAACGGATTTTGCTGTGGGATCTGAAGAATTGTTTAAACCAGTAACCACAGCAACGAAACAGATAGTGTCAACAATCTCTGAACAAGGAAAAAAACAAGAAGAGTCTTTTCTTCCTGTGTTGGAAAAAATAGCAAAAAGAACTAAACAAACAAAAAAATCATTAAAAACACTTCCTCAGGATATATCAACCGCTTCAGAACAGCAATAACTAGTTAGTGGACTAAGTGGACTACCTAAATCAATTATATTTACCGATAGCGCTAAAAAACGAATTCTCAACGAGGATATAGACAATTTAGGTGAATTTGCTGCTAACAGCTATGATTCACAAGAAAATTTTTTCACGGACAATTATACGGATTATAGAATGTCACATAATGAATGGGCTGATATATTGTATGAAATAAATACTGGGAGTTTAGATAGGAGGATGAAGGAATACAGAGACTTCAAGAAAAAATTTGAACTCCAAATAAGACAGCCATACGATGAGAAGAAATTTCAGGGGAGTGGTCTAGTTGGGAAAAATCCTACGGATTTTCACGCTAGCATTGGAAACTCAAAGAGTTTCTGTCCTGGTAGTGTTCTCAGTGATATATCACGATTAGAAGTTCTTGTAGGAGGGTTCCGAGCTGGAAATAACTCTCCAGAAATAATTAATGAAGCATCTGATATCTGTAGACGGTTATTTCAAGGCGGTATCATGGATATCAGCACATATCGAGATTTCATTGGCGAGTTAGTGGAGGATTATCACAGTGACTAAATTCAAATTGAAAAATTGTTTTACAATTGAAAAATTGTTTTACAATTGAAATCTACGATTTATAATAATGATCATACACTACAATCATGATAAACCAATCCCCGTCTATGTAGTTAATTCACGGTTTCCAATTTATAGAGCATACTATGGTGATGGTTTAGGTAATACAATTGCAGGGTTATTTTCAAGAATGGCCCCAAAAGTGATGCCGTTAGCTAAACAATTATCAATGAAAGTAATTGATGTTATTCGTGATAAGGGTATCAGTGCTGTTGGAGATCTTGCCGGAAAAGCGTTTTCAGCCGAGAAGAATAAAATAACATCATTGGTGCGACGACGAAAGAAACCGTTACCGTCTACAGCGGAAATGCCTGCAAGTGTTAGTAAAATTATAAATAACGCAGTAGATGAAAAACTAGCGTCGTTGATAACCCCGACCAAAGCAATATTGCAAATATGATAGCAGGAAGTGGCTTTAAAAAACTACGTCGATGAAATCCTACGGATTTTCACGCTAGCGTTTTTCACGATGAAAATCGTTTACGATTTCACGATTTAGACTCTGATAAATAGAATAAAATGTTCAAAAAATCACATGATCCAGCATTTGATATAGACGCCCCAGTTGGCAAGGATGATTCTGTACGCGATTATCAATATTACGCCTATCATGCAATAGACTCAAATAGTCGATCAAGAATTGAACTTCAAGTCCATGATACCAGTAAATACTTTCTACCCGCTGAAGCGTTTATTGAAGTAGAAGGACAAATTGTAACAGCTGCTGATACTCCTGCTGTACCAGCACCGTATCCAGCTGGTACTCAAGTCGGTTTTGTCATGGCGCTATTTGAGAGTGCAAGATACCTCATCGATGGAAAAGAAATTGAGTCAATAGATCGTGATGTTGATGTGGCTACAACAATAATCGGGTTAGCGAGATATTCCGATGATTATACAAGATCAGCAGAACCTTCTATGATGTTTGCAAAAGATGTTAAAAATACCGCTGGAGGAAATCAATTTGTTGTAAGACGACCAAAGAATAATGCTGGTACCGCTAATATTGATGCCGAGGATATGATTATAAACAACGATGTTAATTTCAATCTAGGAGCTGCAACACGTATTTCAATGTTGGGAGGAGCGCGTAAATCATTTTCATGCGCGATTCCACTGCATCACATATTAGGATTCTGTAGAAACGTCCGAAAAGTTATCTACGGGGCGAAGCATACAGTAGCGCTTGTACGAAAAAGTGATGATAATGACGTAATTTGGAGGATTCCAGCAGACAATGCAAATCCCAATGCTGATGCTGGTAAAGTTATTTTAACAAAAATATCATTGTGGATGCCAGTATTGACTCCAGCAATTACCGCAGAAGAACGATTACTATCATTTATGGACCAAGGAGGAAAGTCGTTGTTGAGTTGGTTATCAGTGACCACGGATGTTAAACAATCAAATATTAACGGGTTATTCACGTGGAATCTAGCATCAAAACAAGGCATTGCTGCTCCACGTCATATATTTATTGCGTTACAGGATAACAGACGAGTTGGCGATCAACGTTTCAGTCATATGATATTTGATCCATTAGGTGTTAAAGACGTCTTACTGAGAATAAACGGCCAGCAGGAACCATCTGAAGATGTACAACTTGATTACGGTCAAAATCATATTGCACGCATGTATCATAGATTGTTGTCATTTATGGCACGTGATCAAAATGTTGATACTGGTCTACAAATATCACAATTGGATTTTAAGAGTTTATATCCGATCTATTACTTTTCGCTGGAACATCTTGATTTAACAAGACAGTCTGTCGTTGATATACTATTTAGAGCTAATGTGAGCCGTGGTGCTATTGCTAATTATAGAGCAGTTGCTGTCATTCTTAGTGATAAATCAATGATACTTGAAGGTGTTGGAGGAAGAATGAGAGTGGTAGATGCGCCAGTAGAAAATCTATGATTGAAAATCCTTCGGATTTTTCCAAAAACATGTAATTGAAATCTAAATGATTTTCTCGATTTAGAATTAATCTGTTATTGTATAATGTCGTATAGTAATATCAATGTGTCGTTGACACCTGGTCAATTAAAAAAATTGCAATCCAAATCAGCTAAGCAATGTGGAACCACAATAACACTGAAACCCAATCAAATGAATGGTGGGGCAAATAAATTGTCACTGACAACTCGTCAAGTAAAACATTTCAATGATGCACTTGTAGCAAAAAAAGGTGTCCAGATTACTATTTCTGCGGCTGCTATCAAACATATGATAAAATCAGGCGGTATATTCCCGTTGTTTGCTGCGATTCCAGGATTAATTTCAGCAGCAGCCCCAGCAGTTGCAAAAGCAGTCGCATTGGGGGCAGTTGGAAGTCTTGGTGCAAAAGCGGCACAAAGCATTGCTGAATCATATGAACCGAAGAAGGGACGAGGGTATAAAAAAAGGGAAAGGGTCTAAGACTACTAGTAACCCCGTATTCGTGGTACAGCGGAAAAGGCCTGAGACTAGGACCGGTTTATTAACTCGGGAACCGATGGTTCCAATATCCAATTTTGATTTAATTGATGCTGCTAAAAAACTCGCGATTAAAAATTTTAGAGGTGTTTTTATGAAGGATCAGTTGCAGACACAACCAAACAGTGTTGAAACCGGTATCATTAATCTCGATAACAGCACCGGACCTGGAACTCACTGGGTTGCATACGCTATTGATCCACGTGGGATTGTCTATTTTGATTTATATGGATTAGCCCCGCCAAAAGAGTTTATGCGTTATATAAAAACGTTTCCAATGAAGACTTGGTATTCTACGCTACCAACACAAACGATGATTGATCCACCAATATGTGGCAGCGAAGTATTAAATGTTCTCGATGCTATTTCTAACTCTTTGGGTAACCCAAGGGGAAAACCACCACATGTTGTCGTAAATGAATACACCAGTAGTCGCTGGCGAAAATCATAGATTTTAGAGAGAGAGTTTTACAATAACATGATTGATATTTGGGGAAGACCTCTGAAACCCAAACCCGATGACACAGCAACCGGTGATATAAAAAAAAAATCGATGATGAAATAGCTGAGACGTTGAATTTAGAAAGTGTTGATCCTAGTGAAATAGTTGTATTTCAAGATCGTCAGGGTAAATTGAAAACTGGTAATATTTCTCTGAATGATATTTTGGTTAAACAACGAAACGCAATCGAGGATACTATCGCGTTATTTTCCGATCAGGGTAAACTCAAACCGGGTGTACTCTTCTCGACTATTACAGATAGATTCACTGAATACGATAAGGAATTTGACGATCATTTGAAAAATTATAATAATTTTCGTAGAAATGTCGTTCATAAGTTCTTTGGGTCTCCGATTGTAGTTACACCATCTATCGCTGAAATTTAAACGTTTATTGACGATCAAAAAATCATTAATGACCTCACTGATAAATTTTTTACAACAACAACATCCGAAAACGTGTCAACTACATATTCGGAAATAATCAACAAACTTAATGAAATCGCTGAAATTAAAAAATCTATCGAGGATAGTAAAACAACAGTTGATGCCGTCAAAGATGATTTTCCAAAAATAGTCGAACGACTCGATAAAGTGAAAATTCCACATGCCGTGGAAAGAATCAAAAATATTGTGTATGTGGTGGCCCGTGGAACTTTCGATTGGGTTAAAGACATCGTAAACCCTCTTCATCAGAATTTTCCCATTGGTGACATTTACGGCGATTCGATCTATCGGTTTACAACAATATCTGACGAAAATTTTAATATAACGTGTCATGGTTTTGATGACACCGTTTTGGCAACAGGTACCAATGTGGTAACATTTAAAACTCATCCACATGGTGTATACTTCCTGATGAACGCCGTCGATAGTAACACCGTTAGAAAAAAAGTAAATTGGGTGATAGAATATTTGTAACAATTCTTGCGATGATTAATTCAACGATGGATATTTAAAATAACGATGACATCAACGATTTCATCATCACAATATCGCTATGATACAGTCAAAGAATTTTCAATGAAACTCAAAACACTCGCTGAGGAGTATGCAATGAAAATAAAAAATATCGCAGGAGAATTACAGTCATTGACGTTACAGTGTACTCAGTATCTGGTGTAATGGCCGGAGCTGGTATTATACTGTCTTCAGTGACAATGATAGCTCCGATTGCTGTTCCAATTTTTATATCCGCGGTGGCTTCAATCGCTGGTATATTAACCGGGATCACAAAAAATATCATCATGCAGCCAGAGTAAACTGCAAGACTATGTGATTAAATTTCATGTTGTATCAACCGCATACTCGCAATTATCCTCATTGATATCGTCATCGCTCGATGATACAATTATATCAGATAGTGAGTTCTCAGCGATGGTCAGTATTTATGATTCCACGATGTCAAAATTAGAAATACAACAACAGTATAATAACAATGACAACACCGATGGAATAGGAAAACACAAACCCGAAAACCAGCATGATCTCAATAACCTCAACGATATCAGATAGTGAGATCTCAGTGATGGTACGTGTCTATGATTCTGCGATATCAAAATTAGAAATACATCATGAGTATAATAACAATGACAACACCGATGGAATTACTTCAACAAATAGTGGAGAACACGAACCCAGTACAAACAAGCATGATATCAATAACCTCAACGAATCCAGAATTCAGTGTGAATTTCCCTATCCCAGTCCCCGTGAAGGAGATAGCGCTAGTTAAACTACGAATGTATCACAGTTGGCCTAATATCAGATCAAAATCATTTGGTGGTCAACAACCCAATAATTCCTTGGTATTTGCAAATAAGAATAAACCAGACGGTACCCCAGACTGGAACGTTGTTTCAATACCAACAGGGTCATACCAAATTGAACAAATCAATAATGAATTCGCGCGTAGAATAAAATCGATTACTGGAAAAGAATCAAAAATCGCTATAACAGTTCATGAACCGACACAATCGTCTGCCATTGAAAGAAGCACAGAAGGATACGTCGTAGATATCTATCAGAGTTCTATTAGAACCGTACTAGGATGGCCTGAATTACCACCCGGGGGAGAAACCGTTAAATTACCACCTGAACCACAAAAAACTGATTATATCACCGACAGGATAAAATCTGATAATCCAATAAAGAGTTATAGCGACTATGACAAACCGACATTTTTCGCAATCGGTATAATACATCCAAGTGGAGACGAATTTCATAGACCTAACTTCAATGTTGCCGTAAATTTCACAGCAATGAATAATGATTTTTCACTGTTGTTAATATCCCTTAAATCCGGTTCTCTCACCCGAGATGAATTTATCAGCGTCGTAGAAACATGCAATAAAATTATCGACGATATGGAAACATTTAATTTGAAAATTATTCAAGAGGTATTAGATGATAATAATCCCATATCGAGAACAACATTTGCAGCAAACTATAAAATCCCCGTCAAAGATATTCCAGTATTTAAACTACCAGGATATAATGTTCCAGAACTAAAAAAACTTCTCAATGATGCCATCGATATTGGTTTTAAAATAATTCATGATGCGTGGAAAAAAACATCATCACCGGAAATAAAAATCCTCAAACATAATAATGACCCAGACGGTGGCGGCAGGCATATAGCCCCGTTCAACGTGAATATAACCTCGGTGATTGCGCTCAATTTAGTATGTGATGTTATCGAAGGAAGCTATCAAATAAATCTCGAACGATCAAATCAAGCTCAGCAAGGATATATTTTGTATTCATTTGCACCAATAGCCCCTCCAGGATTTTTAATCATTGAGTCTCCGGTGAATCCAGTCTATATGCGATGTCATAATGATTCATTAACCAGAATTAATTTCAAACTCACTGACCAGTCCAATAATCTGATTGATTTACAAGGCGAAGTTTTACAAATTAGTCTGTTTGTGAAATAGTAAAGACCCTCGAACACGATATCGTATCGGACTTGATCAAATCAACGGGGTGAGTTTTTATAACCCAACGGAGACCCTTGCAAGGACAAAATCACTAAGTCCCCATTTGGCAAATGGAGACTTATTATTTTTTTTTTTAAAATTTTTTTCTCTCGATTTTTTATGTCCCGATCACTCTCCATAACACATAAATACGTCTTTACGACTGACCTATACCCTTCCCACCTAAGGGTATTCAGCCATAGAAGCCTTAACTTTGCTTGAAACCATGTCTGATTCACCCTCTCTGCTGCTAATAATTATTGAATTCAGTCATATTCCTTTACCATAAGACAAGGAAACTTCGAATCTAGTTTTATCCATGACGTTCTATGTGTCATATCCAATCGTTATTTTTTGCTTTTTAGTGTGTGATTTGGATTTTTAACGGAAGTTTTACAACTGTCTTCAGTCATATCGTTACGATGTCTGCAGAATGACAGTTTATAGTGATGTCTATGTACTGGGGAATCATGCCACTGACACGTAGTGTCATGTTCCACCCAGTCACATGATCATGACAGGAAATACTACCCTCGTTATTGTGAGCGCTAATCGAAGCAGCTGCTACTACAAGTATTACAAGTATTTGATGCGCACCCATGACCTACCGCATTAGGAGCGGCGTTGACCTACCTCATTAGGAGCGGACTCTATTTTGACCTCGACCAACGGAGTGGTCTAACCGTGTTGCAGTAAATAGCAAAATAGCGTAGTGTAAAGCATATGCATTAAAATTAGGAATGGACGTAAAAGAAAGATTACTTGCTGTATGCAGATATATGCCTAGGTGCAGTTGAAAAAGATAAAGTCTAAATTTTACTAATTAATACTAACTAGTGTGCCCGAAAAAAGAATATCATCGCTGAATATCTGACAGTTTTACGAGGGACTAAGTAGCACGTAGACAACTCCGTAACAGCAATAGTCGCACACAGGTTCTTATAAACTTGCATTATGTCCCTTTAAAAGGTTGGCTATCTGGTGTTTTAGCAATGTGATTTTCCCGATTTTGTGTACTTTGCTTGGTTGAGAAAGTAATATCTTCTTAAACGACGTATGAAATATTCACATATCACATGGAAAAAACAATACGCAATTTTGGTGGTTTCTGTTTTATGTTCCGCATATTAAAATCCGTAGTATTGATTGTGATTGTCATTAAGGTTAAAAAGTTAGCGTTTGTATGTACTCTATTAAAATACGTACTTGGTTACTGGAATACTAATATGCACGTATGGGGGCCCCGAGTGGCCGAGTGGTCTAAAGCGCTGTCCGTTACGGACCACTGCCATCGCACCTCTATCTGCGTGTGTTTGAGTCCAAGATTCGGCAAATGTAGTTATGTGAGAAAGCTTGCCAGTAGCTTCTCGTGGGTCGGTGGTTCTTTCTGGGGTTTGTCCGGGTTCTTCCTCCACCATTAATACTGGCCGCCATGTATAGCCTATATTGTGCTGAAACAATGGCGTTAAACCATAAAATAAAAAATAAATATGCACGTATGTATATATTATGACAGATACAAATTCTTAACATACGTATATTATAAAGATCCACTGCCTCTTTAGCACAGTGAGTAATGGTTTCCAAATTTACTTTCTTTTTGAATCACATCAATGACAGATGTTTTTAAAATATTTAAATAATTAGACTAGTTACCGATAATTCCTCGCTGGCTTATTTATCTCCAAATCTTGATTCATCTACATTGATTATTGATTTACGCCTCTACAGTTGTAATATCTACATCAAGCTGAATTATTGATAATCGTTCCGTTGAACTTGAGCACGAGAAAAGTCCACATTAAAGCGTTTATCAATTTGGAAAACACTGGACATAAGAACACGATGAGACAAAAAAAAAACATAGGAACTAATGAATATAATTATGTTTGGCTGGAATGACGATCCATGTATCGTAGGGGAATGGAAGTTATATGGGAAATAAACTATTGGTCCGATTTCGGTATTGTCGAGCATAGATGATCACGACCAAGATAGGCATTTTCGTGAGCAGCAGAGAGGGCGAACCTCAAATTTGCCTGAAAAGCGTAGAATCGTAAAAAAAGCGTCGAATCGTTAAAAAAGCATCGAATCGTAAAAAAAGCGTCGACAAACAACGCTTCCTCGTCTACGCCAGCGTTGTTGTCATTCACCCTCTCTGCTGCTATGGGTTAATAATTTTTTTACGAGTTCAACCGAATATTTGATCGAGTTTTTAGGACTTCACAAACAGACTAATCGCTAACACCTCCTCTTGTAGATCAATTAGATTATTAGATTGGTCTGTGAGTTTGAAATTAATTCTGGTTAATGAATCATTATGACACCGCATATAGACTGGATTAACCGGAGTCTCAATTATTAAAAATCCTGGAGGAGCTGTTGGTGCAAATGAATAAAGAATATATCCTTGCTGAGCTTGATTTGATCGTTCGAGATTAATTTGATAGCTTCCTTCGATAACATCGCATACTAAATTGAGCGCAATCACTGAGGATATATTCACGTTGAACGGAGCGATATGCCTGCCGCCACCATCTGGATCATTATTATGTTTGAGGATTTTTATTTCCTGTGATGCTGTTTTTTTCCATGCATCATGAATTATTTTAATAGAAGTCTATAAAATACGTAGGTGGTTACTAGCATACTAATATGTACCTATGTATTTATTATAACAGATACAAATTCTTAACATACGTATATTATAAAGATCCATTGCCTCTTTAGCACAATGAGTAATGGTTTCAAAATGTACTTTCTTCTTGAATCACATCAATGACAGATGTTTTTAAAATATTTAAATAATTAGACTAGTGACCGATAATTCCTCGCTGGCCTATTTATCTCCAAATCTTGATTCATCTACATTGATTATTGATTTACGCCTCTACAGTTGTAATGTCCACATCAAGCTGAATTATTGATAATCGTTCCGTTGAACTTCAGCACGAGAAAAGTCCACATTAAAGGGTTTATGAATTTGGAAAACACTGGACATAAGAACATGATGCGACAAAACAAAACCCCACAGGAACTAATGAATATAATTATGTTTGGCTGGAATGACGATCCATGTATCGTAGGGGAATGGAAGTTATATGGGAAATAAACTATTGGTCCGATTTCGGTATCGTCGGGAGCATATATGATCACGACCAAGATAGGCATTTTCGTGATCCTAGCCGATTTCCTTCAAACGGATCATAGACCCCATCTACAAGACGTGTAACGATGAGGACATCGACCGTTACTTAGATTGTCCTTGCGATGATACGGCGATGCCTCACGATTTATCGGGATTCGATGAACATTTTTTTTAGATACTATACGAAACAAACTACGGAATGTTCTAAAGTCACTTTGAACGGAGACAAAATCTGTTTCATGTAAATAGGACAAGTGCATTTCGAAGGTTAAATGAGTTACTTGGTAATGGCTTTGACCTATTCGACTATCAGGAAGAAATGTTACAGTAGTATCGTTCCAACTTGTACATTTTAAGGGTCGCCTTGGAAATGTTCGATAATTAGTCATGAAACACGGAGAGATCAGTTATTTGAAAGATGCCTGCAACATTGCCAAAGCGTGTTTCAAAGTGTACAGCCAAAATTTCAAGCCCCCAAACAACCTGGCTGTCATAAGCCCTCAAACGACAAACTTTGTTAAAGGTCAGTACTCAGTCAAAGCCCTATGCTTGCTACATTACTTGTGCGACAAGGGAGACAAATCGATTCATCATGCCCGAAACGGAGGAGGCTAAAACACCATCGGAACGTATTCGGCAGATGGCTGGGACGTAGCAAAGCATCAGATCGTGTACGAGTTCAAGGGGTGCTTATTCGAAGGATGTCCCCTTTGCTACCCTCAACCCTGACACCAAAAATAAGTGTTTACAACGGATCACGGAAGACTTGTACGAGACCACATGTCAGCGGCTATTGAAGTAAGAACATCAAGGACACATAATTGTGGACATGTAGGAACACGAGTACCACAACCGTTTCAAAACCGATCTCGAGTTTAAACTCATCGTGGAAAGTTACAAGTTGTTTCACCTACTGAGTCCGCGACACAATTTCGCGAAAAACTGATGAATGTCACCTGTTTGCTGTACCAAGCCGACGAAGAGAAAAAAGAAGAATTCAAATACTTGGACGTTTGTGTGCAAATATCGATACTTTCCCGATGGGCACCCGCAATTGTGACCAAACGCATCGACGTGGACAACATCCGACAATACCATGATTTTATCAAGTGTAGAGTCCTGCCACACACGGATTTGTAACATTCCGGTTAACCTCATCATTGCCAAGGTAAATGGATGTCTGCACACCCACGCTGAACGCGCCTTGACGGAAGCGTAGGTTAGTGTGGCATTGTTTAAAGCTCTTGACATGTGGTAACAACTGTTAATAGTGTAAGAAATTTACCACTTTCCCAATGTCACAGAATTAGGCGAAAATTGAACTGATTTTTGTTCTTCTTGAATTGCAAACGAAACTCACCATTTTCTTGATTTCGTCGTACACGCATTACCTGGGGTGATTAAGTGGCGTGTAACGATTTGCATGTGCCAATTTGTAATTTACATGAAATCCGAAATACTCGTTTTACGTGGTGCACGGCAAGATCGATGTGATTTATGTTCACCTGTTGAGAGTATATAAGGCGAAGTATTTCTCATAATTATTTACGGGAACCAAAATATCTAATCGAAGGATAGATAACCTCGTCTTGCAATCTCCAGCCAAAGGGGTGAGTGTTAAATTTACATTTCGTTTTATTGTGAATTTTATTCAGATTATCATTTCGTATAATGATGCTTTATTGCAATGAACGTGGAATATTTGGAATTACTAGTCACTATTAGGCTTTAAATGCAATATCGTAATCTACGGCTTAGATTATTTTTGAGACAACTATTATTAGTCTGGTTTTGTTTATTATAGCTGATTCCGGAGATCTAATAACATCGTTGATTCTGGAGATCTAATAACATCGTTGATTCCGGAGATCTAATAACATCGTTGATTCCGTAGATCTGATAACATCTGACAATAGCTGTCACCGTCTGATTCCGTCGTTGATACCGTAGAAGTACATCACTGATAGCGCATCTAATAACATCGTTGATACCGTCTCTGATACCGTAGCTGCTAACGTAGTTGTTACAATGTTTCTGATACCGTAGCTGCTAATAACATCGTTGATACCGTAGCTGCTAATAACATCGTTGATACCGTAGCTGCTAATAACATCGTTGATACCGTAGCTGTTAACACATCTGATACCATCTTTTGATAAACGTCTTTGATATCGTCTGATTTGTTGTGGAACATCTCTGTATAAATATCTGAATGTGATTGTGGCGTTAATTTGTGCAAACGGAATTGAAGTATCTGTCTGTGTGTCGAACTGTCTGTTCGTCAACATCTGTGTAACGTGTAAATATCCGGAAAGCTAGAAGTCCGAGTGTAGGAGCTGTCTTAGAGTTGTAAAACGTCCAGGTCGACATCTAGGGGAGTGAGGAACCGTTGGTTCTGGTAGATGTTGTATGCTGTCTGAACGTATAACTGTGGTGGATCCGTGAAGGGTAACGTCCGATAATAGTATTGGTCAACCCTCGGTTTTCGGGGAAACTGGGAGACGATTCAACTGTTGCTGAATCGTGCGGTTATACAGGGGAGACACATAGGTGTATTGAAATTGTAATATAATTTAATACATTGTTGTATTTGCATGCTTATGTCAGATCGCAATAATATTTCAAGTGATCACATAGATATCAATAAAAGATAGCAACTTGATTGAATACAAGTATATGATCGTGCTAGTTATCGCAATCCATCGTGCGATAGATAGTTTGTCGTTTGTGTTTATTTTTTTTCGTAAATCATACTTGCATTTATTTAACTTTCGTAAAGGATCCTTGGATCTGTGTATAATCCAAGAGATCCCTTTACATCTGAGATTCCTTTTGTATTAATATTTAATTTGTTCATGTATTGTGAATGGTTGTGAGTGTAATTGTGGGTTGAGTGCATGAATTATTGTGTTGTTACATCTGTATTTTTTTCATTTATAATTTATTACATAAATTTATATTTTCTTTCACAAATTGTGTTTGTATTGTTCATTTAATCCACCCTCCTCTCGGTAACAATTCTGTTACAATGGTGTCAGAAGTGGGATCGTTGGATTAAGTGAACTGTCAATCATTTTTGTGAAGGTATACATTTAATGTTTATATTTGAGCTTGACCTTCTGTTAAGATAATACTCTAGTTGGAGTTTATTTTTGTTTAGTTTACCTAGGTCCGTGTGTCCAGTATAAACGTGTTTAAAGTATTGGTTTGGTTATATATCTATATTCATATTACAATTGTCATGTCATCCCTTAAGGACTTGGTTGCCTTAGGCAAAGAATTTGGATATGAAGGTGAAAGCCTAAGGAAATTTATTCAAGAAGAACAAGCCCGGGAAAGGGAAGAAAGGGCAAGGGCAAGGGAATTAGAAAGAGAATCCGAAGATAGGAAATGGGCCTTCGAAAGGGAAAAGATAGAATTTGAGAGGGAAAAGATAGAATTAGAGAAGCAGGCCGAAAAGGATAGGATAGGATGGGAAATGGAAGCGGAGCAAAAGCGAATAGAGTTAGATGAAAAAGCAAAGCAACGGGATCATGAGCGTAAGGTAGAATTAGCGACATCTGGAAGAGAACACGATTCTGCCTTTAGCAAATTAAGGGGCCCCAAATTACCTCCCTTTGACGATGAAAAAGATAACATGGATAGTTATCTTCATCGATTTGAGCGGTATGCCGAAAACCAGAAGTGGAGTCAAAATGACTGGGCGCTGCATCTGAGTGCTTTATTAAAAGGTAAAGCACTGGATGTATACTCCCGACTTCCTAGGGACGATGTGTTTAAGTACGACGTCCTAAAGGAAGCACTTCTCAAAAGGTACGAGCTCACTGAACAGGGTTTTCGGAAAAAGTTCAGGTATAGCAAGCCCGATAAGGGAGAAACCTTTGGTCAGTTCACCGTCAGAATTGCGAACTATTTTGAGCGGTGGATTGAATGCAGCAAAGCGGTGAAAACGTTTGAAGGGTTGACTGATTTCTTGCTCAGAGATCAATTATTTAATACAGTTGGGCGAGAATTAGATCAATTTCTGAAGGAGAAAGTCTTCACAAACGTAAAAGATATGGCTAAGCAAGCCGATTTATTTGCCGAAGCTCATGGGGGGACCCAGAACGTGGTTTTAAAAGATTTTAAGTCTGGAAACCAGTCTGTAAGACCTATGCCTAGGGAGCCTGTAAAATCAGCTGAGGTAAAATGGTCAGTTAGGAATCCAGTTTTTCAGCGTGTGCAATGTTTCTTGTGTAATGCATTGGGTCATGTTCAAAAAGACTGTCCTAAAAGAAAGGCACTTATACATAAGGTAGCAGTGGCTATACAAAGTAAAGGTATAACTGATAACATCGTACAGGTAGAACCTTGTATTCATTCGCTTGGCACGTGTTTATTTCCTGAAGCGCGTGTACCAACCGCGAGAGGGTTTGTCAACGGTCGAGAAGTCGTGGTATTGCGTGACACTGGTTGTACGGGCGTAGTGATCAAACGTAGTCTCGTGCAGGATAACCAAATGCTCGGGTGGGAATCCCCATGTATGTTACTTGATCAGACGATGGGTCGCATTCCCGTAGCAAGGATCACAGTACAAACACCTTTCTTAACGGGAATTGTTGATGCCCTTTGTATGGACAATCCTATTTACGATCTGACGATCGGTAATGTTGAAGGTTCCCGTCTTCCAACCATGGCCGATTTTAAAATACCTTTGGCCCAGGCAGTCGAAACGCGAGCGCAAACACTGCGAGAGAAAACCGCGTTTCGTAAATTAATAGTCCCTGAATCGATCTCAGGAATTTCCCGCGATGATTTCAAACAAGAGCAAGAACGTGATGAATCCATCAGAACAATTGTTGAGAAAATCACGTCCGGTGCGATTAAACATTGCAAGCGTGGGGGTAGCTCTAGATTCGTACGCAAGAACGGATTAATTCATAGGGAGTTTAGCGCTCGGGAGGGTAAGAAGTATTGGCAAGTGGTCGTACCCCAGAGATATAGATCTCAAGTACTTAGGGTGGCGCATGAGTCAAGCATGGCAGGACACCTAGGTAAGGCTAAGACCACTAGCAGGGTAGTCGCTGAATTCTACTGGCCCGGTGTTAATGGCGATGTCACACGGTTCTGTAGGTCGTGCGACGTATGTCAGAAAACCGTTTGTAAGGGAAGGGTCACAAGGGTGCCCTTAGGACAAATGCCATTAATAGATACACCGTTTAAAAGAGTGGCAGTAGATATTGTAGGACCAATACATCCGGTTACCGAAAGAAAGAATCGGTACATACTTACTCTGGTTGATTACGCAACCAGATACCCCGAAGCCGTAGCGTTACCAACTATTGAAACGGAAAGGGTAGCTGAAGCATTAGTTGATATCTTCAGTAGGGTAGGGGTGCCAGAGGAAATCCTCACTGATTGTGGTGCCCAATTCACCTCTGACCTCATGGGTGAAATAAGTAGACTGTTATCCATCAAACAGCTAAACACTACCCCATACCATCCGATGTGCAATGGACTGGTAGAGAAGTTTAATGGTACCCTGAAAAGCATGCTGAGAAAGATGTGCGCGGAACGTCCGCAAGACTGGGACCGTTATTTAAACGCTGTTCTGTTCGCGTACTGTGAAGTACCGCAGGAAAGTTTAGGGTTCTCACCCTTTGAACTGTTGTATGGTAGAACAGTTCGAGGCCCGATGCGGATACTACGCGAACTATGGACTGGTGATGTCGCGAACGAGGAAATAAAAACAACTTACCAGTACGTTTTAGATCTAAGAAACAAACTTGAGAGTACATGCCAGATGGCACGTGACGAATTGATTAAATCGGGGCGCAGATATGCCAAGTATTACAACCGCAGAGCGCGTAATAGGAAATTTCTTGTGGGAGATCAGGTGCTATTGCTTCTTCCAACGAGTTCGAATAAGTTATTAGTCCAGTGGAAAGGTCCATATGAAGTTAAAGAAGTAAAAGGTGACATGGACTATAAAATTGACATGGACGGTAATGTAAAGACATTCCATGCAAACATGCTCAAGTTATACATCAAGAGACAGAGCGACAATTTCAATAAGGGGAGTTGAAAATATAAGCGCAGACTACTTGAGTAGGGCATGATGGGAAATTTGTATGAATTTGCCCAGTAATAAAATCCAGTTTGTAGTATAACCAGTGTAAATGTTGTAAGATATCATCAGTTGTTATTTTTCTTCTATTCTGTGTTAGTTTTAAAAATGTGTACATATTTATTCTTAGGGGGGAGGTATTGTCACAGAATTAGGCTAAAAATTGAACTGATTTTTGTTCTTCTTGAATTGCAAACGAAACTCACCATTTTCTTGATTTCGTCGTACACGCATTACCTGGGGTGATTAAGTGGCGTGTAACGATTTGCATGTGCCAATTTGTAATTTACATGAAATCCGAAATACTCGTTTTACGTGGTGCACGGCAAGATCGATGTGATTTATGTTCACCTGTTGAGAGTATATAAGGCGAAGTATTTCTCATAATTATTTACGGGAACCAAAATATCTAATCGAAGGATAGATAACCTCGTCTTGCAATCTCCAGCCAAAGGGGTGAGTGTTAAATTTACATTTCGTTTTATTGTGAATTTTATTCAGATTATCATTTCGTATAATGATGCTTTATTGCAATGAACGTGGAATATTTGGAATTACTAGTCACTATTAGGCTTTAAATGCAATATCGTAATCTACGGCTTAGATTATTTTTGAGACAACTATTATTAGTCTGGTTTTGTTTATTATAGCTGATTCCGGAGATCTAATAACATCGTTGATTCCGGAGATCCAATAACATCGTTGATTCCGGAGATCTAATAACATCGTTGATTCCGTAGATCTGATAACATCTGACAATAGCTGTCACCGTCTGATTCCGTCGTTGATACCGTAGAAGTACATCACTGATAGCGCATCTAATAACATCGTTGATACCGTCTCTGATACCGTAGCAGCTAACGTAGTTGTTACAATGTTTCTGATACCGTAGCTGCTAATAACATCGTTGATACCGTAGCTGCTAATAACATCGTTGATACCGTAGCTGCTAATAACATCGTTGATACCGTAGCTGTTAACACATCTGATACCATCTTTTGATAAACGTCTTTGATATCGTCTGATTTGTTGTGGAACATCTCTGTATAAATATCTGAATGTGATTGTGCCGTTAATTTGTGCAAACGGAATTGAAGTATCTGTCTGTGTGTCGAACTGTCTGTTCGTCAACATCTGTGTAACGTGTAAATATCCGGAAAGCTAGAAGTCCGAGTGTAGGAGCTGTCTTAGATTTGTAAAACGTCCGGGTCGACATCTAGGGGAGTGAGGAACCGTTGGTTCTGGTAGATGTTGTATGCTGTCTGAACGTATAACTGTGGTGGATCCGTGAAGGGTAACGTCCGATAATAGTATTGGTCAACCCTCGGTTTTCGGGGAAACTGGGAGACGATTCAACTGTTGCTGAATCGTGCGGTTATACAGGGGAGACACATAGGTGTATTGAAATTGTAATATAATTTAATACATTGTTGTATTTGCATGCTTATGTCAGATCGCAATAATATTTCAAGTGATCACATAGATATCAATAAAAGATAGCAACTTGATTGAATACAAGTATATGATCGTGCTAGTTATCGCAATCCATCGTGCGATAGATAGTTTGTCGTTTGTGTTTATTTTTTTTCGTAAATCATACTTGCATTTATTTAACTTTCGTAAAGGATCCTTGGATCTGTGTATAATCCAAGAGATCCCTTTATGTGGGTTGAGTGCATGAATTATTGTGTTGTTACATCTGTATTTTTTTCATTTATAGTTTATTACATAAATTTATATTTTCTTTCACAAATTGTGTTTGTATTGTTCATTTAATCCACCCTCCTCTCGGTAACAATTCTGTTACACCCAAGACACAATAATATCACGAGGGCGACAAGACACAGAAAGGTACTTTCTTAGACTACCTGGATCCCATTTTGAAACTAAAACGAAAAGCCAATGGCTACCCTTCCTGGTGACATACTCCCGAAAACCAAAACAAATTCAAAGAGAAATACTGGGATCTGGAATGAATCGCTTTAGACCACATGGTGAAACCCGAACGGAGGTGATCTTGTGCCAAAGTGATGTAAAAAACGGATTATATAACAAAACCATCTCACAACTAGCCGATGATTCATGACAAAACTAAATACACAATACACGTGGGCGTCCTTCATGAAGACTTGATTTCAGTCATTTACGCTGAAGAACTGGAGTAGGTAGTAACCGACCAGTTTGAGAACGTAATCATTGCAGCTTAGGTAAAAGCGCATGCTCACTTAAAACTTCGTGAAGCTTTAGAATTGTTAGGAGATCATGTCTGGTACTTGAACAAAGTATTTGCATCTACATCGATGGCCTGGCTCAACGTCACCGGGCGGGGGAGGGGGGGGGGGAGGCTCCCGACTGGCAGAGTAGTGCACAACGCTCTCCGTTACAGATCACTGCCATCACATCTCTGTCTGCATGGGTTTGAATCTGACATTCAACCAATGTGAGTATATGAGAAAGATTGCCAGAAGCTTGTCGTGGATAGGTGGTTCTTTCCGTGGTTGTTCTGGGTTCTTTCACCACCATTATTACTGTCCGCCATGTATAGAATATCGTGTGCTGAAAATGGCTTGAAACCCTACAACAACACCACCAACAACATCAACGTCACCCTCAACTCTTAGGAGACCTTGTAGGTGCTTGTTCGGACGAGCACCTCAATGACAAGATTCTGTGCCGGTCATATAATTACGATTACGAATACCGAGACTAATAAGGAGATGTACACACCGAGAGTAAAGTGAAATCATGAACTCTTAATTATCGCACCAGTCGAGTGGTGAACTTTGACGTGCTAAAGGAAGCCGTGTAGACTGACAGGATGAAAACTTTAAAGTGACCACATACGAATCAAATGATTGTAATTTAACAACACACCAAATCGTCAGTCGATCCTTTAAAAAGTCTACAAAATCGTGTACCACCTGAGTGTTTGGCTTCCTAAACACTTCAAATTACCATACCATCATTTTGATATTGGTCAGCATGTTGGAAGGGACAACGTCCAAGACCGATAATTCTTTGTATCTACCAATGACAATCTAGAAGGTGAATCCTTTCAAGCAGCATATATCGAGCGCAAGACTCAAGTCCAACGCGACACTCAGGTTTGATGCAATTGCCAAACGATCACATCAACAATGCACTACCACATTTTATTTGTTTCTGATCTAACGCCGTAACAAACAATGTGCAACCGATGCAACTTCCAGACCAAAAGTCTTTACCTTATGGACATGCTGATATCACCATGTATACAAATGTGACGACAGGCTACAACGACACTTCATTGCGATGACAAGCGATAAAAAATATGAATCACTCTATGCAGATGAATAAACAGTAAACGCAAACAGCATTGAGATAATTCACCACCACACCGTCACAGCAATCTGCGTCCAAGAACGGAAAGCATTCAGTAGACCTAAAGATTAGATTTTCATTGTCACGATACATTCCCAGCTTTGTTAAATTCCTATAGGCCCCTTAGTGACTGAACATCTTTTTGACTGTTATTCCCATTGACCCTAAACTACCCCAAGGTTTTTCCTCATGTTAAATTTACCGTCAACCCTAAACAGTCCCACGACCTGTTTGAATGCGATTTCAATTGACAAAAAAGTATCCATTATCTATTCTTACTAATAAGGGGCCCCGAGTAGCCATGTGGTCTAAATTTCTTTCCATTAAGGATCATTGCCATGTAACATCTGTCTACGTGGGTTGGAGTCTCAGATTAGGCCAATATGGTTATGTGCGAAAGCTTGCCAGTAGCGTCTTGTGGGTCGGTGGTTCTTTCTAGGGGATTTCCCAGGTTCTACCTAAAACATTAATAGTTGCCGCCATGCATAGCCTATCATGTGCTGAAATATGGCGTTAAACTCTACAACAACACCAACATACTACTAACATGTTCGTATTGTTTGCTTAACTTGTCTCAGAATGATGCAAATAAATATGGAAGCTTTACATTTTGACATGAATTCAACGTCTAATGCGTGCCATAAAGTCACAGCTTTGATATAACAGCATTCATTTTAAATAGTCAAAATAATTTTAATTTCATATTTTAGGAAGTAAATATGTTATAGTTAGAAAAATCAAACATTTCAAATGTCACAACGTGATTAATTTAATAAAACTTAAATACAATAAATATAATGAATCATTATCAATAATGTGATATTTGTTTTTAATATTCATACCTAAATAGCTTCTGGTAATAACATTGTAGAATCTAAATTGTACATAGATATCATAGCAATGTGGTTATATCCGACTACACCTACATGTATTCGCTCGCCACAAAGGCGATTGATTTTAATTTATTCCAATTCGGTGTTTAACTTATGATTTAATATTCATTTCAATGAGAGAAGCCATGTTCATAAACTAGTGCCCTATTTTCTATATATAGCTATAAATATAAATATCCCTTTGTGCGTTAGTCTGGAAGTCTGTAGTCAGGTTCAATACATAGTGTTGTTTGTTGGGTAACGACAGATACTTTAGTTCAGATTTCGTGTGAAGACATTTTCAAGTCGATACCAGTGAAAGTATGCCAAACGTAAGTACACATAGTGTCATGTACATTACAAATTTGTAGTAATAGTTACGTCTTTTTAGAGTCATGGTTTCATTCAATGATAAACTTAAACTGGAACGCTTGCAACGAATTGTAATCGTAATATGAAAATGGTACTGGTATGAATCTATATCTAACACAAATTTCACATAAACATGGCGGTTAATGCAAGCAGTAACAGCAAAGACTTTTAACGGATTGTTTATCTATTTCAGAATAAAGAACTCGTGTTTTATGAATATTTGTGATTGCAAAAACAATAAATCCGCTAGGATTGGCCGCATATTAATTCTCTCAAAAGTCTTTTTTCATATCAGTAGTATTAATTCACCCAAGATTATATGCTGTCCATTACAACATGGAAAGAGACGAATTTTAAAAGCTAATGAATTCAGTGAAGAAATAATAGTGATACAAATACCCATCAGTGAAGAAATAATAGTGATACAAATACCCAATGAAGCGTTAAGGATCTACCTGTATGTGTAGATCCGCAAGGATTAACAGCATGTTAATTCTCCCAAAAGCCTTATTTCATAGCTGTAATCAACGTTCCCTCTAAGCGAATGGTAAATGTGTTCGCTGCACTGCGCAAGCATTACGGAGACGAGCAAAATTTAACGTTGGATTGAGCAAAAATTGACAATTCAGCTGCGCGGGGATGCCTGAGCAGCGCACGCGCGCAGCTTAGAGGGAACGTTGGCTGTAATATACATTCACCCAACTAAATATGCTATCTATTACAAAATGAAAGCAGACGAATTTTAGAGGCAAATTAATTCAGTGAATAAATACTTGTGATAAAGACCCACTGAAGCGTGTGAGATCTACCAGTATATCTATGAATCACAGAAATGAATTGATTGTTTTCTTGAGTTTCATGCAATGTAGTAAGTTGGGAATTTGTTTTCTATACTATTTTCGCATTATAATTTAACTTTATCATGTAGATAATTACGTATTCCTACTTCCTTATAAGATTTATTGAATTCAGTTTTACATACTCCTTTACCGTAAGACAAGGAAGTGTAGAATCTAATTTTATGCATTGCGTTCAATGTATCATATCCAATCGTCATGCGTTGAGATGATTGGTGTCATGTATATGTAGTTGTAATACATAATAGTACATGATTACCTACATCTAGTACACCTAATATTCAATACATAATAGGTTCTAAAAATAGTCAGAACTGTAAGTAATCCAGTTAACATTAAATAATTGGCGTTGTCCAGGAATGAGTGCTAATTTGGAAGAGAAGAGTTTACGTTCAAAGTATAACCATTGTAACGAGGTGCTTGAAAAGTCTACATATACTATGTCTACTAATGGTCACGGTTGCCTTATAGCTTACGTTAAAGCGTCCGAAGCAATGGTATATTACACAATACAATGGGGTGATTAATTAATACGAAATATTGATATAAATTATAGACCGATAATGTCATGTTTATATACGCTTTTGGTTCTTTTTTTATTAAAAGTACCTCTGCGCATAATTATTTACGTTCTTCAGTAATTTATATTGTCCTTCTTAGCTACAACATAAGCTATATAATATGAGATTTGGAGCACTAGGTTTGTAAGAAATCACGGATATATGAAGCGTATAATACTGTCCTTATGTTTTACAGGTAGTATAATGGCCTGCTAGCAGTCTACAATCCTACCTACTAAAAGCCGCACTGTTGACACATTGTCTAATTCTAACGATCAAATTTGCATTATATGTTAAGCTATTATTATAATTTTCCCGAGTGAAAACTGCTTTCTCAATGATATATTACACAATACGATATCGTTTGGCCTACCGACTTATTCAGTTTAATGATGAAACTCCAACTGGAGCTGTAAATAAATGCTACACGTGAGATTCCTTAGCTTTATCGCAGCATACCTGTTCCGAACTGAAATTAACATAATCTCAAAGTAATACCCACCGGATGTACGGCCTTGAGAAGCAGCGGCTCTATTTTTAGCCAAGCAAACCGGGATCTTACAAAATGTATGTATGTATGTATGTATGTATGTATGTATGTATGTATGTATGTATGTATGTATGTATGTATGTATGTATGTATGTATGTATGTATGTATGTATATGTATGTATGTATGTATGTATGCATGCATGCATGCATGCATGCATGCATGTATGTATGTAGGTGTGTGTGTGTGTGTGTGTGTGTGTGTAAGTGTACACATTGGTGTTATCTAGTATCAAAAATCGCTTCAAGGCAATCTTCAAGTGCGACCATTTGCAATATTGGATTGAACATGACTCAGCTAACTGTGAAATCCAGATGGAATTTGCACGGTTCGTTTGTCCGTAATAGTATACAAACCGTCCGTTGAAAGGGCATTTCGCTGGAAGCGCGGACAAGAAGGTCATTCCCCCCACCCACCCGGCGTCCAAACGCCTTGCTCGATCAACATTTTTAAGATACCAGTAGATTGGGCTTGAAGTGACGCGTGTAAATATAATTTCTGTTTGTCGTTAGTCTTGTCAAGTGCGACCATGTGCCATATTGGATTAAACATGACTCAACTAGCAGTGAAATCCGGATGGACTTTGCACGGTTCGTTTGTCCGTAATAGTATACAAACCGTCCGTTGAATGGGCATTTCGCTGGAAGCGCGGACAAGAGGGTCATTCACCCCTCCCCCACCCGGCGTCCAAACGCCTTGCTTGATCAGCATTTTTAAGATACCAGTAGATTGGGCTTGAAGTGACGCGTGTAAATATAATTTCTGTTTGTCGTTTGTCTTGTCAAGTGCGACCATTTGCTATATTAGATTGAACATGACTCAGCTAGCAGTGAAATCCGGATGGAATTTTCACGGTTCGTTTGTCCGTAATAGTATAAAAACCGTCCTTTGAAAGGGCATTTCGCTGGAAGCGCGGAAAAAAGGGTCATTCCCCCCCACCCACCCGGCGTCCAAACGCCTTGCTTGATCAGCATTTTTAAGATACCAGTAGATTGGGCTTGAAGTGACTCGTGTAAATATAATTTCTGTTTGTCGTTTGTCTTGTCAAGTGCGACCATGTGCCATATTGGATTGAACATGACTCAGCTAGCAGTGAAATCCGGATGGAATTTGCACGGTTCGTTTGTCCGTAATAGTATACAAACCGTCCGTTGAATGGGCATTTCGCTGGAAGCGCGGACAAGAGGGTCATTCACCCCTCCCCCCACCCGGCGTCCAAACGCCTTGCTTGATCAGCATGTTTAAGATACCAGTAGATTGGGCTTGAAGTGACGCGTGTAAATATAATTTCTGTTATGTCGTTTGTCTTGTCCGTTCGTCTATAATCTTATGAAAACCAATTTTATGAACCACCCTCCAATGATAAACTAAAAATGTGCATTCTTTTCTTTTCTCTCCCGGACGGCTGGACCTATTGTCAAGTGCCAAAATATCGGGCTTAATGAGACACGTAGGTCAGTGTCAATCCTTCGTTTGTGCGCTCCAGAAAATCACTTTCATCCACCCTGGATCATACAAATGTGAAAATTGCTTAAATGGATTTGTCTCACAAACTATTGCAGCCACTTTGAAGTGGGATATACCGACAGATAGGTCTCAACAAGCCAAGTCTAACGGTGTTATGGGTGTTGAATTCTCGTGTTGGTTCGTCGGTGCGATGAAGAAATATAATATTTTAATATCCATGTCGAAAGTGGACAAGGGATTTATTTGAGTTTTCTCATAAACCCTTGACTTTATGGTGACATGCCATACATCGGCAGATTGGCATCAAGGAGACAGGTCTGTCAGTGAGAACCCCACGAAAATCGACCTGTCTATTCGTTCGTGCGATTTAAAGAATGGATGGTCATGTTCATGTCGGTAGTAGTTAATGGGGATACTCTAGCGACAATGGGAAAATCCTATGTAAAACAGCTTGGGAACATCTAGCGACAAGGGGAATTTAACATGGTGGGACTATCTAGCGACAAGGGAAATTGAACATGGTGGGACTATCTAGCGACAAGGGAAATTGAACATGGTGGGACTATCTAGCGTCAAGGGAAATTGAACATGGTGGGACTATCTAGTGTCAAGGGGAATTGAACAGAGTGGGACTATATAGCGTCAAGGGAAATATAACATGGGAAATAAAACAAGGAAAAAAAGGGGTGGCAATGAAAGCTACTATCTTTTCGAGACTTATGAGTGGCCCTGAAAAGGGCCTTTGGATACTTCTTCTTCTTTTATTTTCTGCCATTGTTCCACCACCTTTTGATTTTACCAATAATTCCCTTCTTCTTCTTTTCGTCGGGAATCCAGTCAGGATGCCCCATAGCTCTAAACTTCTCTTGTATCTTTATCCAATTGTTATTTAATTTTTCAAAGTCCTCTTTCTTTTTTTGGTTTTCATTGTCCTTTCTTTCCTTTCTCTCCTTACTCCAGTTATCTTTTATCTTCTTCACTTCTTCTAATAGTTCCTTTCTCATCAGTTCTTCAGCTTTCTTGAGCGGGTCCAAACCCTTTTGGACATGGGGGTACTCTTTCAAGATATTATCCAAAAAACACTTGACGTTTTCGACAATATCTATTACTTGCTTCAATGTCCCCACTCTAACATAGGGTGGATTAATGCAGCCTCGTAACTTTTTGGCTTCTTCTTCTAGCATTCCTCCTAAGAGCTCCCTGGCTATTTTCAGTCTTTTTGCAAAGTCCAAACTCTTCGCAATCTTCCATTTATGATGTAGTTTTTCCACTTCATATTCCCCGTCTAATATCCAGAAATAGCTGTGTCTTAAATTGTTGAATAAACTTGATGCTTTTGCCATCTTCTATGGTTATTCCGTGGAATGGTTCTAATGTCAGTCACTTTGAGTATATATATCTTAAGCACGGACGTGAAAGTAAACACCCCTACATTCACTTGTCATATTAGATACTATTCACAAATCCTATTATATACTATCCAAAATCACACCCTATACTAACCACACACACGGGGAAGCAGCCAAAACACACCCTATCATATACTATCCAAAATCACACCCTATACTAACCACACACACGGGGAAGCAGCCAAAACACACCCTATCATATACTATCCAAAATCACACCCTATACTAACCACACACACGGGGAAGCAGCCAAAAACAAACCATACTATATACTATCCAAAACACACCCTATACTAACCACACACACACACACACACACACACACACACACACACACACACACACACACACACACACACACACACACACACACACACACACACACGGGGAAGCAGCCAAAAACAAATCCTACTATATACTATCCAAAATCACACCCTATACTAACCACACACACGGGGAAGCAGCCAAAACACACCCTATCATATACTATCCAAAATCACACCATATACCATCTAAACAGAGTCAGTGTTTATAATCACACTACTCCTCTCTCACACCCATTGGCAATTGACATAGTATTTCTTTTCTTGTTATTTGGGTAGCCCTGAGAAGGGCTATTTTTAAAACTTCAAATTGCACCTGGCTAATGCTGGCATCTCCCAGGTCTAGCCCCACACACACATCTCCTACTCCAATCATTCTCCCAATTCACCCTTGTGATTGGGAGTGCAGAGGGAGAATGAGTGGCTTCACTATCCCAATCTTCTGTTTGAGGGATAGTGAAAGTCTCTTCATTTCTGCCTCTATTCCGCAACCGTGGATGAGTCTGTGGTTGTTGCGTCTGAGGCAGTGGGGGCTGAACCTGTAGTGGACGAACTGGTTCTGGTGGTGAAGGTGTCCTCACCATGGGTTTGACTTCACTAGTCTGTCTCATCATGCGGTGAGGTAAGATGGGACTTTTCTTCTCCTCCTCTTCTTTCTTTTTTCTTTCCTCCTCTTCTTTTTCAATTTTGGCCTGCTCTGCTATGACCTCCATAGCCAGTTCGTCCAGGAGACGCCTAGCATTCTCCAGATGCATTTGAAGCTCTCTTAACTTTTGAACTCTGCTCATCTTCTTTGATTCACCAACGATGGGTAGCCAGACTGATGAGTGCTTCTTTATATATAGTTCAAGCGCGGACGTGATGGAAAACACCCCCTAGATCCAAAAATCTTACAGTATCCCTATCATTACCAAAACACGCGGACGTGATGGAAAACACCCCTAGATCCAAAAAACTTACATTATTCCTATCATTAGCAAAAAAACAAAACAAGCTGACTTTTTAAAATAAAACACTCTCTTTTATACTTGTCTCCTATTAATTATACATTGAACAAGTTATTTTGAAAAAATACGTTGTGCTTATAGACGCACTTCATAACAAAAGTAAAATGAGACAGTGATTATAGACTCACTTCTAATTTTTTTCTAACTTCCTCACATACCATAAGCAAATTGAATAATTAATTCTTTTCGAGAATATTTGGGTAGCCCTGAAAAGGGCTGTTTTTTTGTGTTTGTGTGTACGAGGAAGGATGACAATCTTTTATCGTCTAAGATTGCGTCCTCGTTTGGCTACACGATAGGGTCTGCTTCTTCGGAAAGAGAAAGAGAACTCTTTCGTGTCCACACGACAGTCGACAAAACTTCTGTCTGGCTCCTGCTGCTGTTGCTGATGCTGCTGATGCTGTTCTCTCTGCTCTCTCTGCTGCTTTTGAAGTCGATACTTCTCAGTCCATTCTTCTTTCTCTTTTTGAATTTCCTCTCTGAAGAGTTCTTCTATGAGGTCTTCCGTTACTTGTAGCATTCTTACATTCTCAATCTCTTCAGGCTTTGGCATCAGATTGTGTCTGATACGATGCAGAGTGACATAAGCTTCGTTCAGCTTAGCTAGTCTTGAGCACATCTTCGTAGGAGGATGAGTCAAACAATGGATGGCCAGACTGGAGACTACCCCTGCTTTATATGGTTCAAGCGCGGACGTGATGGAAAACACCCCTCTGCGGTTTAGGGTTTTGAAACGTTTAGATAGTTTGATGTGAGGGATAGAAAGAAAAGTCAAAGAGCATTTATATGAATACAAATGTAAAACAAACGACAGACGCATTGGTTTTCAAAACACAACATTTTTATTCAAATAACAAACATTATTTCAAAGAACAAACATTATTTCAAAGAACAAACATTATTTCAAAGAAAAAACATTTTTTTTCTTCCATAACACCAATACATTATCTTTGACATGGTTGACAACGTTGTGAATTAAATTGAGATTTCCACTGTTGGAAATCATTGGTCGATTGATGTACACTACGTTTCCTAGCTAAAGACAACAGATAACCATAATGGTCACAAAACCATCGATCTACTTTGTCATCGTTTCGAGACGAATGACGATCAAAATAAGTCACTAAATGTTCTAAAGAATATCCAAGACTGCGATGATGTAGATAATAGATACAATATTGTCCACACACCATAGAATCTGTGCTTTGTAATTTCACATTATTGAATCGTGTCGTCTGAGCATTTCTTCTCATAAAGTCAATGATATCATCTTCGAAAGGAGGCAATCCATACGAATCAAAATACTCCGCACAACCCTTTTGAGGAAAGTAGACAGCTACCCAGTGAGTTCCTGGAAGATGACTGTCATCTGTGTTGATGACATAAGCTTGATTCTCTTGAGGTTTGCGATGAGGTAGTTCATCTTTAGCACACACGACAGGATTCCAAGAAGCAGTGTACGAACTACGGTTCAAAAGATAATAAAGTTCCCAGGTATCCATTTTTTGTTGTGTAGCCTTGTGTTTTTCTCTCCTTTCTTCACAGGTGATGATAAGTCATCAATTCAATCCAGACTTTTTGTTTGAAACGGTCTGACAAGTAACTGATGGTTTGCTTCGTCTCTTTACTTTTGGCCAAGAGAGCTTCGATGCGATCGATTTCTCGAGCAAACAATGGAGGAGAGGAATGATCACGTAAGCCTTTATACCACTGAAGTAACACGTCTTCTTCGGAGATGAGACTCCAAGCTTCGTTCAGATAATTGTCCAATTTTTCTTCTTGACTCATCATCATACATTTATCGTGTTGAATTTGACTGGGATGATCGATTTGACATCCATAACAATCTTTTTTAATCAGGTCCCTCATTGTATCTTCCAAGTGTTGTGCAAAACAAGCCACTAACTGTTGTTCCTGTTCTGGCCATCTGGATTGTATGATCACTACTTCTTCTTTTTGGTCTTGGGGTTCTGCTTTTTCTGTAACCTCCCATTCCATGGATTCTCCACTATTCAAAGAAGGACAAGGGCCTTCCATAATGTCTAATAGTCTAGAATGACTTCTCTCAAACTGTTAATTTCTATGGTATTATCGAATTCAGCATACAGAATGATATTCACCGTTTCGGGAAGAGGTGCTGCAAACTGAAGTTCCACACGCAGTTGCCCAGATTTTATAGGGTGGAAATGTCCCTCGTCGCTGCCTTGGTCTGGAGTGAAATCAAAAGCCCACAACGTGTAACCTCTTGCATAGTCGTCGTAGGAAATACCGTGACTGGTGTTGGTTCCTAACTGTCCTGTGGCTTCGTACAGCGACAAGTACGACCTCAAGTAATTTTTCTGTTCGCCAAAGTCGGGTTCGAAGGGTCTGGTACACAAAGTTTTGCCATCGCGACTGACTTCAATTTTGGATACTCTGCAGTGCTTAAACTGGAAAGGATTTTCATCGTGGGCACCATTGAGGGCTGCATTGCTGACGATACCAATGAATAAACGTTTGGGTAACTGTCCTTGGAACAGATGATCTTCGATCTTAGATCGGAGTCCAGCGGCAATGGTGAAAGTTTTGACTTCCACGCGTCGTATCGGATACTTGGCTGTCGTTCTGCTCAAAGTGTGACTGATATCATTTCCCACTTTAGGTAACACTTCCACGCGACGTACGTATAACCTGGCTTCTTGGATAATGGTTTTGTATTCGTTGGCATGAGCCATCAAATGGAAAGCAGTACTACTTCGATTCAGTCTCAAGCGAATATCTACTCCGTTCAGCAAATACTTCTCTTGAAACCACATGTCCAAATGCAAACGATCGAACAGTTCTAAACTACGTCCTTGCAAAATTTTCTTTCGACGCTCGTTAAAACCTTCATTGTGAGGATCGGCAGGAGCGCTGCCATCAGCAGCTGCTGCTACGGGCAAGGCTGTGTCGTTAAACTTATCTGCAGTGTCAGGTTTCCATACCACGCAAGCATCTAGATGAGTGTTCTTGGCTTCTTTTCCGTACGTCAAGAGATTTTCGAGGTACGCTCGGTAAGGGTAAGTATCCATGCTACTGCTGATCAGTTTGTTATTCATGTACAAATCCACATCGCTGAACAAGGAATGCATGAAATTGTTGACAGGAGCTACTCTATCATTGGCTCCTGGATTGGTGTTGTCTGTTTTGCTTACTTTCACTTTCAAATACAAGTAACTGTTGTTGAGATCGATGTAATCTTCGGGTTGTCCTTTGATTTCAAACTCGATGGGAGCTGAATCCGTCAAAGAGGAGACGGGATGAAATTCGACCCATTGAGCTTCTTGCATGGTCATCATCGTGGGTGGCATGGCAAAGAGATCCAGTTCCGACTTGGAACAGGCACAAGATTCTTGGTGCATCATTTTTTCTTTAGGTTTTTTTTCTTCACTTTTAATAATCAAAAATGTCTAAGTCTCGAGCGGTTCTTTTTTTCTTTGTCTTTCGAACTTTTGAGGTACGGAGACTTTTGAAAGGGTGTCTTCGTCGACGCTTTCTACCTTGTCCTTGCTGTGTCGTCAGGGAAGTAGGAATGTCAGACGTGGTACCGTTCAGAGCATTTATAGGACTTTCTCGTCGACCCAAAAGCTCTTTACCCGTTTGAAGCAAGGTATTTTTGCCTGCTCTCAAAAAAGCTTCTTTTGGGTTTTGTTTGTCAATGAGAACATTGTAAAGAAAATCTTTGCCGTGAGTCAATGCGGCATCTTTTAAGGTGTGCAATCCTCGTGTCACCATTGGTTTCAAAACAGGGACTACGGAACGAAAGGCTGATTTAAACATATCTCCTAAACCATGTCCTCGTTGTCGAGTGACTCCTTGGTACACAGGATACATCACTTTTTCAGTTGTTGGAGAATCGTTTTTGAAAATGGAGTTTCACTGTGACTTTCCCTTTGGTAAATGGAATATTTTGACCTAGTTCTCCTTTTATAGTAATGTTGACACTGTCGAAATACGACTTACTGACGGGTAAATAATGAGGATGTACAAATTCGCGGTGAACGTGATAGGTATTTCCACCTTCTTCTTCAGCGGTAGTGGTATCCACTTTGAAAGGAATGACACGCAGTAACGGTACAGAGGTGTGTCCTACCACGTTGTACTCCACCACATCGGAGTACACAAACATCAAATTGAGTCCTTGGTTCATTTCTACAGGGGATCGAAAATATTTGGTAAAATCCAAGTTACTGGCTATGCCTGGTATTTCTTTTTTGTTCGGGAGCATCTTGAGGTCTCCACCTAAGATATCAAACAATTCAGGACAAAAGGTAATGGCTATTATTTTCTTCTCTGAAAATTTGATCATGAAGCGGCGAGCCGCTTTAATGTACTCAAAGGTAACACTTTCTCTGATTTTCTCCAGGGGTTTACCAAACACAACATTGAACCTGCTTGCAATCGTAGTCACTAAATGTTGACCGCTAAAATAGTAGCCTGCAGGAATGGTCAACACATGAGTGGACAGTTGTTTAGTTGCGGGTCCATCTGATTTCTTGTTGTCAATGCCAGTGATGCCTCGTTCATCTAAGGCTTGTTGCAATTGCTTGTCGTACACTTCAACTGTGAAAAAGTTTTGATTTTCGACAATGTTTTTGATTTGTGTCGGGTGTATTATTTCCACTAAAGCTGCTTCCCAGTGATCATCTTGATCCAAATGCATGGCTTGAGGTAATTTAGACGTGTAACAACACAATGTGTTGTTAGGAAACACCTCCATGGAACTGTCACTGGGTAACGTTAAGTAAAATTGGTTAATAGTGTTGTTCATATTTCCAATGTTCTTCTGTCCGAGGAGTCACTCGAGGTTAAAGGAGTATCTAAAAGAGGATTGTGATTGGAAGGGTGACTGTCAGGAGAAGGACTAACGTTGGCCGCCAGACTCCCAATATTGTTACTGTTGTTCCCGTTGTAAGAGTATTTCAGGGAAGGATTGGGAAGAAGATACCCGATGCAACTGCTGAGTAAAATGGTCCACAATTGTTTGTCTCCTTGTTGCAAACTCAAATTAGCAATGGCTGCACCAATGACACAATATACCACAAAGATTTGACAGAAAAAAACGATTTGCGTTTTAGGGACACGTTCTCCACACCACACCCACAAGGGTTGCTTTTGTAAATCTTGCAGAGATGACGTGGGTGAAGGAGTAGTCACTGTGGTTGCTGAAGCTGTATTGAAGGGCATGATGGTCACTTCTTTTTATAGTCGATGACTTGCGAAGCGTCAATCCAAGAATCAAAACTAGGAGGATATCCTTTCCAACGTACTTTGACTTCTTTGACACGACGTTTTCCTACTTTACGGGTTCTTCGTTCGAGAATGCTTTCAATGTCGTACACGTCGTCTTCTTTTTTGGTGACACGTTGTAACTCAGGCAAGTAAAACGTTCCTTTTAATACTTCTCCGTTCATGTCTTCCAATTTATAGACGGTAGGATGACGATCGCGCACTCGTCCAGTCACACGAAACAATTCGGTGGTCCAGTTGGGTAAGTAACCTTTGTCGAAAGTGCGTTTGGTTTTGCCAATGCGTACCCAATCTCCCGGGGTTAACACTTCTCTACCTTTCTTGGGGACAGCCCTCGTCCGGGACGTACCAAACAGACGCTCAAAAACAGTCACTTCGTTGTCAGGTGTCACCTCTTGTGGGGCACGTCCAATGCTTCTATGGTAAGATTGATTGTAGGCTTGGACTAAGTGTGGTAAGACGTCGATGTACTTGAGAGTGTGTTGATGCGTAAAATATTTCCACATGCGTTCTTTCAAGGTACGTTGAAAACGTTCCACGATACTGGCTTTGGTTTCAGGATTTTCGGTGGTGAAAAAATGAATGTCACGTTTTTTTAATTCTCGTTGGAAAGCTTGGTTCAGAAATTCGGTGCCTTTGTCGGTTTGCCATCGAAGAGGGTGACGACCACTTTGTTTCAACACCAGTTGCAAAGCTCGTACTAACTCTCCGCTCGATTTGGATGTCAATGGTACGACCCAGGCAAATTTAGAAAAGACGTCGATGACACAAAACAAATATTTGTAGCCACGATTGTAGGTGGCTAAATGAGAGACATCAGCTAAATCGGCTTGCCATTGATGATCGATGCCTTCCACTTGAGTGCGACTTCTGTGAAATTTTCGTCGAATGGGTTTGTGTAAAGTGTACGTCGCTTGTTCTTGTAACCATCGTTGTACTGCTGGTAAACGGAGCTTTTTCAGGCGAGTTTTGGCAGCACGATACAATTTCTGAATGCCTCCGTAACCTGCAGGGTGAGCTGGATCGTAGTAAATGCTGGCTAAGACCTTCTCCATGGTTTTTGTTAATAAGGAACCCACTCTTCGAGGATATTGCTTTGGGTGGGACGAAATGTGGGTTGTTTGGAAACGGTTTTACGTGTCCGATGTGCCACAGGAGATGACGTCGAGGGTAATGGTGGTGGCGGAGGTAATGGGATAGCTTCTTTGGTCTTCTTTTCTTTTCTCACTTCTGGTTTCCTTTCTTTCTTTTTCACATCTGTCGAAGAAGGAGTAGCCATCATCTTTTTAACCCAAGTTTTGAGTTCTTCTCGTGGGGGAGTGGGGGAAGGGGTCAACAAGGAAGCAGCAATCTTACTCGGAATGGGAGTAGCAGTAGGTGTTTGAAAGAGATCATGGGGTTCTTCTTCCTTGGGTAATGGTGGGGTAACGTCTGTTTTAACTACTGTAGAGGGTGAGGGTGAGGGTGCCGGGTTATTCATTAGAGCCTTAAAATCGGACAAAGTGGGTTGAGCTGTTTGTTCCACAGCTTTCTGATGAAAGAGTTGTAGCCGTTTCAAGAGTTGACCGTACTTTTGTGATTTTTCGGTTTCGGATAAATCGTGGCGATGGATCAAGGATTGCAATTCGTGTTGTAATTGCGACATCTCAGCCAAATTGGGATTGGGCGGTAAATGGGGGGATCGTTGTTCTTGCCAATGATGGTATTCCATCCATCGTTTGTAAGGAACCAAAGTTAGTTTTCGTCCTTCCATGGGCTTTCAAAGGTTATGTCTGAGATTGTGGTGCTCCATAGTGTCCTTTTATCTTCTACCCATCCCTTGGTTAAACCCTTGGGATATCCCTTGGGTCACCCCTTGTAGCAAACCTGGTATTATGCCTGTCAACAAAGGAGCAAGAAAGGGTAAAAATCCTCCGCGTTGCACCAACATCTTTTTCTTTTGACGGACGGATATTTTCTTTTGAACCATTTGACGAAGAACGTGTCGATGTTTGGATAAGCATTTTTTCTTGTGTGGAGACAAAGGTATCGTGCCTTTCAAAACATTCAAACAACATTCACACACGGTATCGATGACATCTTTGGAGGCTGTTTTAATGATTTGTTTTCGCATGGACGGAGAGGCTTTGGACAGGACGGACAACACGTCTCCGTGTTTGGCTAAACGAGGAGGTAGTCCTTTCCTTTTCTTTCCTTTGTGGGGTGAATAAGAATGTTTTTTGCGAGGTGACATCTTTGCTTGTTCGTTTCAGAAATACACTGATGTCAAAGACTTGGTACACACCCTCTTTTATCTTCTTTTTCCTATTGGCTTCTCCAAAAGGTAACGGCATGCTTCGCTAAATCCTCAAAAGCAGGGCTAAAGATACCAGTTCGGTTATTAGCTGCTTTGTCTAGTTTCTGCATACCTTTAATAAAACCAGTAAATATGCCTCCTCTTTGGTGACTTCTCTTTTTCTTTTGACGTTTGGGTATTTTCTTTTGTGACCTTTGACGAAGAACGTGTCGATGTTTGGCTAAACGTCCTTTCCTTTTCTTTCCTTTGTGGAGTGTAGAAAAATGTTTTCTGCGAGGTGACATCTTTGCTTGTTCGTTTCACAATACCACTAGTGTCAATGACTTGGTATACACTCTCTTTTATTTACTTTTTTTTGGGAACTAGCGCTTTGTCAAAAAGGTAACAATGTGTTTCCCAAAATTGTCAAAGGATCCTCCTTTTTGGTGTCTTTTCTTTTTCTTTAAAGGTCTACGTCTTTGGAGGGAAGGACGTTGATGTTTGGTTTTAAAGCTTTTGGTGAGATGACGAGATTGTCTTGTTCCTTTTCCTTTTTGGACGGTAGAACGTCGAGGGTGATGGTGTGCACGTTTTTGAGGAGGCATCCTTGAGTGTTCATCAGTGGTACAGAAAAAATACTGATTGACATCGTGGTTTTCAAGTCATATTTTTATACTGGAATGCGTCGCCACTGATTATCTTTGCGTCGTATCAACTTCATGGCAGGTAACACACGTCGTGAAGGAGTTCGCAATGGACTCAATCGGGACAGTTCTTGTTTGGACAAATCTAGTAAACTCTTTAACATGCCAGATCTTTCTTGGACTTTGACTTTGGGGGCAGGTACTTTATGAGCAGCTGCTACTGACGCTAAGGTGGACGAGGGTGTCTCCGGTGGAGGAGACGTTTTGGGAGACGCAGATTTCCAATGTTTCATCAAATTAGGAAAAACGGGTGTCAAATTGGGTTTGGCTGGCATCACCCGCAACGGAGAAGTGGCAGCCCCTGAGGCTACTGGCAACGTAGTCCCTGCCAAACGTCCTTGTAGATCTTTTCTTACAGGTCGTGGTTGACGAAGGTAAGGTTGTGTCCTGGCCGAAGTGCCTCTTTTGCGGGTGACCGCTTTTTTCTGTGGACTTTTCTTTTTCTGTGCTTTGGTCTTGGTACCCTTGTTCTTTTTCTTAGGGGCTTGTTTGGCTTTTTTTGTTTTCTTCTTGGGGTGAACTTTGGGAGTATTGGGATCCCATTTTAAAAGGGAACGAATGATGACACCTCCTAGAGAACCACTGCCTCCAGGTTTCAATATGATTTGCTTTTTGGTGTGAGTGTCAATGCGAGGATTGGCCAGTTGCGTCAAGGCTACTTTGTTTCTGTCAAAAAAGCGTTTGGTTTGATGTGGAAGGTGAATGATGCCTTGCAGTATTTGACGTGCTGTCACCGTAAACCATCGTAAGACTTCTTTGAGACTGGCTTCTAAGACGTGAGCACGTCTTTGTGGATTTTTTTCGCGACTGATGCCGTACAAGGCACGAATCAATTTGATGGGAAGATGAGACTGAAGGGACGTCATGTTGACGATGTATGAGACCAGGTCAAAGTAACCCAAGGTTTTTATAGATTTTTTTAGTGCTTCATAGTGTTATGTCGACGAGGAGGACGTGTACACGACAGGTCCTCCGTCTTGACACCAGTCGTGAAACAAATCGGTACGAAATCGCAAATAATCAGGGGTAGTGGGTTTTAAATCCACGAGTAAATATGCGTGTGGCGTTTGAGTGGCATCATCGTACGCATGAGTTAGCCAAGGTGTTCCTAACTGTTTGGCTAAAACTTGCACTTGTGATTTATCTCGAGGACTTTTAAACAAGACCACGTAATGAGCATTGAGACTAATGGTACGATGGGCTTTACTTTGTTGAAATAAATTTTGCGTAATGTAAATGACACTGGCATTACGATGATGCCCTTTACGTGTAAACCATAGTTTAATTTCTTCTTCGTCTTCTCCTAACATGTCGTCAAAAATAACCCAATGAGTTTGACTAGGGTCAGACACGATCCCCTCGTCTTCTTTAGGAATGCCTGCTACAAACACAATGGAATCACCTTGACTTTCTTGCAAGAGGCTGTATGCCGATTGCCACTCTTTGTAACACCACACGATGCGTTGAGGTGGACGATCGATCAAATGATGTTTATGTTCGATCAAACGTTTGACAAATTCGGTTTTGCCTGAACCGCTCGGTCCAGCAATTAACATGTTAAAAGGATGACGAAGATACAAGGCTTTCCAACTAGCCTGATCTAAGTGTTCGTCAATGACTTTGAATGTGGAGGAGGAAGGAGTAGTAGAAAGAGTAGAGTGAGCCATAGTCGTGTAGTGGTATGTCAGTATTGACACAAAAACAGACAAGACAAGAGGTTTTTATACTTTTTTCAAGACAAGTTTATTTCAATGCATGTTTAAATTCGAACAACACGAAAACATAAAAGCCAAATAGATAAATACAGGAATAAAATACCTAGGCAAACGATCAAAGTGGCATATAAACAAGTCACTGTACAACGTGGTTTGGGTAACGAAGGTGTCCTAGAGGTAGTATGTAATGTTCTTATAGTCTCCTCTACAGGGGGTATAGTCACATACGTGTCTTCTCTAAAGGGTCTTTGTGGGGAAATGTCCATGACAGTTTTGTCTTGAACAGAAGGATTGTCTTGGGTGCCAGATTTTTCTTCTTCTTCTTCTTCTGGTACTGTTACTAACACAGGTTTAAAAGTGACTTTTTTCACTCGACGATGCATTTTAGGAACACAACGCTTGGGCATAATGGGATACTTCGTTTGTCCAAGCCTCAAAATCCCAACTTTTCCAGTCACGTACATCTGTCCAATGAGGGTGTAAATCACAAGCTACACACACATCTTCGTACACTGCTTCCGTACGTAAAAGTTGACGAATCTTTTTTTCTTGGAAAGGTCGAGATGTATCCAGATGAAAGCGTAAGGCTTTGAACAGAATAAGTCTCTCGTGGACATTTAAAGGAACCACCATACTGTCTTATTTTTTTGATAGGTAGTGTTCGTAAAGTGTCCACAAGGAATCGGCAGGTAAACGAAATCCCAGAAAGCAAGTCACTAAAACACACACGACACGTCGACCCCAATTCATAGGGTATAGTTCTTGCAATAAGTGTTCGTAATCTTTCACCGTGTGAATCTTCTCATTGATATCCTTCCACGGAATCTGTTGGATCACCAATGATAAAGGTTGTGGCATGGTTGTTCTCTTTTATACTTCTTTAGGTCAAAGATTACAAGTGTAGATTCAACTCAGAATTAAACACAGAATTAAATTTGCACAAAAAGCGAAAGTGATTAATATAACGTGTAATTTCGTCCCACTGCCATTCAGGGTAACGGTTAAGAAGGATCAAAGTATCTTCAGAGGTAAACGTAGTAAATTGGTAACAGAGCAAAAAAATACCCTTGATCCAGAGAAATCTAACACGTTGGTTAATTTTTGTCACTTTCCTCTTGTGAATTTCACGACACAAAAGTTCTACAGTCACCCCTTGAGATTTTTCTTTAGCAAGGCCTTGCCAAACGTCCTTGTAGATCTTCTCTTGCAATTCGTAGGGTAATCCTTGAATATTATGTTTTATATTATATACTGGTCTAGGTGTGTTACACGACATGGAGTAGTAGTGTCACTTCCAATCATTAGGTCCCACTAAAGGTAGGTATTGACAATTCGGAGACCATCGAGCATGTTCCAGGTAAGCGGAATCTTTCTGTTCCCACTCGTAAATGGATACACCACAACTGAAACACTTGACTTTATCCCCTTCGCCCAAGTAGAAAAATCCGGCTCTGGCTAATTCTTCAGGAGTTGGTCCAGGCAGATATTTTGGCCATTTATCTTTGAAGGTTTGAAATCGACTTTTAAAGTGGCAGTATTCAGGCAAACTCGTCGGGAACGAATATTCGACTCTCCTTACTTCTGTTCGATGCAGGTACGGTGAAATTCCTAGGAGTCCACGATAACGTGTCGCACCGCTTTCGCATCCCTCAGGTTTGACACGCACAGCATCACTTTCCAGGGTAGATATAGGGGTAGTAGTCATAGCAAAGTTCCTACGATATCCTGCTGAATCGCTAACGTCACAGAGCCTGGCATCACTACAATCGTAAGGTTCACCATCGCACTCTGTAACGCAATTACAGTGCATACCGCAAGGACACTTACAGTTTCCTTCCGGACAACTTCCGTTGCAATGCATAGGTCTTATCCATCCAGTACTTTTCACACTCTGGAAAGGTACATTTGTTTTACAATCCCCAAACTTGAATGATGTCTGTTTAAATGGATTCATCTTCTTTTCGCTGGGTCGTTGTAGTGATAAATAAACTATTGATCGTGGACGATGTCCCTTTTTATATGCTGCCCGATTTCGATGTGACCGTACGGTAGAGTGAAGTGATTGGGAAGTCGTACTCTCTTTTGGTACACGATTTGGTAGACTTTTTCCAAAGGTCGGCTAACGATTTGGTGTGTGGGTAAACGGACAATCTTGTGCGGTTCGTGGGTAGTCACTTGAAACGTTTCATCCTGTCCCGACTGTAAGGCTTCTTGAAGCACGTCAAAGTTCACCACTTGACTGGTGCGATAATTAAGAGTCAATCCTTTCACTTTACATTTGGTGTGCATTTTTCCTTGGGGGTCTCGGTATTCGTAGCCGTAATTTTTAGGACCGCCACTTGCAAAACTTAGAATCTTGTCGTCGGGATGTTCATCGGTCCAGGCTCCTAAACGGTCTCCTTCGATAACAGGGTTACAATCGTTCGGTCGGTGAATGTAGATGCAACTGTCTGTGTCAAAATACAACACGCGATCTCCTAACAGTTCTAACACTTCGTACAATTTTAAGCGAGCGTGGGCTGTCACGTAAGCCGCAATGATGACATTTCCAAATTTGTCGGCTTCTACAAAGTCTAGTTCTTCTTCGTAATTGACTAAGATCAAGTCCTCACGAATGACGTCCACGTGTTTGATGACTTTGGTTGGGTCGTGAATCATCTGGAAGTAGCGAGACGGCTCGGACAAATACTCCGTCTTGGGTAAAGATGGACGTTGTGCCATTTTACCCCACAAACAATTGAGCATCACTTTGGCAAACGATCGCCTTCCTTCATTTTTCTCGATGTGGTCTAAAGTGATACCTTCCTGCTCCCGATATTTTTCTTTGAATATCTTTTGGTCTTCGGGAGTGTGACACCAGGAAGGATAGCCACTAGCTTCTTGTTTTAGTTTTAAAAAGGAATTCACGTAGTCTGCAAAAATACCTTTCTGTCTCTCGTCGCCCTTGCAGTATTGTTGTGTTTTGGGAAAGTGGTAAATTTCGTACACTTCTAACAGTTGGTATCCCATGTCCAGAGCTTTAAACAATTCCACACTCACCCACGTTCCTGTCAAGGTACGTTCTTCCTGAGTGTGATGACAAGGTTGGTCTTGGTTGCACGTTTCAGCACATGTGCGACACAAAGGAAACATCAGTTTTCCTTGGCAATGGTGAGGTAAAACGGGATGGTACAAGTCTGTGGGTGGTAAGACTTTACACTTGATCAATCCTTCGTACTGACGAATGTGGTCCAAATCAATGTGTTCTGTCATCAATTCTGGATGCCCTACGGGAAAGTGACAATATTTGCACACGTACGGATACAACGAACACACGTCCAAGTATTTGATTTCTTCTTCTCCCTTCTCCTCGTCCGCTTGGTACAGTAAACAGGTAGCATTCGTTCGTCCTCCGTACAAACTATCCCGTGGGTTTAGGGGGTCCACCCACTTGTAACTTTCTACGATGCGTTTAAACTCGGGATCAGTTTTCAAACGCTGATCGTACTCGTGTTCCCACATTTCCACTACCTGGTATCCTTGCTGTTCTAACTTCAAACGTCGCTGACACGTGGTCTGGTACAAATCTTCCATAGTTCGTTGTAAAAACTGATTTTTGATGTCACGCTGAGGGTAGCACATAGGACATCCGTGAAATAAGCATCCGTTAAACTCGTACACGATCTGAGGGTTTTCTAAGTCCCAACCATCCACTGAATACGTTCCAATAATCTTTTCGCCTCCTCCGTTGCGAGCGTATTGGATCCATTTGTCTTCCTTGTCGCACAAGTAATGGAGCCAGCGCAGGGCTTTGACTGAGTATTGACGTTTAACAAAGTTCGTCGTTTGAGGACTGATGACCGCTAGAGTATTTTCAGGCATAAAGCGTTTTCGGTACACTAAAGAACACGCTTTGGCAATGGTACAAGCTTCTTTCAAAGGATCGATCCCTCCGTACTCCATGAACAATTCTCGAAATTTTCCACAGCAACGTCGTAAAATGTCCACGTCAGATCGACAGTACTTTAACATTTCTTCTTGAAAGTCAAAAAGGTCCGAGGCATGAGTCTGGTACCAAGCGAAGAAAGCTTCTCGTTGTTCGGTACGCATGTTGTCAGGGTCGTAATAGTGAGCCTCCGGCAAATGGGGTAGAACGGCATATTGATTGGCTTCGGTATTGAAAAAGTGTGGAAAATAACCTTTAGCCATTTCTGGCATACCAAACGTTTTAGGCATGCGACTCAATGGCATGGCCAAGTAACACATCGAATCTTTAAACTGTACTTGTCCTACTTGCATAGAAATGATTTTAGCTCCGTTCAAAGTCACTTGAGGTCGTTCGGTACATTGTTCCGCATAGTATCTGAGCAGAAATTGCCCATCGTATCCCGAAAAATTGTGAGCCATGACCGTAGCATGGCAATGACAATTACCGTAACGTTCGATGTCTTCTGTACTCCACGTTTCGTCAATGGGGTTTAAGATCCATCGGGCAAACTTGGCTAACGTGTTTGACCCTCGAAAGATTTTTTCACGTCCTCCAGGAATCTTGTTGCAGTGAGGGCAATAACTAAAGATAGGTTCTTGGATGCACTGTTCGCACGCACGGTGAGCTACGCAGAAATTGGGAATGTGAATACCGGTTTCTTGCATGCATTCGAAATCAAAAAAGATAAAATTCCCTTTCTTCTGGGTATCTTCTGAATGGGGTTGGTATTTTTGAATGAAGCATTCGTGTTCCAAGTCCACGATTTGGTGACAAATGTGACATCGTTTCTTCCCTCGACAAACGTGAAACTTGGCACTATTGGTACGTATGTCTTGTCCACAAGTAGGGCACAATCTCAGAAGTTGACAAGTGTTTTTCTGCTGTGAACCTTGCATCTTCAAATGTTGTTGGTAACAGGTAGGACTGACAAAAGTGCGCTGACACACAGGGCAATGCACTCTTTCTTTTCCTTGGTCCAGACAAGGTTGTGAGGCTAAACATCCCTCACATTTTGATCCACAATGTTTGTGTTGTTCTCGATTGTTATAACCATAGTCACATTTTTCACAGTAGTAACCGTATCCCAGGAATCCAGTGATACTGGTAATGGTATCAAAATGACCATCGTGATGATAGACGTGAATGTATTTTCCGTCTTTGAAATCGTGGCCTCGAAACAAAAGAGGTCCACGCACTTCTTGAGGGTGTACTTTCAAGGTGTAACGTGGAGCCAAGACGTCTTGTAATTGTTGCATTTCTGGAATGCCACAAGGAGTGTCTTTGGATATCCCCGCTTGCTGTAACAGGAGTTCTGCTTCACTTCGTTGTTTGGCTCGGTCCGATCGTTGAATAGTTTTCCAGGCTCTTTTCCATTCTACCGTGTCGTTCTTGTTGGCATACGTTCGTCCCACGACGACAGCACGGGCTAAACACATCTGGTCTTGAGGATTGTTAATTCGGACGAGACTTAGTTTGGTGTTGCGAAGGCTGTCGACCAATAATACTTTTTTGCGTCCTGTCCCCTGGGGAAGAGACACGTGGGTTATGAACAGTGTGGCTTTTCCATCGTCAATGTGAAACTTGTCATTGGATTGTTGCACATGTTGAATTTTGTCAATGACTTTAGAAGGTGTCAGTTCTGATGGACTAGTAAATTCGATCCAAACGGGAGACTTTAAATTATCGTGATGAATAGAAAGTCTCAAGCGATCGTCTTCTTTGGCTTGACATTGCTGTTTCAGTGCAGTTAACACAGAATCCCACACCTCAGTAATGAACCCTTCTGTATTCTCCAAAGGTACATTGGACTTGAAATCTTTAAACTTTACGGCATACGTGTAAGCCGTTGTTCTAAATTTTCGAGAGGAACGCTTTTCTGTCTCTCGAATGTGATAGTAATTTTCAGGGTTAACTAAGGGTAGTGTACTTTGCTTGGACGTCGATTGCTTAGGTGTAAATTCGGGCTCACTCATGTCATCTTCAAAATCACTGGCATGAATTTGAGCCAAGACTTCAGCTACTGTACTAGGCGATACATTACGTTTCTGTCTCTTACTGTCTTTTCCTTTCTCCACAGCATGATGTGACCTTTTCATCTTGTCTGCAAAAAGTCAAATGACTACCTTTTAAAGACCATAACCCCTATATATTCATGTTCGATCCGTGCATATATATAAAGGGTTAGTGTCTAACGGTTCAGTATTCCTTTCACTCTCACATTGACCAGAACGATGGAAGAACCTACACAAGTGGAACTTCTCATTAGAGCTTTACGTGGGGTCATACGAAAGTTTTCGTCAGACCAGCCGACAGCCTACTCTCCCTCCTATCGAGATAAAAGTCAAGATACTTGCTATATCTGTAAGAAGAAAGGACATTGGGCTACAGAATGTTCAGATCGTAACAAAAATAAAAAAGGCTACAATAGAGACAAAAGTCAAGATACCTGTTATTATTGTAAAGAGAAAGGACATTGGTCTCCAAACTGCCCTAAGAAACAACAGGAGCAGGAGGAGGAGGAGGAGGTGGAGGAAGAGGAGGAGGAGGAGGAAAGAAATTCTGAACAGGAGGAGAAAGAGGTACCCTCCTCCAAGGAAGAACTCCGTCACGTTCACAAAAACAAGAAAAGAAGACGAAACGAAAGTGAAGAGGAAGAAAAAAAAGCTGTGACAGTAAAGAAAATGAAAAAACAGAAAGAGTGAAACAGAAGAAAACCTATGAACTTTTTTAAAGTGGTCTTGTGTTATGTTATGTTGTGATATTGAATTGTGTCGTTTGTACTAGAATAAACTAAAGAGAAAAAACGTAAGTGTCTCTTGGTTTTGATTTGATAGTATAATTACCTACACTCACACATTCATTCACTCACACGTATATCATGGGTTTTTAAAAACATAAAGGACTTTTGAGTTTTCATTGAAATAGGCAATTGACATAGTATTTCTTTTCGAAATAATTGGAGTGGTCCTGAAAAGGACCGTTGGTGTTTTGTGTATTTAAAACAAAACAAACTCAGAAACGGGATGAAATCCTCTTGAGCTGTCTTAAGCCTTTGCCACGGCCAAGGCCTACTTCGGGACTGGTGGTTCCTGTCAATGATTTGGTAGAAATCACTAACGGTGGTAAGGTAGACGTAGTCACAGAGAGATCGGGTTGTTTCGCTCGAGAAGGTCTTTTTCTCTTCGGTCGTGATAAAGAAGTCTGATACATTTGTTTCAGACTCTTTAACTCAGCTAAAATATCTAAAAGTACCGTCGTAACCGTTTGATTTTCACTATTTTCTTTCTGTCCTTGGTCTTCATTCTTCTCCGTTGCTGCTACTGTTTCTTCCTGGTGTTTTCTTCTTGCTTCTTCTTCTTCCTGCTGTTGCATAAGAAAAGCTTGTTCTTCTACTTTCTGTTGTTGTAAAAATCGCTCCAATGCTTCTTTTTGTCTCTGCTTAAAATCATCGACGTGTCCATAAGAAGATACAGAAGGCAACGAAGGTTCCGGAATAAATTCTTGCGATGTTAAAAAATCCACAATATCCCAGTTAAAATCCACTTCTTCTGGATGTAGATTTGTCATGACTTTAGTAGTCACTGTTGGTCCATGACTTGCTGTCTCTACTCCTGTCTCACTCCAATTCATTGTCTTCTTACTGTCCGCCATGATTGACAACTCTCTTGAATCGATGGACTGCGCACAGGCGCTAGTACCTCTATATAGAAAAGGTGACGTCACAGACTGCTCTCTTCCGATTGGATGGCTGTGTCTGACTTTTGTAACGCACGTTTGGATTGGTGGATACACTCAATCCGTTTCAATCCGCTCTTCCCCTATAAATAACCGCAGTACACGGCATTCAATTCACCTGTTCTCATCAGAAGATGTGGACTAATGTTGAATCGTCAACCCTTGTGTCAAGTATGCTGTTTAGGACTGACATACCCATGTATGTCAGATCATCATGGAGTGTCATTGATAGGACGGAGACAGCCTATTGGAAGAGAAGAGACTATGTGGAAAGACAAGGTTGCTTGAAGAGAGTTCTCTTCTATGGACCCACAGTAAGGAGAAGTTTAAGGAAGAGAAGAAGATCTGTAAGATGTCCTCTGTGTTAACAAGACAACGTTAACATTACACCTAACGGTCCTTTTCAGGGCCACTCATAAGTCTCGAAAAGATAGTAGCTTTCATTGCCACCCCTTTTTTTCCTTGTTTTATTTCCCATGTTATATTTCCCTTGACGCTATATAGTCCCACTCTGTTCAATTCCCCTTGACACTAGATAGTCCCACCATGTTCAATTTCCCTTGACGCTAGATAGTCCCACCATGTTCAATTTCCCTTGTCGCTAGATAGTCCCACCATGTTCAATTTCCCTTGTCGCTAGATAGTCCCACCATGTTAAATTCCCCTTGTCGCTAGATGTTCCCAAGCTGTTTTACATAGGATTTTCCCATTGTCGCTAGAGTATCCCCATTAACTACTGTCGGTCGATTCTTTGAAATAAGCCTGTAGTATTGCCAAAGCGTGTTCCTAAGTGTACAACCAACTATTCATACCCAAAAACATTCTGACTGTCATAAGCCCTCAAACAGCAAACTTTTTTAAACATCAATACTCAACGTCCTAATCTTGCTACATTACCTTTGCGACAAGAAAGTCTAATTCGATTCAACATCAACCAAGCGGAGGAGGTGAAAACACCACCGGAACGAATTTGGTGGGTGGTTGGCACTTTCAAAACCATGAAATTTTGTACGAGTTTAACTGGTGGTTATTTTAATTAGGTCCACATTGCTAACACAAACGATCAGTTTTTACAACGGACCATGCAAAACTCGTACAAAACCCTTTGTCACCGGTGCTTGGAGTTGGAACATCATGGATACATAGCGCTGGACTTAAACAATCCGCGGGATTTTTTTTTACAAAAAACGGATGAATGCCACCTGTTTGCTGTATCAAGCCGACGAAGAGAACGGAGAACAATTCAAATAATTGGATGTGTATTCGCTATATCCTTATCTGTTCAAATATCGTAACTTTCCCGTTGGACATTACCAATTGTGATCAAACACATCTACGTGGACAACATTCAACAAATACGAATAAATGATGAAGTGTAGAGTCGTGCCTTCCACGGACTTGTACCATTCTGTTTTATCTCACTATTGCCAAGGAATACGGATGTCAGGACACCTAGGACGATCGCAATTGGACCGGAGCGGAGGTCAGAGTGGACATTTTTTTAAAGATCTTCGCACGTGGTAACAACTGTTAGAAGTGTACGAAATATATCACTTCCCCATGACACAAATATAACATACGGGCGACAAGACTCAATGGTATTTTCGCAGACTACCTGGATACCATTTTGGAACTAAAACAAGAAGGCAGCGGATTAGCCTCCTGGTGAAAGACCATCGAAGACCAAACAAAATTTAAAGATAAATACTGGAAACACAGGGAGAAAAACGAAGGACGGTGATCGTGTGCTAGAGTGTTATTAATTTCCTTGTGGGGGTAAAATTACCCAACGACCGTGCTTATCCAAGATCGAGTATTTGACAGTTCCTTCATACTGCTTCCAGATGATATATGTCAAAGCCAAATACACGAAACATAGAGACATCGTTCGCGTGGACATGATCTTAGTGAATTACACATAAGAACTGGACTTTGTAGCAGCCGAACAGTTTCAAAATACCAGTTTGCAATGGAATAATATAATCCAGTCGGGGTGGTAGAATGTGCACATCTTGTGTTAAATAATGAACAAAGTTATCCGGAGGTGCAAGCAGTTTGGAGACAAAAACAAATATGTCTATTTATTTCCACATATGCAACAAAATGAGTCCTAGTCTGCAGTTGAGCAGGGAACTTAGTCAGTGGAAAGTTGCTTACGGTGTTTGACATGGTCTGTAGAGCTGCACATCTTCAGAAATAATTGTTCGTTTAGCCCCATCGGACAAGGCTGACTGCACAATGACCCTGCTAGGTCCGAAAGCATGTCAGGGTGGTACACTGAAGGGGTGAAAAAATGACGGCAAAAGGTAGGGCAGATGACTTAGCTACGATGAATTGATTTACAGCATCGTTTTCGTTTATGACACTTTTAAGTATATTTCCCACGGCTGATATTGTCATATCCTTTTCGAATGCAGTTTAGATAGCCACACGTCCGTCCGCGTAAAGCAGAAATGACACCAACGCTCGAATGTTCGGTTGCAATGGCAATAGACCACTATGTTTTTTCATTTGTTTCACAGCTTACTTTAATGAGTAGAATATTCCTGTCATTATGTTCGTCGGCATCACGACAATCAATAAAGCGTTGAGTCCACTACACCCGCATCATGCCAGTTCACTCCTTTTTATATATCTGACGGTATTAAGCGGACGTCTATATTTATGTCAGCCACACCGGCATAATTTCAGCTTAATTTCCTTTGTAAATTCCAATGTGACGCTTATTTATGTTTGCATTACGCTCTATTTTTACGGAAGCTGATCTCTGTTAAGGTGAATAATATCTTCATTACATAACGTTAGTTTTAATCGAATTTTTCAAATACATCAATTACGTGCTTCCAGAGGTGCGGAAATGGACCTCACTTGGACAACTGTGTTCTGTGTTCCTATCACAGCAAGAGCATATTATCCGACAGCATAAAAGAAATATGGGTTGCACATCTTATATCAAGCGATCAAGCACTGAAGTATCATATTTCACACACGATTGGTTTTATACACGTTGAGGCCATCTGTCAGAGTAATATCATTGCATATATATCTTATACTAGTCACATGTATAACACTCTCGGAAACAAATTTCATTCAGTATATGCCATCATCATCATCACCATCTTTATCATCATCATCATCATCATCATTCTCTTGACCTAGTGTGGTCATTTAGGCACTGGGCTGCCTAGCATTTGACCAGTTCAATTCACGTATCTCGATCATGTGACAATGCCTGTCTCTGCTCTCAATAATTTAATTTTAGTTTTCAGACATATTCTTGTCACTCCAGATGCGTCTTAACTTTGAAATAGCTGCCGTTGTGTGTGCTGTTCATGACAAATCTTCTGCTCTTGACTCCTCCTTGGTGATTATTAAACCAAACTAAAATGAACTGGCTCATTCTTTCCAGTCCCCGTCGTCTTCTCTAGATGTCAAATCTGGACTATGTTTTCTCCAGATTCTTCACTAAGGTTGCTAGCTCATCTGCACTGCCTGCCAGCCCATCAATGTCGTCTGCAAAGCGTAGGTTGGTGATGCTACGCCCTCCATTGCTGACCTTCCTACTTTGGTTTTCCAGGGCTTCGCTCATGATGCGCCCTATGTAGATGTTGAAAAGCGTGAGAGACAGGAGACAGTCTTGACGTATTCCAACTGTTGTATTGAACCAGTCGTCGACACCATCTTAAGCAATTACTGTATTTGTAGCCATGGCGAAGAGCAACATTATGATATTGGCCAAATCGTGACCCATGTTGTCCTCCTTCGAATGTGACCCACAACGCCTCCTGCCACATTATGTCGCCCCTTAATCTCGATAATAAAAGCTTTTGTCTAATACAGCTGCCTTCCCATTCTTCAGTGATCCTATTACTGACTCCACCTCTTATTTGATAATTGGGGGAATCATCACTATTTGTGAAGTTTGGAACGTCAAGCACCTCAGAGTCTCCTGTGGATGGATGGTTGTACAATTCATTACCATTCCCATTCCATCTTTCTGCATTGTTTCTTGCATTTGTGAGGCCTGTTTCATTTTCGTATTGAATTGTACTGAATCTTTGATGCTTCTGTGTGGTGATGTCTTGCACAGTTTGAAATGCATTTTTTCATCTTAGTCTTTATCATACTGCTCTCTATTTAAGTGCATATTTGTCCAATTCAATCTTATTTGGCTTTATTCAAGTGTATTTAGATATTCATGTTACTTTTCGGTTCTCCATTGCCCCTATTGTGTTTCTAGTGTTTTTGAGGCCTATTTGGACATCACACAGATTCATAATCTTTTCTGAACCCCAGGGTTGTTTCTTTGATTGATGAAATCCAATGATGCTCTTGGCGTTATATGTAGTCAACAAGAACTTAGAACTCATAATGCGTGGTGCTACTGATCAGGTATCGCCCATCGATGAATTTATAATTTCACACCTAATCGAAGTTCACCGACATAATTATTCACTTCATAACTTAGTGCCGATGTACCAAGAAGAGCCTTGGTGCGAGAATAACTGAAAGTTATTCGCAGAGAATTACTACCAATCTCTAGTTTAATGTTCTTGCTCATCAATCGTATATTGATTCACGATCGCGTGGTGTCATTGTATGTAAGTAGTATATCCGTCTGGAAATATACATCGCTTGGTATCAGACGAATACAAACCTATCTTTGCGATTTGACTCACATCAATGCAACAGTTAATCTATATTAGATCGGATTTAGCACTTATTTGAATTGGCGTGGCTCACGAAGCAATTCTACATACACATCAGGCGGAAGATGCTTTTCGACAGCATCCCTTGGAACCATTTTCTCATTTTCGATGTTGTTATCGCTATTTCGGTGCAACAAGGTCATTTACATTTTAAGTTGCTGTCCAACATGTTCATCAACTTTATTTCAAACATGCTTTCATTGAACATACTGAAAACCTCCGGATTGTCACGTTTTAAAAAACAACAAAACATTTCTGCACTTTGGAATATCCTGGGGCTAATCTAGATTTCCAGTATACCTTCATTCGATTGTTCTCTGTATCAAATCGTTACAACAAGATCGAGAGCAATAGCAACATCCTAACTGACTTGAACATCAAATTCAACTCTCTAACTTCAGATAGTTTATGATTAGCAGTTAAACACAAATCTCACAGTCTTCATGAACAGCAAACCCCATCTCTGTAGACGCAAACACACGACAAGCTTTAACATCATTTCTAGCTTCCTGACCTAATACATTTGTCATTAGATATCCTACTTTGATAATAAAATCAATAGTTTCTCAGGGTTATTGTCATTTTATGAACAATATGTAGTATTCACTGTACATGTTTAATAATAAAAAATGTAGATTCTCTGATCCGTTCACCTGTTGTACGTCTGCATAGGTTCAGACTTGCTAATTAGCCATCGATATATTAGCTAAAATAAAGGAAATTGTTCAATGGTCCTTGATTAACCAAAATAAGCTGAGTATTTTGTCACCAAAATGCAAAAGGACATCGATGAAAATGTACATAACAAAACGGTCACGTCCCCATTATATAGCACCAGGAAATATATAATTCCGTGACGTTACTAACAAAATAAAACTCAAAATAAACCTATCTGAGTACATCCTATTGTTCATTTTTCTTATCACACCATGCACCAAAGCTGCGTTCCACTCGACGCGAAATTCTATTCTAGTTAGCTCCATTGCCATCTCGTCCATTTTGCATCATAGTTAATTTTTCAACACTGGGGGAAGATAATCGCACATATTTCAGATCATGTAAAGATGTAAATAGCAAAATAGCGTGGTGTAAAGCATATACATACAAGCTAGGAATATAGGTAAAATAAAGATTACCTGCTGTATACTGATAAATGTCTAGGTGCATGTGGAAAAGATGAAGAGTAAAGTCTAACTTTTAGTAATTAATAATAAACCGAAGAATGTATGGCATCGTTGAACGAGTGATAACGATACGACAACTCCACAATATCAATAGTCATATAAAGGTTCTTATAAACGTTACATTATGTCCCTTTAAACGGTAGACTATCAGGTGATTTAAATAATTAGCGTTGTCCAGGAATGAGTGCCAATTTTGAAGAGAAGCGTTTACATTCAAATATAACAATTGTGCTTATAAAGAGTACATATATTATGTCGACTACTGGTCACGGTCGCCTTAAAGCTTCATATAAACAGTCTGTGACTATTAAAAGGCATTTCGCATACATTAAACGTACATTCCGAGTGCCATTGTAAAATAAACAGAGGACATATAGTTGGTAAACGCTGCAACACAAACAGTTCACTCGTATTGGCCAGTCTAGCCCATTTTTCAATGGCATTATATAACCCAGTCATAGCTGAAGGAGTTTCGCAATGAACAACGTCAGCCGGAAGTGCAAGCGCGTTGGAGACAAAATATAAAAAATATGTCCATTTATTCCACATATGCAAAAAATGAGTCATAGCCTGAAGTGCAGCTGAAAATGTAGTAAGTGGACAGTTACTTACGATGTGTGACATCGTCTGTAGAGCTAGCTGCACAGCAACATACATAATTGTTCGCTTAGCCTCTCGGACAAGGTTGCTGAACAACGACAATGCTATGTCTGAAAGCGTTTCAGCGTGGTACACAGACGATGTCAATAATGGCGCCAGGCGGTCGGGCAGATGACTTGGATACGAGTAAGTGATTTGCAACATAATATTCGTTTTTGACACACTCTGAGCATATTTCACACCGCTGGCAGTTTTACAACCTTCTCAAATGCCTTTCCTATAGCCACACATCCATCCGCGTTTTCATCCGCGAAAACCACAACCGACACCAACGCTCGAATGTTCGGTTGCACTTTCAATAGTAGCACTAAGTTTGTCCATTTGTTTCACAGCTTACTTTAATGAGTAAAATATGCCTGTGATTCTGTTTGTCGTCATTACAAGAAACAATATAGTTTTGAATCCACTGCACCAGCATCATACCAGTTGACTCTTTTTGTGTGTATGTATGTATATATATATATATATATATATATATATATATACTCAAGTCCAACGCGAAACTCATTTTCAGTGATATTACATCACCAACGCACTACCACATTTTATTTGTTTTTTTACTAACGCCATAACAAACAACATATAAGAAACGCAACTTCCAGACCACAAGACGTTACCTGAAGGGCATGCTGATATCACCATTTATAGAAATGTGACGACAGCATAGAACGATACTTCATTGCAATGTCAAACGACGAGAAAGATGAATCACTATACGCATATTAATACCGATTAAACACAAACAGCATTGACCTCCTTCACCACCATTCCGTCACAGCAATCTGCGTCCAAGAACGGAAATGATTCAGTAGATCTAAAGGAGTATTTTAGCATTCATATGACTCAGACAGCGACTTCGAGAATATTTAAGACGATAACATTCACCTCCAGGGTCAAATGTAAAGACTCCGTGTCTAGTGTTCCACCCGAGGAAGCAGCTGGTTTCATAACGTACCTACTTGAATCACTGTTAAGGGAACTTAAACATTAATGCCAAGTCAAAGATTGATGTGGTTTGAAGTTAATTATGTGTCGCGACAGTGTGAACTCGCCAGTATATCTCAGGTTAACACACCTGCAGAATCGACTTCTTCCAAACGCTTGAGGGGTATTGCAGACATGAAGACGACGACAGACAAATTTGAATGCACGGATGGAAACGTGACCGTTCATATGGCATACGTTGTACCTCCATGGGACTTATACGATGACTGCACATGATCTGCCTACCGGTAAAAGCACGTAACACTATGCACGTAACAGCAGATTCACGAATGAGAGTTTAACGATTTTAAACTATGTGCTTGACGATATAGAACAACATGAACTTTTTCATATTGGATTGATTGTCCATTAATATGATTTAGATTTTTCTTTTTAATGAACATTTAATGTAAATACGTTGTATATGAAGTGACCTTTAGAAAGTCGTTAACTTTAATCTTAAAAGTAGTTTACTAGAACCATGAATTAAATAAATTGTAATTAGGCTTGTTTCGACTTGAGTTAGCAGGAGATAGTTTCGTATATTGGCCTTTTGGCAAGGTTTAATACGATAATGCTCTGGTGTAACAGTTTAAGCTAATATTGCGTAATAATTAAAGATATGGATATATTTGTAAATTTGGTCTTTCCGGTGTGTGTTGTTTTCTCAAGTCCATGTGAGAATTTCAAGAAAGGGAGAAAGAAAGACAATTACAACATGACAAAGAGGAGAGAGACAGACAGACAGACAGGAAAGGGAGAAAGAAAAAAAAATACAATATGACAAAGAGGAGAGAGAGACAGGAAAGGGAGAAAGAAAAACAATTACAATATGGCAAAGAGGAGAAAGAAAGACAATTTAAATTATAAAAAGAGAGGATGCACATTCGGTTACAAGAAAAACAATATTATAAAGAGAGAGAGAGAAAAGGAAGAAAGGGAATATCAATGTAAAATGAAAGAAATAGAGCTGGCAAGAGAAAAAAACCTTCATACTTCAAATCCAAATTTAAGTTTTGATTTAGCAAGGAATAATAAATTATTACCCCCTTTCAGAGAAAAAGAAGTAGACAAATACTTCATTCCTTTTGAAAAAGTTGCTGAAAATTTAAAGTAGCCAAGGGAGCATTGGACTCAGTTATTGCAATGTGTACTTACTGGTATGGCTAGTGAGATTTACACTTCACTGTCTGTTCACCAAAGTGGTGACTATGATGTGGTTAAAGAATGCATTCTAAGGGGTTATGAGTTAGTCCCTGAGGCTAATCGGCAAAAATTCAGAAATTACAGAAAAGAAGCTGGACAAACTCATGTCGAATTTGTTAGAGAAAAAGAGCAGTTGTTTGTATCAAGCAAATGATATTAATTGAAGAGTTCACAAACTGTGTGCATAGTGACGTTAAGTGTTATCTTGATGAGCATTGGATTGAAACCTTGGAGAATGCTGCTCGAGCTGCTGACGAATATTCTTTGACACATAAAGCTCCTTTTGTTAAAAAGACTTCTACTCAACAGTCTTCTGGCAGAAAAGTATTTCAGCTTAATACCAGCCCTTTTAAAACTCAAACTAGGACAACGTTCAAAAATCAAACTTCAGAGAAGCTTGATTCTAGATCCTTGTCTCTTCCGACGTGTACCTATTGCAAGAAAAAAGGACACGATATTTCTGATTGCTACAAATTGAACAATAGGCATCAGAATCAAGACAGACCTGTTCCAGATGCTCTTATTTCTAAGAGGTCGAGGTCACGGTCATGTATTGAAAGCAATACATTTGTTGGGTCTAATAAATCTCAGTCTGATTTTATTATGGAGAATTATGAACCATTCATATCGAAGGGCTCTATATCACTCTTTGGTGATTCAGCCAATCCCGCCCCTATTAAAATTTAAGAAACACAGGAGCTTCTCAGAGTCTTTTATTGTCAGATACTTTGCCTTTTTCTGAGAAATCTTCTTCTAATGAAAGTGTTCTTATTCAGGGAGTAGAGTGCGGCTTTGTTAATGTTCCTCTCCATTGTGTAAATTTGTCATCAGACTTAGTATCAGGACCTGGGACAGTCGGAACAGTCTCGGTTTTACCCGTTGAGGGCATTCATTTATTGCTAGGCAACGACTTAGCTGGAGACAAGGTTGTGGTTAATTCACTTGTAACTGACAAGCCTGATTTGGATCAGAAAGTTGATCTAATTGAAAAAGCATTCCCAGATATATTTCAAGCATTTACAGTTACTAGAGCTATGGCAAAGAAAGCTCTTGAGATTGATGTTGATGAAGCGAGTATTCCTTTAGCTGACACGTGGATAGGTCAGGCTTTTGATGAGGTCACTTTTACTCCTTGTTTGGATCAATCAGAAGGTATTGATCATAGTGATCATCTTTTAACAACTCATTCTCTTTATTCTAATCATGGTGATAAACGACAGTCACTTGTGGTCGAACAGGAAAAAGATCCTGAGATCTCCTGTTTGTTTCAAAGGGCCATAAGTGAGACTGAAGCCACTGAAAAAGTTCCTGTCTGTTATTTTATTAAAAATGGAATTCTTATGAGAAAATGGAGACCTCCCGATGTACCTGCTGGTGATGAGTGGTCGGTGAACTATCAAATAGTAGTTCCAAAACTTTACAGACAGGCAATACTTAATCTGTCCCATGAAACGCCTATGGCTGGTCATTTAGGGATTAATAAAACTTATTACAAGATCTTGACACACTTCTATTGGTCACAAATCAAAAGTGATGTTGCCAAATACTGTAGATATTGTCATACTTGTCAAATGGTAGGAAAACCCAATCAGAAGATACCTAAGGCTCATCTACAATCTATTCCTGCCTTTGACGAACCATTTAGTAAAATTATGGTAGATTGTGTAGGTCCCTTACCCAAGACCAAGTCAGGTAACCAATACCTGTTGACCATTATGTGTGCGTCAACAAGGTTTCCAGAGGCAATTCCGTTAAGGAATATAAAATCTAAAACAATAGTAAAAGCTTTGATAAAGTTTTTACTTAATATGGCCTGCCCAAATCTGTTCAGTCTGATCAAGGTTCAAACTTCATGTCTGGAATTTTCCAACAATTTATGTATGAATTGGGCATTCAGCAATTCAAATCTTCTGCCAATCACCCTGAGAGCCAAGGGGCATTAGAAAGATTCCATCAGACTTTGAAAAATATGATCCGTTCATATTGTTTTGATACGAGTAAAGATTGGGATGAATGCATTCATTTTCTATTGTTTGCTGTTAGAGAATCAGTTCAAGAATCATTAGGCTTCAGTCCCTTTGAACTGGTTTTGGACACACTGTGCGTGGACCATTGAAGTTATTGAAAGAGAAACTTCTCTCTAATGAAGATACTGAGATCAATCTTCTTGATTGTGTTGCCGATTTTATATACAAGCTTTCAAAGGCTTATGAGGTCGCAAGAGCAAATCTGCACTCTGCTCAATCTAAAATGAAATCAAGATATGATAAAAAAAAACGAAAGAAAGGAGTTTTCAGCCTGGTGATAGAGTCCTGGCTCTCTTACCTATGCTACAAAATTCTCTTCAGGCCAAATATTATGGTCCCTACACAGTTGACAGGACAATTAATGACTTAAATTACATCATAAATACTACTGGGAGGCGCAAACAAAAACAACTCTGCCATATAAACATGCTAAAAGAGTATATTGAAAGAGATAGCCATGTTAAACATGTAATTAATTTAGTTGTACCTGTCCCACTCAGTGAAGGAATATCATCGATTCTACTGATATTGAAATGACGAATCTTTGAAATTCAGAAATTATGATACATTTAAACCAGAAACTTTCAAATTTGCAAGTGCAAGAAAGAAATGAACTGAAACAGTTATTATTTGAATATGAGCACTTATTTCCAGATGTTCCTACAAGGACAAACAAAATTTGTCAAGACGTTGAAATTGTAAATTCCAAACCTGTCAAACAACATGCATACAGGATTAATCCACTCAAACAGGAATACTTAAAAAAGGTAATTCAATATTTATATTTGCTGGAGAATGATTTTATCGAGCCCAGTAAATGTAATTGAAGTTCACCATGCATACTTGTTTCAAAAGCAGATAAAACTTTCCGTATGTGCACTGATTATAGGAAGGTGAACAGTGTGACCCAAACAGATTAATTCCCATTACCAAAAATTGACGATTGTATTGATAAAATCTGGAATGCCAAGTACGTCACCAAATTTGACCGTCTGAAAGGATTTTGGCAGTTTCCACTAACGGAAAGAGCAAAGGAAATGTCGGCATTTGTGACTCCAGATGGACTTTACCAATATAAAGTAATGCCTTTCGGGATGAAAGGGTCACCAAGTACATTTCAACGTCTCATGAATATGATCACCTCTGGTCTAAAAAAATGTGATGCCTATATAGATGAAGTCATCATCTACAACGACACCTGGATAGAACATCTAGCAACAATTCGAAAATTCTTTGACAGACTTACTGATGCATGTTTGACAGTTAATGTATCTAAAAGTGAGTTCTGCCGTGCTAGTATGACTTTCCTAGGACATATTGTGGGACATGAAGAAGTTAAACCTATAGATGCTAAGGTTAATGGTATTTCTAAATTCCCTGTGCCTGAAAATAGAAAGCAACTGAAGCGATTTTTAGGTATGGCCGGAGACTATCGGAAATGTTGTTCCAATTTTTCTATAACTGCAGAACGCCTGACAAATTTATTGCAGAAGAAGAACAAGTTCCTTTGGACTGAAGAATGTCAGGAGGCTTTTGACAAGTTAAA